>JAXDDX010000297.1:0-60000 GCA_034670405.1 Hoplostethus atlanticus | reverse complement strand
GCCATTACAAGGAAAAAAAGTAAAATAACCTGACTCAGAAAGAATGATCACTAGGACATGGAAATCTACTGGTTAACAACGTATTTTAATGTAAAGTTCACAGGTAGTAGACTTGAATGACGCTGTCCTTTAAGAGCTCACCATATCTCACTCCTTTATTAGAATTGCAATGACTCAACAGAATGGAAAAATGACTTCATGTCATATTGCAATAGATACTATCCTACATTTCTCATGAACGGTTGCTTTTTTTTTTTTTTTTTCATAACAGGAAGGCATTTGAATTCATTTATTTGTAATAGCCCTCTAGGTGTAGCCCCTTTCTGTACTGTCTAATTGCAGGCTATTAAGGCCCTACTAATCTAAAATCACTGCAATCATGAGTTGCCCTAACAAAAATTCTTTATAATATTCCTATAGGGACTTATAGCGTGTATAGTATGTTTCTAGTGACCTTATCAAACTTTATGGCAATTTTCTAATGTCCTATAGTACTATTTTCTTATAGTGACCTTATGCTTTATGTTTTGTTTTTAAATCACCTATGGTGTTACTATAGGGTTTTGTTATTGTGACCTTACTGTACTTAAGTGTTTTTTGTTTTTTTTCACTATAGGAGAGGAGAGAGGAAAGTTTTGCTTTGATATATGTATAGTACCTATTCAAATGTATTATAGGATTAGTGTAGTTATTTTTCATTAGGGTAATGGTGAAAATGTAATAGCCTTCAGCATAATAATAAAAATGAACAGGCTCCAGCAACGCCAAAAGAAAAGAAAATAATTTTCACCATCATTATTATTGTTATTATAGATTTCCTAAATGGGTTATTTTCCTGGCAAATGGAACAAAGTTATTGCCCCCCCCCCCTCCGCCCCCTTCCCTTTTCCAGGGGCCCCTCGGCCTGAGTGACCGACAGTAACCCGAGAAAATTGTCAACATTATTGTCAGAAAACACCGCAAGGGGCAGCCAGGAGCAACGTGCGCTCCACTCTCCACTGCACAAATCACCTGCTCGCTTGTTTGTTTACAGCACACTTATAGAGCAGTAAACCAGTCAAATTACTGGCAACGGCTCACCACAGTAAATGTAGGTTGGTGTGGTGTTTTCACTTCAATTCAAAATGTTGATTCAAATTGATGCTTGACTATAGGGCTGCAGGGGCCTGAGTGTTATCTCTTGGAAAATAGTGAATCCCGCATTTTTTAACGCAGCATAACAATTAATTTGATTTTATTTCCAGGCTACCACAATAATAAAACTAATCATAACAATTACCTGTTCAGCAGCAAACTCGTTTTACAGACAGGATAGCACGGGTAAAGCAAATAGGGAAGTTGCACATTCCAACACATGTGCTTGCTGTATAGGAGGAGGAGGCGCGGGTAAAAAAAATACATTTTTCATTCATTTTAATAATCTCGTCAAAATGCAGCAGCTCGAAAACCATAACCGACGGTAACCTATACGTGCTGGGGTTTTTTCGCCCGTCCTCGTGGCCGTGCATAACGCATGAGTAGGCGCGCTTCTCCGCTCTCTTACAACGTAAACATGTTTTCGTCCAGCCCGCTGCAGCATATGGTACCGAGCAGCAGAGCGCACACTCAAACATCCCATGCCCGTGGAGGAAAAAACAACAACAAACCTACAAAAAACACACACACACAATCCCGTAGTTTTACCTTGCTCAGTCAATGCAAATATAATCCCAAACGTGTGATCCTTTGCATCCGATAGGGGGGATCTACTGCCAATGCACGATCTGCCCTTGAGACTCGCCATGCAGGAGCGTTCAGACTGGACTGAGCGAGTGACTGGAGTTGTACTATATGACCATCACATGACTGCCAGTGTGCGCTCCGGGGTTACACGAGTGAGAAATAAGAGGGGTTGGGGCTGAAGGCTCGTCCCCGCTCTGCAGCCTGATTGGTCGGCGGGGGGGGGGGGAGAAGTGGAGGCGGGCCCTCCGGGATGCCAATCAGGATTGCGTGACACAATCATGTGGGACGCGTGGTGAAGGAAGGAAGAGAGAGAGTTTTTTCCGCTTTCGTCACTGTCTCATGATTACGTGAAGATCATATGGAGTTCACATACAGTTAAAAAAATAAACACAATCACACATAGCCTGTTTGAACTGGAATGGAGGAATTCTGGGATGCATTTTTAGACCGACATAAATCATGACCCACATTTATAGTATACAATAAGTAATACCAGAGTCATTCAAGCTAGAAGAGGACAGGGTCTTTTTAACGGACCAAAGCATCAATTCATGTTGTTTTATTCTGAAAAAAAGTAAAATTTTGTTCATATATGTGATTGTTTTCCTGGTGATGACATAGTTTACCCGTGTTTTTTATTAACCACTGCATCACTGGATGGATTGTGCTCTCAATGCCACTCAAATGTTATGTGGAGATCAACAACATATTAACTATTTTCATTATCTAAAATAATCCATGTGATGGATGTCATCATAACTGCAAACATTTGTGAAAAAACACTTCCACTTCTGTGTCGAATGTCAAGGTTGAGGGTTGAGTTGTTGAGTGCTCTGTGGATCTTCTAGCAGTGGGTAAAAACAAACCCAGCGCCCTCCAAAACAAAACCCTTTATTCTATTTGGCTATTCATCATTAAAAGTTAAAAACTGTGATAGCCAAATAGAATAAAGTCTTTTTTTTTTCTTAAATCTATTTCAGACTACGCTGGATGTCTTTATTCTTCACAGCCTAAAGTTTGTGTTAAGTCTAGTGAAACTTTTAATTTTCAGCACATTTCATACACAAGGAAACTCAACGTGCTTTACATGAAAACGGTTGCAAAATACATGCAAACGTAGTGAAAACCAGTTACGTAACATAACACATATCACCTCCAGAAAATATGAATACACTGTTGCTATATTCTTATTTATAATAATAATATTACGGGGTTCATTAAAGTTTCAGTTCATCTTATCATAAACACAAATCAAAGAAAAGTATACATATCACATAGAGAACCCTCCTGTACATGTATGCTATAAAGTATATACAGAATCACTATTACATTGCTATTGCTATATTATTACTAAATGACAGCTGCCTCTGACCCAGCATGATGATGACAACAGGGCAGTAAATAGCTCTCACCCGTCATATCAAGGTTTGTCAGAGGCAACTACAGGTTACCATGGGTCAGCGGCCTTCGGCGCGGGCCTGAGAGTGCCAACTACGAGCCCAAAATGGCAGCAATTGGCGCGACAAAGAGAGTCGCTGCCACAGGAAGAATGCGGGCAAACCAGAATATGGGGCAGAGCTCGACGGGAAGCCATCCTCCGAAAGCCTTCAACGCCACTCTTTAAACGCATTGGTTTGGTCTGTTAGTTTGTCGAAGCGAGTCGAGAGCGACACGTGGTCGGAGGCGAAGGGAGGCGCGCGGGGTTATTCTGGGAATGGCGGCTGCAATTAAGTGCATCCGCATCATTGGCTGCGAGGTGGCTGGAGGAAGGAGCTGGAAATAGATCCTCAGGCGTCATTGTGCCTTCGATTTGATGTGTCTGCATTCTTGTTTTCCTGTTGGCAGCGGCAACCGGTGATGCAGTGGTAAATAAAAAGGTGGGTAAAACCTGGCCTCCAGTCACAACTACCAATATGAGCAAGAATCAGTTCTACTTTTTTTTTGTTTTTTTTGTTTTTGTTTTTATGTAAAAAATCACCCGTCTTATCAGCCTGAATCATAAAGTGTTGCTTCAACAGGGAACTACTTTCTCAAGGACCCGTGTGCTTCAACTGTGGCATGTTAACAAATCGTTTCATTCCTTCCTTGATATGATTTACTGTTGGGGAAGCCCTAAATCACCTGGTCCGTACTGGGTAAAGCCTCCCCTCACAGTGACTCCACGCCCATAGAGTCATTTCCTGCCTTGCCCCTCCGACCTCACAATGTCTCTGCTGAAGTATAACGTAAAGGGCTTGACCAGGCTCACCGCGGCGGCCTATGGAGAATGCATTACAGTTAACTGGAAGCTAATAGGCCTACCGCGTTGAGCGACACGCGAGGCAGTGCTTCTGGCTGATCCCAATTGACCTCTTAATCCGAGGCATCGAAACAGCTGGAGCCCACGAACCGTGAGATTGCCCCCGCGGGGTCGCTCTGCCAGGCCCGCCGATCGCACCGCAGGCTCGTCTGGCCGGGGACGGATGGATGCGGTAATCGCCATTGATTCGAGGATTAGTTGCTTGCCTTTGCCCTACTTCTTCTTCCTCTCTCTGCCTCGACGTCTCCCCGGGGACGTGCGGAGGCTCTGGTTCGGGGCTGAAAGCTGTAGAATTCGAGTTACGGTTTTTCCCTCAGAGACGCTTCACGACCCGAGGAGGCCAGATCATTATTGACGAAGTGCTTGAGACATTACTGACTTAAGGTGTGATGCAATTGCACACTGTTACTTGCTTGCTTGCAGGTACACAGAGGTCTGTATCATTACAGAGGAAATGCATCCTCCTTCTTTCCTGTGTTGATCAGCACCAACATTTGAGTACTTCCATAACTCAACAAATGCTCACGTGAAACAGCGTAGCATGCTAGCAGGAGTTAAAGAGGCAATAAGTAAACGTTTTCCTGTCCCATAGAACAAAATGATCAGGATACATCTGCGGCAGATTGATGATCAACACCAATGACTGAACCATTAGGTGCTGAGATTTCTGGCTTTCAAAACAAGTTTTTGGAACAAGCCCCGCCCCCCACAATTAACTGGCGAGTGACATCACCAAACATTCCAGTCTCAAGCCCAAAAAAGCAAATGACAAAGCTGTGTTATTATTCCAGTATTTAGCATGGTGATAAATGACCTCTTCGCTAGACGATTCTGTTGGATTCCTGCTCTAATTAGCTAGCTTGTGTCAATCGCAGGCCACCGTAGGCTGTTGCTGGTTCGGTGCCAACTTCAGAGGTTTATCTTAAACCACACGCTGCACGCTTTGTCAAAGGTCAGGGGATAAATATTGTCAGGCAGTGAAAGACCAACGTTCCCTCGCTTTATCTACACATGCATTCATAGGCAGACAGACAGCAAGAATGACAGATGTAAAATCTGGAGCTGCTCCATAGACAATCCTATACTAAATGTACTCTTATCCTCAGAAAATCCCCATGGATTTTTACCAACTGATTCTCTATGGAGCAGCTTTACATTTCGTGATGACATCACAGACTCAAGTCTTAGTTTTCTGGTTTCTAGGGAGAAAGTTGCTCAGATCACACACATACCGACTGTTGTCTACCTATGAGTTAAGTGCATGAATCCTAGAACGTAGTGGAGTTACGCTTTGTATTCTCCGCCATAATATACACGCCATTAAAAGACAACTGTGTGATAGTCATTCTGAACCTCCGATTAGTTTACACCGACACAAAATGCTCACAAGTATTCGCATGAATCGTCACTGCTTTTCTTCAGATCGCACAGCAGGCGACAAACGCATCGCAGCTTTCTGAGAACTAATTCATTAAAGCTGGTGTGAAAATACTCTGCAGCTGTTTAGAGCATGGGAACTAAACTGTACCGGTTGTCACTTCATCAAAACAGTATTAAAGTTGCGCTCCGATCAATTTAACAATGCCCGCATGTCAGTCTTATGACAAGCCAATCGACATGTGTTAACATCTCTCTCCTAGATACAGAAACCAGAGAAGTAGGACTAAAATATGTGATGTGAATTTATGATTCCCTGTTTCAGAACAGTACCATCGGGAAAAAAAGCTGCCTTACAAACATTACGTGGGTCCACAAAATAATTTATTGATTAGGTCCAGATATTGTACCTGTCTGTTTTTGGCTTTAGTGTTCACATTTACAATACCAATTTGACTGTCCTAAAGATTCTGTAACTTTAGCGGTGCTCCTCTTTAAGTAGGATTAATATCATTATGGAGCACATCCTGATGTAAAATGGGACCTATGTCCGTTCCAGTCATCCACCAGCCGTTTGTGCTGTTCGACTCTATATATTATCTCCAGACATTTACTGTTGTAATAGATGGTCTGTTATGACTGCCACTGGTCTTGTAAAAAAATACTGTTTGGCTCGTATTCTGTTTTGAAACAAAAACTCCCCGCCAATTGGCATTTCATTCACAAAGACTAAAAAGCCTCGTCATCAAGCCAAAAAAAGCAAATGACAAAGCAATTTCTTATTCCAGTACTTTGCATGGTGATATATAACCGATTCACTACCTCTGCTCTGATTGGCTGGCTCATCTGTAGTAAGGAAATGCTTTTATTATTTGTGCCAATTACAGGCCACCGTACCTCAACGGGGAGCAGAGTAGAGGATAAGGTGGCTGTACCAGACACTTGAGTAGGAGGAAGTTTTATCAATGTTGTTGCAATTCCTACCAGTCGCCAGTAGAGGTCAATAAAGGTCAGAGGTCATTTAATGCCCCTGTAAATTTGCACAAAAACATTGCCTAGTTTGTTAATGCTTTTATATGATGAACTGATTCCTTTTGAATGTATGTTTCTTTCAAGGTACAAAATGTCTTGTCTCTGGGGTGCGGTGGGGTACATTTTTGCACCAAAGCATCCAACTACATCTTTGTCACATAATTGTTCTTTTAGAGGTACATTTGACAAGGGCACAAATATGACCCCATGCCTAAGGGAATATTTGTACCTTGTTTTCTGATAGTAGACTATGTGTGGAATTGGGCTACTTCCTACATAAGAAGACTGGAAAACTGGAAAGGTACCTGAGATTCAGGGGAAGGAACATAATAGTAACTTAATAATAACATAACATCATCTTCCTCTCAGCTACTATGGTGAAATCTCAACTTCAAAAATCTCCCACTGGTCGTCACCTTGGATGTTGACCTTTGTAAAGGGGTCCATTTTCTGCCGCTACGCTGATCTACAATCAGCTTTAGTGTCAGCTGGGTCAGTTATTTAGAAAAATAATATCTGATCCAACACAAGTTAATGATAAGCCTTGGTAACCGGTGTCTGTGTGTGTGTATGGGTGTACATGCACATGCAGATTGGAATAGCTGCTAGAGAAGTCGGGTACACGTGTGGCACAATGACTTGGAGAATGTATTTCAAACTGTAAACCTCAACAATTTTTCAGTCATTTTCTTCATTTATCTGCTGGTTGATACGCGGAGATAATTGAAATGTTGCAAAGAAAATGACACATCAAGACACAAAGTACTGCATTCAGATTTTCTCTGATTTGCAGTACTCTTATTTTGCATTAGGTCAACCATTTTTAGAATTTTAGGATTTTACTTTAGGATTTTGACTAAAACAATAAATAGATATTACTAATGGGCTGACAAGCAACTTTCATTTAAGTTACAATTATATCTTAAGCATTTACCTGATGCTCTTTATCCAGAACGAGCACAGCCATAGAATAACCTCAAATTCCAAGGAATATTCGTCAACTTATATTTTAAACAGGGTTGAGAACGACATCCTCCGTCACAACTGTCACGTCTGTTGACTTGTTCAGGTCATCACCTCCAGTGATATTTCTCCATGTAAGCGCAGTAGTAGTTGGTCTGATACTACTGTACTACTCTTGTTGATAACAAATCCTGTGACCCCAAATTACCTGTATCAGCGAGGTCAACAGGTCAAAGAGGGAATTACTCAGATAGAGGTGGCCGGCTAGCAATGAAACTTCACTACAATAATTCCATAATATTGCTATAGGGACTAGTGTGTCTATGGCACTCAAGAGGGAGTTTATAGTGACCTTATTATACTTTATGGTATTTTATTTTATCTCCTATTGCATCAATATAATATTCCTATAATATTACTATAGGGATTTATAGTTATAGTGCTACATTATCAATAAATATTGTGCTATAGAGTTACTGTTGAAGCTCCATTACTGCTTTGACGCCATCTACTGGTAGAAATATGGGAAACGTTGATTACAATGATGCTGCTTTCAAGTGCTGACAAAAATATTGGAATTGAGCACATTATAAACCTTATAGTATAGACATTATAGACCGACAAAGTGTTAAATAGGAGCGGGAAAGAGGACGTTTTAATGATACCCGAGTTGTGTTTAGGGGGTGCAGTGCAGGGAAGTTATGTAAACAACTGATGGTAAAAGTGATGTATTTTCAGTGTTGGGGAGTAGTTTCACCAGTTGTTTATGGCATTTTACAGTAGTGTAGTGGCAGTTCAACTAAATTCAAATTTGGATAGTGTTTATTCCTTTTGTGTCATGTTTAGGTTGTAGTTAACTAAACGCAGGGAATTGCAGTTTTCTGCATTTTATTTTATTTCTTTAATTGTTTAATTTGTATTTCCTTTAATTGTAATTTAAAGGATGTATAAGTCATATGTGGCAAAGACAATAGCTTGACAATAGCTTTGTTGTAGTAGCTTGTAAAACTAGACTTAGAATGAATAATATATTATTAAATGTTATTGCTGGCAGATTCAATCTAAGTAATTAGTCCTGTTGTACTGCATGTATTTTGACTCTTAAATGTTTAATAAAATAATCAAAGAATCAATTACCTGCCTTTCTCTTCTTTCTGCCATTGCAGTACCAAGTAGCTCTGTGCTGCTTGATGTATAAAACAAAACAGCAACAGCCATATAGATCATATTTCCCACCAAGAGCACTGTGTTGCGCCAGACCATGAATGCAGCATCAGTTACTGTGGCAACAGAACACAAACTAAAGCCTGAAGGAAAGTAAAGAGCACAGGTTTCTCCAGGAAGCTTACACAGTAACGTTATTCTTTCTGCAGAAGGCACGGTGTCACGGCATGCAGACGGTAGGTGTATTTCTCTGCTTGATTACCACAAAGTGAAAAGGTGCTTAAAACAAAGTTGCATTAGTGCCAACCTGCATGTTGCCATTGTTACACTCTAATTGCATTGCTCATATGCATTGTAATGCTAGTTTAAAAACTCTCAGAAATGTATTTGGAAGAGATCATCATCAGTCATCAGTCATTGCTCCATTTTGTCCCCAGAAATGTAGTTGATATTTAGGTGGGTTTGGAAGTTTTGTTGCTTGACACGTTCAATTTACAGCCTTTAGTGGAAATAGACTGCCATTTCTATGTTTTGCAGGCCTGCAGCCACATGAAACACTGATTCCAAGTCAGTGTGAGAAGCCAGTTGTAGCCTACTCTGGTCTATTCCACAGAGATGCTGTCACCACAGCCAGGTAAGTATCTCCATGCTACACATAAGATGCAATATGGCCACAATTTGTATTATTTATTTTATTTCATTAATAACGTGATCTCCTTACCACAGAGGGACCAGAGATGCATTCAGGTACACTGGTTGTTTCAGAGACTCAGAGTGCTGCCGAACCAGGTACAGTGGGTAAAATGACAGATGTGCACTTGGGGTTTGAGAGACGGAAAGCATTGTTTACAAAATTATACACACTCTTGTTTTCTGTACATGTTTCCTTAATTTCATCCTGCGTAGAGTCGAGAGCGAGGAGGACTCGACAGAGCCCGTTCCGGGTGCCAGACAACAACACCATTTTTCTGCTGAGGATCAAGGAAAAGGAGAAGCAAAAAGAGGTAGGGGTGCGTTCGAGTGCACTTGCGTGACACCACCTGCGTAAAAGGTGGAACATTTATCTTTTGAGTGTAAGTCTTGCTGCTACTCTCCTCCGTTCCCCAGGAGATGCGTCAATACCTGGCTCTGCCCGTCCACAAGAAGATAACCTACGCTGGACGTATGAAGGCCAAGCAGAGGGAGCTGCGGAGGGAGCTGGTAGCGCCACTGGAGGAGGAAGAGGAGGAGATGCACCAGTTGAAGGAAAAGAGAGTTGGACCTAAAAGCCTACAGGGCAGACCCACACTCCGGATGGCCATGATTAAAGGAGGTGAGCTAAGAGGGAAGAGGGTCAACTCAAGTCAAGGTGTCAAAGTAAAATAATTTGACCATGCTGCGCACGCTCTCAGGTACAGGTTTCTTTTTTTCCACCTTTTACAAGTCTAATTCATTTACAAAGCACTTTAAACAAACAAGTTCCTCAAAATATTTTTAGAAAGCAGCAAAGAGACATGTAGATAACACTGTATAGATCATTTTGTATATTCCAACCATGGTCCAGGGTGGGGCTGTGATGACTAGCAGTAACTATAGCAGAAAAATATTTCTCTCTTGCAGTCTTAACTGCAGTATTAAATGTCACCATCAAATCCTTCATACGTCAATAAAATACACTAAGGTCGGTGCTCTCCCATTTAAATTCCACTTTCCTGCACTCTCTTTTGATAGCACGGGTATCCAACCAAGGAAAGCCCTTGAGAGTTTTTTTACTTCTTAACAGGAGCAACTTTGTCAAGAGAAACCAAACAAATGGAGCTGAACTAGATCTTCAGCTGGACTACCGGTGAAAGACTCACCACGACTCACACGTCTTTGAAAGCACCTTCAAATTTTCTAGCAGTGGAGGAGTTAATTACGCACGTCTGAATAGTAGACATTTGAGAGGTCAGCAACTAGTCGGTATCAAAGAGAATGCATTTGTGATCAGAAGTTGTTGACAGACAGACCCGTAGAGAAGACTAGATCAAGGGTGTGACCCCGGGTGTGAGTGGGCCCTCACACATGCTGTATAAAGTTAAGGGATTCAGTAATATATAAAAATTCAGAAGCAAGACTATTAGAAGAGTCATCTATATGATCATTAAAATTATGATGTTTAAGCACAACACAAGATAAACTCAGATAACTCATAGTTTGGTTTGCGTGGGCGGTACACAATAATACAGCAGACAGGATTGGCAACCTCAAAGGTAGAAGGTAATAGGAATCCATTTAAAATGCCTCTGGCCCTTGAGTCTAGGGAGTTAAATTATCCATACTTGGGAGGACACAGGTCAAGTAGTTGCCAGGTTTCTGTTAGAAATCTGAAGAAAATCCATGTTGTTGGTAGTAATAAAATCATTTAGAATAAAAGTTAGTTATTAGATAAAGATCCAACCGTTGCGATTCCTGGGACAAAGACTGAGCCGATGGTTCGCTTCTGAAGCTGGCTGTAGAGGACGTCCACCTGAGGCATGATGCGATGGAACAATTCCTAAGCTGAAATTATCATCCTCCAGTAGCCTCACAAACCCTCCAGTTCCTGGTGGTTTCAAAACACCGGAGGAGATCATCTTTGCTGATTCTCTTGGGAGCCGCCACTGCACCACACCTGAAACCATCCCAAACCCGAACTGGAGTATCATGTACATAACCAAGGTTCCTAACATACTGATTCATCTGCTCCGTCCCCAGAAAATATTGAGAAAGAGAGCACAATGGACTTTATTACCAAGAAACGGGAGATGTTTCTGCTGGAGGTAAGAGACTATTGATGACTTTTGTTTGATTATCTGCTTTCAGTGTTCATTCTCTAACCCAATAATCATTTATTTTGATGATTATTTATTTTTTTGCATTCCTCTCCTCTCTTTTTCTGGCAATCCTCCATTCCTTCTCTTCCTCCCATCCTCAGTATTCTCTGATGGTGAAGCGATCAGAAATTAAAAAGCTGGAGGATGCCACTGCGGAGGAGGAGAGAAGGCTGAAACGAGCCCAGCAGGTACTGGAGGACGACACCCTCTTGTTTGAGGAGTTCCTCAAGGAGAACGACAAGAACTCTGTGGAGGCCATCAAGATGTGAGCAGCGTCTACACAGAATACACAGGCTGTATGAAATAAAATAAAATAAAATAAAATAAAATGTATTGGTATAATTCATATAACATCCAAGCCTCTGAAACTTAAATTAAAATTATATTTAAAAAAATTAATACAATAAAATAATAGTTTCTGCTGGATTTAGGTTTAGGTTTGCTGATGGTAAGACGCTGGTGTACTCCAAGGAGGGACTACACTGCTATATGTAGCTATTACATATAATAGTAATATGTAATGTAATGTAAATAATAGAATATCCTTCACAATGCCCATAACATCCTAGGACAGCTGAGATGGGGTTCATGTTTCAAAGAGGGTAAGCTTTTTTGTTGATATTGCCTTTGCACAGAGCAGAACAGGAGACCAAATCCAAACTGGAGAGGATGGCTGAGATCAAGAGGCTGACCACTGAAATGGTGACCATTAAAAGGTAGCGCTCTGTTGATGCTGCATCATCAACCTGTATGTGTGTGCATCGTACATGATTATCCAACAGTGGTGTGGAAAACCACCAGAAACAAAGGCATTTCATCATTTTGGATTTTGGTTATTCTCCTGCACAGTGAAATCTCCAAGAATGAGGAAATCCTGGAGGAGTATAAAATGTACGAGGACTTTCTGTTCAAGCTGTCCCCTCCAGAGTGGCAGGAGGCCCGGAAGGCCAAGGCTCTGAAATCCAAAGTCGTGGCTGACAGAGGCGCTCGAGATAAGGAGAAAGACAAGGAGGCTGAGAAAAAGTCGGGAGTTAGGCGTGGTAAGAGCTCGGTGCCGTGTGACTCAACACCAAGCGGATGTAGAATCCAACATGAAATAGATTGATAGGAGTAGGATGAGACCGATTCATCAGCTGATCGGCTTTCAGTTAAGTCACATCAGGTCGAGTCAGCGTGCTCCACCTCTGACATGATGGTTATGATGCAGTTTGATTCATTACATATTTTATTGTAGAATAGACCTTAACCAGATTCCACATAATGCATGAATATGTTATACTACTATTATTATTAGTAGTAGTAGTAGTAGTAGTAGTAGTAGCCATAGTCGTAGTAGTAGTAGTCGTAGTAGTAGCAGCAGTAGCAGTAGCCATAGTCGTCGTAGTAGTTGTAGTAGTAGTCATAGTAGTAGTAGTAGTAGTAGTAGTAGTAGTAGCAGCAGTAGTAGTTGTAGTAGTAGCAGAAGTAGTAGTAGTAGTTGTACTCCTCGTGTGATCAGAATGACAACATGCTGTACTTTCAGGTTTGGGGAGCAAGGCGTCCAGCGCTGGTGGAGAACTGCCTCCGCTCAGGGACTCCAGGCTCTCCTCCAGATGGAGCACCAAGTCCTCGGCCCACAGCAACAAACTGTGAGGACACACCGACACCCTTCCATCAGCCCCTCAGCTAGAGATTTATGTTGTAAATTCACATACTTTTCATTCTCTTTGTCATTTTATCATTTTTATATAATCAAAAAAAAATTGTATGCATTTTTTCCTTATAAGAGAGGTGGGTAAACTCTATTCTGCAAATAAAAAGGTAGCAAAACTGACACGCTCTATATAGCTGTGAATTCATATTTTTTATTTATTTTATTAATATATTTTGACTTTATTTTGTTTTGCGTTACGTTTAATACCCCCATTTACTCTGGTCTAATTTATATCCTATTATCTGCTGCTGCAATTACTCAATTTTCCCAACAGGGATCATTAAAGTTTAATCTCATCTAATCTGATGATGATTACAAGGATACTGCATCTAAACTCTGTTTCCGTGGCGTTCAAGGATCTCTGTTTCAAAACCGGATGGCGACGGCTCAGAATACGAGGTCAGTTTTGTCCGTGACATGGAAATCAAAATCTATTGAAGCAGCATCTATCTAGCGTGTTCCCAGTTTTCCCGTTTTTGCCCCTTGCAGGAGGAACCGGAGCTGTACTTCTCGGACCCCCAGCAGCTGATGGATCTGCTGACAGAGCTGGAGGAGCAGAATCTGTCCCTAATCCAGAACTCCAGGGAGACGGAGGAGGCGCTGGAGGAGCTCCGACAGGCCATGGAGACCAGCAGGAAGAAGATGTAAGGGTCGAGGGTCCAAGGGGTCGAGGGTTGAGGGTCAAGGGGCCAAGGGGTCGAGTGTTGAGGGGTGAAGAGTTTATGTGTACGGTGTACATTTCAGGGGGAAGAGAGGGTCACTCATGAGCACCCTCTGAACATTTAAAGGCACTGGAGATGAATAGTAAAGCAAAAATCCTTTCATCTTATCATTAATAATACATATACTCAATAAATACATATACTTTTTGTATTATGACTTTTACCAGCAGATAATATATCATATAAAATGTTTCTCAGTGGATAAAGTCTATTTTTCTGAAGAAGCAGGAAGTCAGATTTGGTCATATCTAAATGTTAAATTGAAAAAAGTGTTTTGCATGCAGGGAATACTGCATGTCATTCGGTTTTGTTTTTTCGTGTGCTCTTTATAATTGTTTTTGATTGGTTTGTATATTTTACGGAACTGCTTGAACTCTCACATCACCCTCTGAATTTCCCTTCTCTCTTGCTCTTTAAAAAATAAATCCCATCTCTCTCTCTCTCTGTGGCTCTTATTCTATTTATTTTCACTCCTTGCTCTCTCCGTCTCAAGGGAACAGGATGCAGAAGAGCTAACGCTGCAGATCAGCATCATGACCCGGAGCATCGCCGCGGAGAAGGAGAGGGCCGCTGAGCTGGAACTGAAGGCTCGCCTCTTCAGCTTTGGGAAATTCAAGACAGGAGACCAGGTGAGGGCCTGCTGTTGAAAAGTTTGTTTGTTCCATCTCCTCCTTTTCTCATCTTTCCATTCCGCTTCCCTCTGCGTGTCGACAGGACAGTATGTTGGACGCTCTGGGCGGCAAGGTGGAGGAGGTGTACCGCAGCTGTGTGGAGGACAAGGCGGCCAACCTCAGCACCCTGCAGATGCTGGCAAACATCGAGAGCCACCTGTCCACGCTGCTGGAGAACATGGAGAGCATCCCCGCAGACACCCTGGACAAGGTGGAGAAGATCAAGGACAGGGAGAGAAGGGTCAGGTATGGAGCGGTGCACATCTGGCTCTTTGGCCCTGTTCCATTTCACCTTCTGGGACCTCAGCTGTGGAACAGAGACGGGTTGAAGGAAGGATATTCTCTCCTCCTGGGTAGCTTGATCGAATGGGACGGCAGCGGTAGTTGTTTCAGGACCGACTCTGTTTATTTGCAGTAGCGGTGTCACGATAAGGGAATTTTGACATCGACACCAATGCTAAATTTTAGATGTAAAAATGTAGTACTACTATGGCACTAGTATTACTAAGGCAAACAAGAAAAAATATCAAGCAGTGTCACAGAACAACACTGTGCTTTATTTTAACCAAAGGCACCCTAACTCCAACATCAACAACAACTAAGAACTTGCAGCAGCTCTTAAGCGAAATGTTTAGTAATCTTAAATGATGTGTGGTTAGGTCTGGTAATTTTGTGGAGGAGATTGGTAAAATGTACATGAAACATGATATAAAAATAACACTGTTTTGACCTGGCAGGGACTACTTTCCCTGTTTTCCCTGTCCCCAGCCATGTTGAGTTAATATTTCATTTTTTTGACTCTACAGACCATATAAAAAAAAAACGTTTTATTACTAAAAGGTCAGTCTTCTTACTTCGGATAATGTTAATGTCCTACTATCACTCAACATAGTGTAGGCTAAAGTGTTTCACTCATGGCACTGTAAAGAAGTCTGGATTAATGTGTTCACCAGATATGAAATGTCTCCCTCTCCCTGCATTGTGTCTTCTGTTGCAGGCAGCGTGACGACAAGCTGAGGCAGCAAAAAGAGCACCAGGAGGAAAGGCTGAAGAAGGCCTTAGAGAGATCTCAGGCCGACATCAAGAAAACAGTAAATCTTTCCTTGACGAATTACAACATTAAAATAAACTAACAGTGTATCCTGATTTTCAGGTGCTAGGTGTAGCATTTTATTACGAGAGTATTATTATTGTTAATTAACAAACAAGACCAAAGATGCAAAGCCAAAGACGCAGAGGGGGGGACAGGAAGTAACAGGGTTTATGGGAAATGTGGTTTTAATTTTGAGAAGCACTAGCAATACCACTGGTGTGAGATAGAGGCTACCAATCGTCCAAACGCAAATTATACCAAGGGATCACAAGTAATTGGACAATGATATATTGATAGCTAAAATGCTACATGTAGCGCCTTTAAGCGCAGACCATTTAAATTGATATGACACAGCAAAACTGTGATGCCTCTTCTACTGTAACATGTAGTCAGAGTAGTTCCTATTCAAAAGGTTACTGTGAGAAACAAACCCCAGGCTAAAACTACGGCCTTTTTGCCATTTCAGATCGGGAAAAAGCTTGTGTCCAGATCGCAACCCGTTGCCCGGAAGATCAAGCTCGACAACGTGAACGACATCTCTGACAAGGAGGAGATCCATGCCTACCTCTTCACCTAAAGACCCCACTGGTGGTCACAAAAAGCCTTACAGATCGGAAATCTGGTTTAAGTGCAGACTGTCTGCTGAGGTTTCTTTTTAAATGAAACTTTAATAAGTTCTATTTGTACATGGTCCTTTCTGGATGCCACAAAGGTGTCACTTGTAGTCATAAGCTCTGCATCTGCAATAACTTCACCAGACTCTGCTTTTTCTAATACTGAGACATACGTTACAATTCAAAAGTTTGAGTACCCAAAAAATTACAATATACAAAATGAAACATAAGGAGCATCCAAGCAATGTTCGAGAAGATTGTTTCTAAATCTTGGATTCTTCAATAATAGCCTCACAGACACGAGGCATTTTGATACAACTTTCCTCACCCTACTGTACACAATGTCAATCCTCCCCACAAAATCTATTAATTCAGGCTTTTTTCTGAATTCCCATAATTTGCCAACTAATTTGTTTTCTTTGTGTTTTTATACTTCAGGTTTTAATCATATATACACACATACTTGGTAGGTTTCATGAAAATGATGCTCTAATAAAACCTGGTGAAATTAAGTTTATATTGCCTTATTTTCTTTCTACACATTTAAACTGAACAGTGTTCGAAAGAAAGAACAAATTGATCTCCTCAAACCAGGATGTATTGACAGAAAGCCTGATGAAATTGCTCTTCCTTTCTACCTTTTACCATTTCATGCACCTTGGCTGTGAGGTGACAAGTTTTGTTTTTCTTGAGAAACTGAACGGGACAAAGAAAGACACTGAAATGAAGGCCTGTACACGCCGCGGTCATGATTGTGCTTCAATTCTTTATTTCACCTCTGCATTTTGGCTCCACCATTCTGTAAACCCAAAGCTAATAAATAACAAATAGATGAAATTATTACACAAAAAGGTAACCCATGACATATATAAACAAGTGGGCCGGCACGTTTTCAACATGGATCGCTAATGCCATAAAAAAATAAATCTAACAAAACGTTATAAAAAAATAAAAACAAACCGACAAATAAAGCGAATAACCCGATGGTACTTGTGTGCACAGCATGTGGTGTCTGTAAGGCAACTGGAGCATAGTCAGCACACTGTGTGTAAGAGTGGCAATGTGGCACCATAGAAGAAGAGACACCAATACCGTTAAAAACCGATACACATAAGAGCCTTGCTTGCATGTGCAAAAGGCGTGAGTCTCTCGCGTAAGGGCGCTGTCGGTTTTGATTGTGGTACAAGCACGATTTTAGAAACAAAGACAGTAACATTCCTCTGAACGAACGGTCCCTCGACATACATCTGTTATTCTACTCATCTCAAGGTGCATTGGCTGTGGGATCAAATCCATCCTTGTCCCCAGACTACATGAATCAGATTTCCTAAAAGACTTTGAAAATCCTGGGGGGAAAAAAAAAAAGGATGAGGCAATAATTTCATGGAGTAGAAAATCTCACGTTGGGTCTGTTGGTGTAAATTGTGTCAGTGCCGTTGCGGCCACGCTGATCACAGCAGTCCATTTCAATCCAGGTCACTCCAGGTCCTGCAGGTTAATGGTGCTTCCTGTGAACTGGGAGTTGTCCGAGCCGTTATCATCCTCCGTCATCACCGAGGGTTCCTGTGGCGATGCACGACAGCAGAGTTAACTTCTCTATACTCAAACCTCAGGTGTGGTGTTTCTGCACCGATATTACTGAGCAAAATGAGTATTTCATGATGTGGTTTCAATTTAAAGATCATTCTCCCCAAGCAGGACTGTGGCTTGCTGCGCAATACACGTCATATAGGAAAGAGTAAACACAAGCTTCCTACTAGAAGCGATGCACTTCGTCTTACAGCTGGGAATTCCCATATAACATGAATGCAGCATTAGACTGTAAGGCGGCCGACACTCAAATAGTCCAAATGCAGGTACAAAACAGGTTCCAGGTCAGCTATACACAATCGGATTCAACAATCGGCCATAAAATACAATCGGACCGAATGCTTTTTAAAGCACAAATCTTCCAGTACTGATTGCCTGCCAATGTATTTGTGCATCCCTAAAAATGCCAGATGTGATCTCACCTGTAAGATGTTGACGGGCAGGTCAACGGTGAGCTGAGAGTGGGAGCTGGAGGGTTGAGAGCTCAGCTGGAAGGCCAGGTCGCCGTCGCTGGCTGGGTCGTCCTGCATATACACACTTTGATCAGCATATCTTCACGCATTTTAGTGCCAGGTGTAAATGTGATCCAGCTAAATCACATCTAGACACAATCTGGATACAAAATGGAACGGGAGCCTTAGTTCATTCAGATGTCTTGGCATCTCACCTGTAGCAGTTGGATCTGAACATACTGGGCTCCGGTGACGGGGTCCCTGAGGGTCAGCCCTCCATTGGCTGCTGTGGATCCTTCACCGTAACGGCCACCAGAGGGAGTCAACGATGCTGAGGCACTGGCAGCCTTTCCTCCTTTCGTTTTTCTCTGGCTCAATCCTAAACTCCCTGGATTAAACAAAGAGAATAAATGCTATCACCGGCTGTTGTGCTAACATTGTAGTCTCTAGCTGTATACTTAGAACAAATATAAGAAATATAATATATAAGAACAAAACCTAAAAAAAAAAGTTGGTGAAGTTGGTGATTGTGCGAGTGTTACCAGAGGAGGCAGCTGGGCCTCTCTGCTTCTTCTTCTTGGCCAGCTGGATGGCTCTGTAGTCAGTCCTGGCTGAGCCTCCACTCTCCTACCACACAAAAACAGGTAGACATCAGTTATGACTGCCCCCTGATTGGCTGATTCAGCCAATTGGACTGAAGCTACCGAAAGCAGATGTTTTGTGTCTGTATTAAATATCTTACAATTTCACTATTTTCATACCAATAAACATAACAAAAACGGTGAGGGTTCAGCGTCTCCCCCAGAATATTATTTTTGTCAGGGTGGAAAAGCGTCTGAAACAGCATTTAGACCATCACAGGACAATGAAAGCCAGACTAATGAAATAGTTGTAGGTGGGTTAGCAACTCCAGAGTGAGGTAGGTTCCATTGAAGGTTTTAGACGGACACCCCTGAATCTGTTGAGGAAAATCCTCCCACGCCACACTGGAATTATTTCCCCCCACCACTCACCAAGAAGCTGCTTGGCGACACTGCGTTGAGCTCCGGATCTTTCTGTGGGCTGAAACTGCTGTTGCTGCTGTGACCAGGGAAGAAAAACTGGGTGAGGACCTTGCCTCCCTCCTGGGGACCCAGCACCTCCACACAGCCCAGCAGAGGCCCCGCTCCCCCCTGGCCTCCCACCTCCACCACCTTGGAGGGTGAGGCCAGCAGCTCAGCGACTGGGGCCACGGCCAAGGAAGTCGCGGGCTCCACACTCAGAGCACTGGAGGAGCTGAGGGGGTGTTGGAGCGTGGGGTTGACGGAGGCGCCGGCACCCTGCATGCCGAGTGTGGCGAGGGTCCCCAGGGCCTCCGGGGTGACTGTTTGCACATCGTCCAGGTTCAGGGTGCCCTGGGGGGGCAGAACGTCGCCCACCGTCCCCTCCAGCCCGTGGTGGGGGCCCATGTCAGCGCCGGCCGCCAGGATAAGCGGGTCCACAGCCTTGGCCAGGGCGGCGCTAGTGCCAGTGCCCAGAGTGGTGCCGACTGAAGATGGGTCGATGGTGAGGATGCCAGAGCTGATCAGGGAGAGGTCCATGGTGAAGGTGCCGGTCGCGCTCTGCCCACCAATGGGGACTCCCACCCCGATGCCAGCAGTGGGCACAGGGCCCCCTGGCACGCTAGAGAAGAGGGAGCTGAGGTCCAGGTTGGTCAGCTGATCACCCCCAGCAATACCTGGCCCAGCAACGGTTGTCGGGGTGGAGCTGATGAGCTCACTGCTGGGGGTCAGGGTGGGCGTGGTCTCCATCTGGCTCAGAACATCTGCAATTGCAGAAGAGGCAGATAAGAGAAGTAATATAACAAGTAGTGTAATAGATTACTGCTCCCAGAGCTATAAGTCACCCCATTACCTTTAAAATAAGTAATGCATTACTTTTTTCAGCAACGTGCCTGACAGCGATTGCTACTAACCGGCACTGAGGTGGTGGTGTTTGAGCATGTGGCTCTTTAGGCTGCTGCGTGAGGAGAAGTGCTTGGAGCAGTTGGCCACGGGGCAGCGGGTCCTTAGGGTGCTGGCGTCCTGCTTATGTTTCTTGGAGTGGATATACAGGCTGCTGCGTGCCGAGAACTTGGCATTACAGCCTGTGGTGCACACAAGACACAAGTGGTTAATGTGGCAAATAACATTAGAAATGCATAGAGAAAACAGAGTCGCAACAGAGCTGCAAAACCTGATGCGCCTGCAGCACAACCATGAGACAGTTACCACCAACTTTCACCATCCAGAACGTTCCTCGGGTGCACGTTGAAACAAATCCTATATTTTGTTCATGTGGCCTGTACTGACCTTCTGCATGGCACTGGAAGGGCTTGGTGCCCAGGTGGGTGATGCTGTGGCCCTTGAGGTGCTCTGCCCGGGTGAAAGACTTCCCACAACCCTCCTCTGAACAGATGAAGCGACGGTCGTCGTCATGTTTCCTGATACACAAACACAGGGAAGGAGGCCACGGTCAGCAAGAAACTCTTGTTTCAGACAAAAGAACTTCAAAATGATTTATTGTGGCGAAAAGGAAACAGTCTGGAAAATCATGACAACAAGCACAAACAAACTGCAATGGCAGAGGGGAAACAGTAGTGGGAAGATGAAGCTTCCTGTCAGGAATAGACAGACACTTTACAGGATAGTTGCTCAACACCACAAGAATAAGCCCTCAAAAATGACCAGAGAATTGAAGCCACACCTCTGTGACACAGTCCCTACAAACATTGTACATCAGGAGCTTCACAAAGCTGGTATATTTATGGCAGAGCTGCATTCAGAAACCACTTCTATCCATGGCAGACGGATGGAAGGCACCTAGTTGGTGGGAAACTGCGACCAGATTGGTGTAGGTACTCTGGGATTAGAATACATAGATTTGTCTACCCACTGTATATACTGAGGGGAAGCCATCTATGATAAAACACTTACCGCTTGTGTCGGAGCAACTTTGACATGCTGGTGAAGGACCAGGCACAGCCCTCCGAGTCACAGACAAACGGCCTTTCACCTGGAACCACAGAACGCAGATGTTCATTTGTGAATACAAGTCCTGCTTGTATTCAAGCAGTCCTCCTGTCCTGGAGGTCAGGAGATAGACCTCCATGCTTCAGACCCCAACTGGTATCCTTTCTTTTCTTATCCTTTTTTTTTTTGGCGATTTTTGGCTGTTTCAGAAGCTGCCAGTGTGGCTTGCTGTAATCACTGATTACAAGTCCTCAACTTCCTGAGGAAACTAGTAGAGGATGTGCCTGCAAATCCACAGCATCCAACACTAGAACACTAAGGCTAGCAGGTTTTAGATTGGGTCACCACACTTCCTGTAAGCCCAGCTGAACTCACTACTGTTTAGACAGTAGGTGACAAGATGGATTCGGGTGAAACAAACTGAGGACGCTCCATCAGGATTGAGATCTGCTATGCAGCAGCATTTTGAGTTTCCAAATAAAGAAGGAAACGGCAACAAGACAACTGACAAGATGATGGTTAAATGTTGCGTTTGAGTTCAATATAGCTGTTTCTCTTTGCACTTTTCCCTGGTTGCACAGATGTATACTTTACTGGGTTTTTTGGTTTGTTTTTTTTACTCTTTACTCTTAATTTTACTCTTACTTTGGGGATAAAATTTCATTTCAACTGGTATTAGAAAGGTTTTTAATAATAACTTACATAAAGTTGCAGTCCCCCTGTTTATGGTTTGCACTTTGGTTCTTGTTTTCCCTCAGGAATAATTTATTTTTTTTCCAGTAAGAGTTGACACATTTTGCACAAAATATTGCGATAATACCAAAACCGTGAACCCAATTTTGTGAATTGAACCAAACCATGAGCTGAACGTGTTGTTGCACTCCTCATAATTTACAGCAGTATTCAGACACTGATCTATTTTCAGCCTACCAGTGTGACTTCTCATGTGGATCTTGAGGCGGCAGGCCTTGTCGTACAGCTTGTCGCAGCCCGGGTAAGTGCAGGTGAAGTGGCCTGTCTCTCTGAAGTGAGTGCGGTTGTGGGAAAAGAGGGCGCTGAAGGTGATGAAGGTCTTCTCACAGCCTGGACGGATGACACGGGAGCATGTAGGAAGAAGAAAGACCATCAGAAGGAAAGACTGTTTGTGGAAAACAAAAGGATTTTTCAAACAATGTTCAAACAGGTAACTCCAGGTTGTGGCGTTACCTGGGAATTCACACTTGTAGGGCCTCTGGGGCTCAAAGTGTACCCTCTGGTGGTTGGTGAGCCGCGTGGCGCTGCGGAACCTCTCGCTGCAGATCTCGCAGACGAAGGCGTTCTCCTGGTCGTGGACCTTGACGTGGGCCTTCAGGTTGTAGACGGTGGTGAAGCGCCGGCCGCAGCCCTCAAACTGGCAGGTGTGCGGCCGCTGCTTGTCGTGGGACTGCAGGTGGCGTTTCAACTTGTAGGAGGTGGCGAAAGCCCAACCGCAGCCCTCCACGGTGCACTGGTAGGGCCGGGGGTCTTCGGCGTGGTTCAGGAGGTGGACCTTCAGCTTCTGGCGCGTGTCGAACGTGCAGGGGCAGTCCGGTTCGGGGCACGCAAAAGAGACCGCAGGTCTCTTTTTTGGACCGTATTAAATGCACAGACTGGAAGTCCTCGCTGTCGCAGTCCAGCGCTGTGGCTTTGGGGGACCGGGCCACCAGATCGCCCTCCGTTATGGCACACAGCACCCCTGCCTCCTGCTTGATGATGGCACAGGAGTCCAGAGACGTGCCCAGCTCTGACAACGAGCAGTCATCCACCAGAGCCAACTCAGAGTCACTCACAGACAAGCCAGGCCTCGGCTCTTCCTGCTGGCTCGAGCTGGTCACCGCCAGCGTGCTGATCTTCCCTATGGATTTAGTACCACTGTCGTAGTTGAGAAGAACGATGTCCTCATGGTCTTTCATGCCTAGGTGCTCCTTCAAGCTGACCATGTCGTCCTCTTTGTGGACGTAGCCCTCTGGCGGGGCGGCGAGAGTCAGTATCCCGTTTTCTATGGTCACTATGATGCTTTGGTTGTTTATCATGATAGTTCCCGAGAAGGTTTCGCTGGCAGGCGGACTTGTGGAGGCCGTGTCCGGGTTGGCGTTGCCCCGAAGCCCCGCTGTGTCGGAGATTAAGTCGGAAGTGTCCATGGCTTCCACGATGCCTGCGTTTCCTGGAATCAAGGCACTGCTGTCTTCGTTACGGGACAGCGACGACAACTCGACAGGCAGCTTGCCTTCATTGTTTTCAGTGCAAATTTGGCCACAAATCCTATCGCCATATTCGTTTGTCAAAACAACGTCTTCGACAGTCCGGTGATAGACCGTTTGTTTGGAATTCTCATTTAGTAAACTACATTCAGGCTCGTCCCTTTTCAAGGCCTTGGCTTCAAGGCAGCTCAAGTTCTCATTAGTTCCAATGAGAATATTGGTGTTTTCAGCCTCCATAGACCCACCGAGACTAGCTTTAGAACACTCTGGCCTTTTACCTTTCATCTTATCGCCATCCTTGGATAACACATCCGACCGATCCTTGCTCGCCTCGCCGCTGCCATCCTCTTGAACGATGTTGAAAACGACATATAATTCCTGGGTGTTTGTGTCCGCCCTCTTAACCGCGTTGAAGCTCCCCGGGGCGGCCGTGTTGTCGCTAGCTAGTGAAGGCTGCTGGGAGGCGCAGTCCTCACGCTGCTGCCGTAAAACCGGAGACGGTAACGTTAGCTGCCGCTGCTGCAACGGTTCCTCTTCCCCTTCAAACAGAGGCAGCGCCATTTGCATGACGCTGTCCCCGCTTTCTACCCCGTATTTCCAGGCAGTCCTCAAAAAGTCCTGCGGCATCAATTGTACGTTTAGCTCCCTCTGTTTCAGTGTGTTCACGTTACGGAGTCCGACACTCGCAGTTTGAGCTTCGTCCTGTAGAATATTTTTGCCGGTTGGATGCAGTTTGTTGTCAGGCGAGCAAGCCGACCAGCTGCCATTTTCCGCCAGTAGGCGAAACGGAGATGTCCTCGGCCTGTTGTTGTTGTTGTTGTCGCTCTGTGGCTCAAGCGACCCCAAAACTCCATCCGCTTCGTTTTCGGTGGAAATGAAGCGAGAAATCACCCCTGTTGTTGGCCGAAGCGGAGACGAAGGTGTGCTGTGTAGGGCGCCATGTTGAGAGTGAATGTTTTGGGCATCTGAAAGCCCCTGGATTTCCATCTTGGTATCCCTGTAGCAGCGGCACATAAAAGGCCCGCCCTGTACAGCTGTAGAGGGGGTCCGGGGCGCCACTACGCGGTTTAGTGCAAGCCTTGGCCTAATGCCGCCTTCAGGTGCTGGAAGAAATATCGGAATCACGGTGTAGCTCACAAAGTGGGGGGAGTCGACATTACACGAAACGTTCGCTCTCTCGTGTGGACAGACAGCCTGCCACACCCAACTCTTACAAAATCTGTCACTTTATTGTTTGGGTTTCGGCAAGGGTATATACATGGTAGAACATAACCACTTTATTAAACAAAATCTCGACTTTAAGAACTGATTCACGGCTTACTACCGCCGCGACAGTGTATTTTGGTGGAAGAACATTGTGGGAATAACAGGTGAACCATTCTGAAAAGTTTAAGTCTTACTGAAATGAGTGCTGCTTGGTGTATTGAATGTGGGTCTTGCATCAGGTTATACGAGGTATAGGCCACGTGAAATTGCCCGATTTTTGAACGATGTGGCTTACGATTTTCTATGACACCCAAATTTAAGAGATCGACAACTAATGCTAAAAGTAACGTAAACATTTTGTCTAATAAATAACGTCAATTATACACGATTTCCCCCTGTGGATTTTGCTACTGCGGCACAATGTATCGCTGTGGCGTTTGATTAAGGAAATAAAACTACAACCACAATATAAAACTACCTTTGTTACAGGGCACACTCTTTGCTGTTAGTCCAAAAGTACTTTAATGCGTTACAAGTCGTATTGAGGACTCCCTATCACGGACGTAGGAGCTTACGTGAAGACACGTGAAGGCACCATGATATCCTTTACCTTACAGGAAACTGTGGAGTGGATTTAAGTGCAATGGATTTGAGTATGGTATTTTTTTTACCACTCAAGAGCTTTGATATTAAAATATATTATACTATTAATGATTTAACGTTCAAGTGCAATATGAAGCCAAATACTTGCCATTAAAAATTATTTGACTCGACATTTTCCTTGGATAACATTGTGGCTCTTCACTCTGATACCACTGGGTGGCGGTATAGGCCAATTAAACATTAAATATTGAGGAAACTATGTAGTCCCCTCCATGCTTAAACCAATATTTAACGAACGTGGTATATCCTCAGGGTTCAGCCCATCTATTACTCTCACTCACTCTTTGATATAATTCAACCCCTTATTGTGAGGTTTTTGCTGTTGGATATTGTTAACATAAGGATATCATGTAAGGAAATGCATAAATCATGTTAACAGCCAAGCATGAACGACATATCTTTTCATCGAGTGGGATGTGGAGTAAATGTCTTCTCCTTATAACAAACCTAATGTTCATACTGATTTCACAATTGTAATAAGCTGCCAGCCACGATTCAGAGATGAGTCTTAAATAATATCTTTATTTGATTCCTAAGCAAAGGCTATAAAACAGAGACAAACGTAGAAATCAATTCTGACCGACACAAACTGAGACAAAAATAAACATGGATACACGCATAGGGTATCAGAGAGGAACGAAATGAGCAGGAAGACTTCACAAAATATTCTGTACATCCACTCAGATGTATTTTAAACTTACCTAAGCTTTCACAGAACACACTAGAATGGGGGGGGATAGTGAGCAGCATAATATTATTGACCATCGAGGGTTGTACACACTTGTATACAGTGTGTACAACCCTCGATGGTCAATAATATTAAGCTTGACATGCTTCATACAAAAATATCCAAGAAGTGATGTGACTCAGGGATGGTGTACATGTTGCTCATAATACACACACACACATGCATGCACCATGTTCTTAAACACCATGTGTGATATAAATCTACCCTACTACTCATATATCTCCTCTATAGTTTGGAGTATTACACTGGCAGTTCCTTCACGTATACTGCACACCGGGACAGTAATAAGACACGTTTCCTCTAGAAACCGACGCTCTTGCAGAGTACACAAGTCGCAACATTTAGGAATGTTGAAGTGATTTTCAGATTTGAAGAAAGATTTTTTTTTCTTTTTTCCTGGACAAAGTACAGTTATCGGCAGCATGTCAGCCGACTAAGCATGCAAAATAACACAGATTTCCTTGCATTGTTTAGTCATATAAAAATAGAATCCTCCCTAGCACACACTTTTGGGATTATGACAGAAATAAGGCCACATGTCCATATCCTTTCTGTTACAATATGTAGACACACTCCATAATCCAGAATTGATGCCTTTTTCTTATTATTACTATTATTATGCCTTTAATATCACGATTAAGATTTCATTTATATAGAAATTATATAACCTATATATAAAATATATATCTGTTACATCATTTCTATTGGTTTTTACTATAGTTGTATTTTACAAGCCTTTATTATTATGATTAGTATTATAGATTTCAAAGACTTTTAAAACAGGGTTAAATGTGAGATGCTGCAAGGCCAAAGCATTCCCCTTTAGTAGCCGTTGTTTTTGTGAATCACACATATAGTGTAGGGAAATTGGATTTCTGCAGGGGAGGCCTTGACGGTTGTTGCTACGCCTATAAAAGCCGTCAAAGGTCAGTGACAAACCTTTTAACTCAGCTGCATGGCATCTATCTGTCTGTGGGAGTGGGAGAGAGAGAAGAAGAGAGAGAGCACAGCCTGTTAAATCAAATTTGAGGCTTCTATTCAAACAACAGCTCACCTTGCTCGAATCATTTCCTGCACACAAACATAGGCGCAATAAAATAAATCACTTGGCAGGGGGGTTAAAAAAAACAAAAAAAACATGCATTGCAAACAAACCGGTTCATACTGTAACTGATGAGCCCAGGCAGACGAGCTCAAAAAATAGGCATTGCAGAGAATAGCAGAGGAAAATCTGTACATGCACTCGCAAAAGAAAGCAGCACGTTGCAACTCCCTGAAAACAGGCTGAGTGGCACGGCAACTCATACCAAAGCTTTGTCGCTCTCTCTCTCTCTCTCTCTCTCTCTCTCTCTCTCTCTCTCTTTCTCTCTCTCTCTGTGTCATGAAGAAAAGGAAGGTGACCCTGACGCTTTCACACATTCTCTGCTACATGTGAAGTAAGCACTTCCTGGCCCCGTGAAAAATGTGCAGTGACCAGCGGTTCTCATTTGCAAAAAAACAGGTGCATGCTCCAGAGATCGACAAAGCAAGAGGCGGGTCGGCCTCCCATCGACCACCCATCTCATGAATGATTCATCCCAAAATGATGCTGAGAGAGTTGCAATTTAGACAGAAACGATGGGACGAATTCAAAAGGGGCGACAGAATACACCGTTGTGTTCCAGCTCCGCTCCCGGGGCTGGAATAATCTGAGCCTTGTCACGTCGTTAAATTATACGATGGCTGTAGGAAATGGAGGTGCTAGCGTGGTGCGACGCGGGGAGGGAATATTTCAGTCTGCTCTCCATCCCAAGCCAATTTCACGGCCTTACATTTCCTGAAAACAGATCCTGTGCTTTCAGGAGGTGCTCCCGGTTGCCACACTTCATGTCCAAGTGAGATTATTCATGATTTGCTGTCGTTCCAACTCTGAATGTTCCTCTTTTGAAATGTAGAGCTCAACACCTCTCAACGTGAAAAACCTATATACATTTCATTTAAACATCTTAAATACACTAGAGCAGTGGTTCC
This sequence comes from Hoplostethus atlanticus, assembly GCA_034670405.1. Taxonomy (NCBI): domain Eukaryota; kingdom Metazoa; phylum Chordata; class Actinopteri; order Trachichthyiformes; family Trachichthyidae; genus Hoplostethus; species Hoplostethus atlanticus. The sequence goes on along the minus strand of JAXDDX010000297.1, from coordinate 31,938 downwards.
CAAACTTTTTCTGCAGGGCCCCCCTTTTGTAGATATGACAATTTTCAAGCCCCCCCGCCCCACCTACATGCACCCACATACACATGCTCTCAGACACGTCCTTTGCTTGCCAACTCCTATAAAATTTATTTGAAACATTGTAATTAATACAGAACTGCAACTTCAGACATCTTACTGAAAAAACTAAATAGGAAGAAGTCACTTTTAGAGTGGAAGCATTAAAAGTGGCACTGCAGCATGCATCTTAAATGTTTACTGTGTAACAGCATTCATTGCTTTCAACAGATTAACCAACTCCCTGTGAATAAACAAAAACCTGAACAATTTCTCTGCAAAAATTATACTTTTTTTCAGCGTATTTTCTTTTCAGTGGCTTTTTTTCAGTGACTGGTGTGGGCTTGCTTTGTGCTGCAGATCTTCTCAAATCGGGGATGTAGCTGTGAGACTGCCACTCTTAGCTCATTTTCAATGTCCAGCTTTGATCTGTATTTTGTCTTGATTGAGGCCACTGCAGAAAAACCTATCTCACACAGGTAGGATGTGGCAAAAGGAAGGAGTGTGGCCAGGGCTCTCCTGTCTAGCAGTGGGTAGTCCTTTTCCACTCCAATCCAAAATGCAGCCAATGTCTTGGACTTAAACTGCAGCCTCATTGTTGAATCAGAGGTGACATCAATGAACTGTTCCTCTTCTGCAGTGCTGAATTCAGCAGCTGGTGTTGCACTGAAGGGGTCTCTGATCCAGTCATATTTTGCAGGATCCTGCACTGGGAAATACCTCTGGAAATGTTGTTGTAGGGCAGAGATGTGAGTTTTCATACATGGGATCACTGTGTTCTGCAGCTTGTTGACCTCAATGAATGATTTCAGGCTCTCAAATGAGTCTATATTCCTCTCTTTCACTCGCTGCTTCCACATCTCCAGTTTTCTGGTGAATGATGTGATTTTATCCGCCAGCTATGGAAGGTGTGTGTTGGTGCCCTGCATCTGCAGATTTAGTTCATTGAGTTTATGAAACATGTCACTGAGGTATGCAAGTTTCATAAGGAAGCTGTTATTGTTAAATTTGTGGGCAAGTTCATTACCCTCTTCCTCCAAGAAGATTCTGATCTCATCCCGCAGTTCATACACCCTGGATAAAACCTTCCCACGTGACAACCATCGGGACTCGCTGTGAAACAAAACAGCTGTGTGGTCGGATCCCATTTCCTCGCACAGCGCGGAAAAAACCCGGGATTTGACGGGTCTTGTTTTGATGTAGTTTACAGTGGCAATGATGTCTGTCATTACATCGTTCAGCTCGGGACTCATCTGTTTAGACGCGAGCGCCTCTCGGTGTATCATACAGTGTGTCCACTGCACATTGGGGGAGGCGCGCTTGACCAGCGCTTGCAGCCCTCCCCGTTTCCCAGCCATTGCCTGAGCCCCATCTGTGCAGATCCCCACACAGTCCTCCCATTTCAGATCAGCCTCTTTCAAGTAAGTGTCAATGATTTTGAACAATTCGTCTGCAGTTGCTCTGGTAGTTACACGTTTGCAGAAAAGCAAATCCTCCCTCAAATCATCGGCATCAATGAATCTGACGTATGCTATCAATAAACAGTCTTTGTTACTGTCAGTCGCTTCATCCATCTGCAGAGCAAAACGGTTGTCTCGTATCTTCTCATTAAGCTGCTCCTCTATATCTTTTGACATGTCATAAATGCGCCTCGAGATAGTATTGTTTGACAGAAGTATGGCCTTTAGTTTGCTGGCTGTTGCTTCATCAATCATAGTTGAAACCATATCAATAGCGGAAGGGAGTATTAATTCCTCCGCTATTGTGTGCGGCTTTTTACACTGAGCAACTCTGTACGCCACTTTGTAGGAGGCGAGTTGAGCATTTGAAGGCACAGATGCTGCTTTAGTAAAGAGACTTTGTTGTGCCCGACAGTTGAGTCGTTTTTTTCTGAAAAACTCAACGGGCTTGTGTTTGTGTTCGGGATGTGAAGTCTCCAAGTGGCGTCTTAACTTGTTCGGCTTCATACTATCAGAAGCTAATATTTTGAGACACACAACACACTGTGGTCTCTCTTCATTACCCACCGTTGTACTGGTGAAGCCGAGGGAGAGATATGCCTCGTCATATTTTCTTGTCTTTGTTTAGTTGTGACGTTTGGTGTAGATTCATCGTCTGCTTTACGTTTACTAGGCAGTCCTTTCACAAACTTGTCCATGCTTTGCTAGCAGTGCAGAAGAATTTCATTTAATTTCATTTAAATTTAGCCTCGCCGCGCCCCCCCTGTCATAACTCCAGGCCCCCCCTAGGGGGCGCCCCCACAGTTTGGGAACCACTGCACTAGAGCATACATTTTCATGAAAAAAAACAACGTGCCCAGTGGCTTGCACATCCCCAACATACCAATGTACAGCATGGGCTGGGGAAAATTTGGGGTCAGGATTTCTGCCTCACTCGATTTTCAGGTCCCCCCTTATTAAGCTGGTGCCTCCAAAATGCCCTGAGAAGAAACCAAACGAAGGAAAAGGACATCAGCCTCAAAGCTCATTGTCATGGAAACTGAAGTGGGCTGGATGGAGTCTCAGTCCACGGGAGAAGTCAAAAGTGGAAGCTGTCGTCTTCGGTAGCTGCAGGAGAAAAGACGTGCAGAATGCCAGTGCTGCGAGGACAAACTTGACGGTGGATTTAGTCCTTCATTGGAACTGATGAAGAAACCTTTCATTTAGATGCAGTTGTTGCATCGCTGCAGGGAGTGCACCTGCACGGGGTATGAAGTGATGAAATGAAGAAAGGAGTATTTTCTAAGCTTCCAGTTCAGATCTTATTGTGGAAGTCCTCACCAATAAACAATATTAAAGTAATGCAGTCTCTTCAGGTAGGTGTCCTTCTGTACCAAACTGGCTTTTCCGACATACTGTAAAACAAATCCTACAGTGTTGAGTAACCTGACTCCTTCCCTTCAACAGACCACTTAATCCTAACCCACAACACAGAGACACACACAATAGAGACACACACACATCTCGCCCTCGCTCAAATCTCCAGTTGCTCCAGTCGCCACACTCAGTTTCACGCATGCACGTTGCACCCCTTGGGGGCGAATGTGGTGGTGGTGGTGGTTGTGGTCGTGGTGGGGGAGGTGGCCAGTGTGGGCCGGGGCTCGATCCCACGGCTCTTCATGAAGGAGAGCAGTTGGTCGGGGATCTCGGCCAGGACATCCTTCGCCAGCCGGGCCATGCTCAGGACCTGATTCCCCGACCGGTCGATGTAGTCCCGGAAAGGAACAAACTGAACGAGAAGGAAAGAAATGGGGGGGGGGGGCAAATAAATCGATCAAATAAAAATAAATATATATTGACAAAGCATCTGAAACAGCATCTAGATGGTTAGCCAACTGACTGGAAAATACTGATCTAACATTGCAACCTTGCACTTCCTTTGGCTAATATCTAGCTTTAATATGTTTTAATCCTCCAACCTTAAAGCTTATCAATGGTAGACCAGCTTTTAGCGATGACTTGTTCCTATCAAATTTCTCCTAAGTTTTGTGTTGTATTATCAATGTCTATGAATGTTTAGCATGCTGTACTGTCTATCTGTCTTGTGATGTCAACTGGTGGTATCAGCTATTGGGATGCTAATGCTAAAGCTAAACAAATGGTCTAGATTCATGATAAACTCTATATTCAATCCTCAACACAATTTCAGTCAGATATTGCTGGTGCCTACAATGGATGGGGAGAAGTTATTTTCTGTACAGTTTCTCTACAGTTGCGAGAAAAGGTTTGTGAAACCTTTTGAATTACCTGCACTCCTGCAAAATCATTTTCAACGTAAGAAGTAAAATAAAAGTTCCTAAGTGTTATTTATACAGGAATGCAGGTAATTCAAAAGGGGTCATAAACCTTTTCTCACAACTCTATTTAAGACCAGAGGGAAGACAAGTAGAGGCCCATCTGTCGACAAAGCCATGCAACAGTCCTCAGGGACTAACAAGTTCAGACCAAGGGCTGGTTCGTAGTGAACCCTGGACCACGTCCTAATGGTGCTTCTGCGCCAAATCTGTTCTCAAATACTCTCTGAGTGGAGTGAGACACATTAACATTACTTATTACCTAACCTTATTATTGCTCATATAAAGAACAGAAGGCAAGGTATAGTTTCTATATAGGATGGGGGAAAGATCTGAGTTCTGCCACAGCATCAGTTTCTTTATAGTTTCTTGTCAACAATACAAATTAGATGCAGTAACAAAACAACTTGTGACAATCCATGGGGAAAGGAAAGGAAATAAAGGGAAAGGAAAGGACTGTTCCATCGCAGCAGGGTCAGGGCTGAGCCATGCTGAGGGCGTGATGCTGATGGGAGACTAGCGATGCTCCACATGGTACACAGAGATGGCAGATGGTGGTTGGCAGCAGCATGGAAAACAGAGAAAAAGAAGGAGGAAGGGATACATAGATGGACTGTCTGTATAAGAGAGGAAACAGAGGAAGAGAGAGAGATCGGGACAGAGGCTGCAAAGGATACAGACAGAGAAATCAGAGGAGAGGAAGTGGGAGGCTGAGATAAAAAGAGATGGATTACAAAGAGTAGGGATTGAAGCTGGCAAAAAAGTAGCAGGGAAAGGCGAGGGGGGTTCAGGTGTCGTGGCATGTGGTGGAGGTCCTCTGAGATACAAGGCCTCATGTAAAACCTCCTGCCGCCCTGCATGTCACACATGCCAAGTGGGTCTGCTTGTGCACTCTCCATTATGCATACACTTCGACTCCCAGTAGCACGGAGATGCATGGAAACATACACTTACCATTCACCATTCAACAACACACACACACACACACACACACACACACACACACACACACACACACACTAGAATAGATAGAGGACCTAAGACCTGAGGATTCCCATATGGAAAAAAATACATTCCACATAAAATAACAAAATAAATACCAAAACCATGTATTTGTACATGTAGGTGACATTCAAAATGTATTTTGAGTACTTTCAGATAAATGTTGTCAACACATTGGCCTGGGAGGAAAATGTATTACCAGTGTCATGCTGTTATATTTCATACTTTTCATTCTTATAGTTCAACTTACATTTACATTTCAGGACTGTAATATCTACTGCTGTAACAACCAAATTCCCCCACAGGGATCAATAAACTTTCATCTTATCTTATCTATCTTATCTCATCTTCCCATTTTTGGGGCATTTTAATATATTTTGAAACATCTCTCAGCATGTCCTAAAATATATGTGAAATTTTTGTTGCGGAATGGGAAGAGGAAAAAGTACATGCGCTTCGAGAGAAGAAAAGATGCGAGGAGGATGGCTCAATGGAGAAGGCAGCGGGGGTTGCATTATGTAGTAAATTCTGATTTCAAAGGACTGTTCCCTGAATAGTGCTCCCTGAGAGAGTTTGCTCTGACGGAGGGGGTCTACTCCACCAGGGAGCAGACCTGGGCAAAGCAGCAGCTGAATACATTCCACAACACAAGAGGAGCGCTTGATATAGCTTCTCTAGCGAGCGACGTTGCTGCAAGCTGCTTTTGAGGCTGTCGAGTGTTGAGTTGAGTGACAGACTATTTGTCTATACGATGTTCCTTAGAGCCCAAATTGGAGGTGATAGAAGGCAAATCAAATGAAATATGAAATGTGAAATGTCACACTCCCTTGTCACACTGCGTTCAAACCTTCTTTCTGCCCTTTGCAGGTGAACCTCTGTCTATAAAAAAAAGTTGAGTATTTCAATATGGTGACAGAGGCAGAGGTCTATCTTCACCACACACACCTCATCTCTTTCTGTTTCCAACTCTCCGCGCTCCTCCTGCTTCTACACACACACACACACACACACACACACACACACACATATACACACACACACATATATACAAGGGCCCATGGTACATCTTCACCTCTGACCCCAGGCTGAGCCCTGTGCAGTGCATAATAGGTCCCAAGGAGAGCTCTCCATTCGTTTGGCTTCAATAATTTCCCGCTCCACCTTTCCTCTGCCTTGTGAGTTTAATTCAAATCATTTTGCCCAATTACTTTCTAGAAAGGTGCCCGTGCAATTTCAATAGCGCGCTCGGCTGTTCAGCACATGCTCGGGGAGTCTCAGCTGAACTTTTACGGTGCAGCCTCATCTCAGCTTCCGCAAATCAAACTGTCCAGTTGCGAGGATTCAGGAAGTGATGGATGTCCCTTCGCCACTTCATCTCAGTGAAAATGACTTTGGGTTCAGCTATTAAACTTACAAAATTTCTCTAGAATGAATAAAATGTACAAAGTAAGATTTTTCAGGTGAGTCTAGATGAAAGTTTAATGACATCTGTGGGGAAATTAGGTCGTTGCAGCAGGAAAGAAGAATAGGATATAAATAAGAAAGATAAGAAGAAGAAGATAAGAAGAGATGTCATCAATCGGACCGGTGGTGTAGCAGGTATAAAGCATTTCGATGTTTGAAAAAACAGCTACCACAGTCGCTCTCTCCACCTACAACCCACAGCTGATGATGCATTCATGTCATATGAAAGTTATCGTATATACAAACCTCTAGGACAATAAAAACAGATTACAGCATTAAGAACATACCAAAATAATAGCAGTAAAAAAATATGAAAAAATTTAATATACCAAAAAGTAGGTGTAGTATGAAATAAAAATTTGATTTATAAAAACCAGAATTTATATGCAATATATAACTAATGAACTTGTTTAAAGATAATGCAAGTGTATTTTACTAGCTACTATCCACACCTTTCATTTGCACATTTCATATCCACAAAGCATTCTGTTATTGGCTGGTGATCACATGTTTATTTCATGTTGAGTCTGCTGAAACATTTTCTGTTTGAAAAGGGAATTTCTACAACTGTTGGTGGTCTGTGGTGAAATATGTCGACCGGGGCTTTGGGGAAATCAAAAGATCCACAAAAAAAACCCACTATGTATCTGCCAGTGCTCTTACAACCATTGGGAAATGTAAAAAATAAAATCTAATTACCATCTCATTCATCAGAAAAACTGAAAACTCTCGTGTCTGTCAGAATAAAAGCCCAGTGGAGCAGGAGTGGATCGTCCAATTATTACACTTTACATTCTTTTGAAAATGGATCTGACGAGTCTTATTTTTCTAGTTTTAGTGTCAAGATAAGATCTCACTGCCAGGGCTGTCTTCTCCAAGCTGGGCCCCTGACTTGCACATAAATAAAAGCCCCATTACCGTAATTGTTCACCTTAACATGCTATTATTATCCTAGGTCAGCGCAGTGAGTCTAAGCCGCCTTCACAAAGACTTTCTAATTCTGCTTCCGTTTCTGTCTAAAGATAATGAGCAGTCAGGAGGAGTTCCGCCTCTTGACCTCGGACAAAAAGCACATCACGACTCTGGAAATCCTCCTGTGTGAGAATAAAGTCCTTTAATTGCAGAAATATCATAAGAGACTATTGAGAACAGTGAATATGTGAATCATCAATGACAATTGAACCAGAGGGACTGTGAAAAAGAAACTTGTTTTAAAGACTGAATCTTCATTCAACTATGGAGAGTTTTGTTGAGTTTTGTTTCATTTCTGTGGCAGACTGGGGGGTGTGGTTGGGCCGTTGGTTGGATGCGGGGGGCGGAGTCGGGCTGGCAGGCGGGTTCGCCCTGCCCCGACACCGGCTGCAGCAGATCGGGACTGAGTGGGAACTGATATTTGTATTGTGTGTGTGTTTTCTGGCCAACAGTGAGCAGGGACACGGAGGAGGGCGCGTCTCACAGAGAGAGAGTGAGAGAGAGAGAGAGAGGACGCTGTTCCCGCAGTGAGCGGAGGAGGGCGAGAGAGCCTGTGCCTTAATTGTTGTGTCCGTCCTTATGTTGTGTTGTGTCCAAGCGCGGATTTGCGGGGTGGCAAGGGGTGGCCGTGGCCACCGTGGACTGAAGCCTGGCCACCCTATTGGCCACCCCAGTCGTAATTGCCTTTTGGGGGCATTTTTCTTGGGCAGAATAATGTTTCTTTTAGAGGCGGAACCATTTCTGTACAGCCGCAACACACCTGGGATGCATCTTAGTGCGCGAGTGTCTCTGGAGACTTGACTTTACAACTGGCAAGTCCAGTAAACCACCCAATGATCAGTGTTGGGCAGTAGCGTCGCTACGGCGTTACTAGTTTAACTACATTTCTCAGTAGCGTCGCTGTTTTCTGAATCAAATAACTTTTCAGTATCGAAGCTCTTTTATTGATCAAGTAGTGCGGTAGCGTCCACACAAGCTACATTTCCCCAAGCATTCCTGAAACTGAAGCGCAGCGGAGCTTTCTGCTGGTCTGAAATAAAACTGCTAAGGATCAGTAAGTGACGTCACCGCCATACACGGACCTGTATGTGTAGCCGACAGAAGCACTTCCGTATGACGGTGACATCACGTACCAATCCTTGGGCTGATGCCTGCGACTTGTCTGCTGCAGGCGAATACAGACCCGCGAGCTTGAGTTTACTTGATGGAAAGATGGCAGAGGGTGAGGACGGAGAGGAATTGATCCCGAGGGAGTCGCCGTGGCCGTACCTCGAGCTAATACATGAGTTTAAGTGAAACAACAGAGAAAAATGATGCGTTCAGGTGCTCACTGTGCAACCCCAAGGAGAACTGCTCTCAACTTCCAAGACCTCAAACACTAATTTAATAAACAATTAATAAACATTGTTTGCCTGCCTATCTGTTTGTTTAACTACATTTCTCAGTAGCAGTGACTTGGAATGAAGTTGGTTCAATGTAAAAATAAATCTTGTAGCTTAGCTCACTACACTTAGCTCACTACACGACACAGTCATGTCATGTATATGTTGCAGACGGGGTATATTATTGCCTTTGAGCATTAGTTTGAGACAGGTGGATCAAAAAGAAAATACATTATTGCCTTTGTAATAAGTATAATGTTGGCATTATAGAGTTTTTGCAATTATATAATTTGTGTTTTGACAATGAATAATAAGTTTAAGAATAAGAATAATTATAATAATAATTATAATAAGAATAAGAAGTTTACTTTTTTAGTGCTAGCTCAGAGGGCCAGTTTGTGAAACAGACCTCAAATGTAAAAGATGATGAACATCTGCTCTCAGAACAGTAGTAATACTCTGTAGCTTGGGACACTTGTACTTTGTCCCTATAGTGTAAGCTTCTTTGTTACTTTACCTGCAGGAATAAGAAAACAATGTTGGATACACTGAATATTATTTGATCTATTCCACCACTGCCTGAATTCCAAATAATGTAGAGTTATGTGTTGTAGGTGCCTTCTAGTTAGACGCATTTTTATGTTCATATAATAGTGATTTCTGTGCCACCCCAAAATGACCACTGGTCCCATCCTGGCCACCCCATTGAAAATTGCCTGGCTCCGCCACTGGTTGTGTCCCGTAATAAAACGGCGTTGCCGCCCCGCTTGAACACTCATAGTCTCCGCTTCTGTCTAACCCGTGGTAGCAGCTTGGCTACAGTGGGGGCTTGTCCGGGATAATGACAGAGGTGTCGCCCCTGGAGAACTTGGTGGAGGCGGCGTGGGTGAATATTCGGTGTGTGCATGGGGATATCCACACATATCCGGTGGTCCCAGTGGAAATTCGTTACTGGGGGAAAAAGCATACGGTAAAGGCCGCGGTTAGTTTCCGCCTGTCGCACCCCTTATTATTTGGCACCGATTGGCCTGGGTTTACTATGCTGGTGAGAGAAACTGCGGGGGTGCGTTCATGGCCGATAGGGAAATGTGAGTGCTGCGCAGCGCTCAGTGGTGACGCGGGGTCTTCTGACGCTGGTGAGGGGGTCGGGACGGAGGAGCCACGTCAGGTCACATGTTGGGCACTGTGAAGCCCTTAGAGACTGTAACGGTGATTAAGGGCTATACAAATAAATGTGATTTGATTTGATTTGATTTGATAGCTGGAATTGAGATAAATGGCTGGACCCTCTGTTATTTGCAGTGTGGGAGGTACCCCAGCCCTCCACGGGATTTTCTCCCTTTGAGCTCCTGTTCGGAAGGAGACGCCGGGGGGTGCTGGACCTAGTTAAAGAAAGCTGGGAGGAAGGTCCTAGCACGTTATGGACCTGCGAGCAAAACTCCACACGCTGGGACAGCTGTCACGTGAGAATTTGCTCCAGGCCCAGGAACGTCAACGGCGGCTGTATGACAGAGGGGCGCGGCTAAGACAATTCTCACCGGGAGATAAAGTGCTTCTATTGCTCCCTTCATCCAGCTCCAAATTGCTCGCCAGGTGGCAAGGGCCCTGTGGCAAGTGGCCACCGTATCGGGGTTCATGACAGACAGAGACAAGGCATGAGGAGAGTCAAGTGGCCAGCAGGGCCGTTTTATTAACTACACCAATAAACCCGGCCCGGTGTTGACAGCAGTTGGCGCCGTCTCCCTCCGCTGACGCACCTCAGTCCTTCCGGCGGGTCAGCCGCGGAACCCCAAAGCCAGCCAGCCTGCCAGGCTTCCAGGGGCATCCCGCCCCAACCCCGACTGTCACCAGCTCTTGCAGGCGGCTACCGACGCCTACCACCCTCCCTCCCCCCAGTCCGCCACAGGCCCTTTGTGGTCACACGGCGGGTGGGTGATGTCGATTATGAGGTTGAGCGTACTGACAGGGGTGGAGCGACACAAATCTATCACGTCAACCTCCTAAAAGCGTGGAGGGAGGCGGAGTCCGTCTCGCTGGCCACCTCGGTGATTGAGAGAGATGAGTTGGGTCCGGAGGTTCCAAAATCGGGCAATCAAACCCCGACCCTTTGTAATAACAATCTCTCACCAAGCCAGGGTGCGGACGTGGCTGCCTTAAAGCAGCGATTTGCCGATGTGTTTTCTCCCCTGCCGGGACGCACTATGCTCATTCACCACCACATAGACACCACCCCCGGAGTAAAAACACGTACCTGGCCGTATCGGCTGCCCGAGCGTAAGCGTAAGATTGTGCAGGCAGAATTGGAGGCCATGCTGGAGATGGGGGTAATAGAAGAGTCCAACAGCGACTGGTGCAGCCCCATCGTGCTTGTCCGCAAGTCCGATGGGTCTATCCGGTTCTGTGTGGACTACCGCAGGATCGGTTAGGTAATGCTCGCTTTTCACGACACTGGATCTAACCAAGGGCTACTGGCAGATTCCCTTGTCTCCAGAGTCCAGGGAGAAAATGTCTTTCTCTACTCCGTACGGTTTGTACCAATTTGTGACACTTCCGTTCGGCTTGTTCGGCGCCCCCGCCTCATGGACCGGGTGCTGCGCCCACACGCTGCGTATGCCGCTGCCTACCTGGATGACGTTATCATCCGCAGTGACAACTGGGAGCAGCACATGCAGCAGGTGGGAGCGGTGCTCGAGTCGCTGAGGCAGGCGGGGCTCACGGCCAACCTGAAGAAGTGCGCGGTTGGACGGAGGGAGGTACGGTATCTGGGGTACCACTTGGGAGGAGGGCTGGTAGATAAGATAGCCCCAGGTAGATAAAATTAGCCCTCTGTGGGGAATCTGTTTTGCATATGCCTGACTTCTCTCTCCCTTTTTGTCTCCAGACTGACGCATCAGGCAGAGGGCTGGGGGCCGTTTTGTCCCAGCAGGTGGAGGGGGTTGACCGCCTGGTGCTGTACATCAGTCGGAAGCTCGCAGACCATGAGACTAGGTACAGCACTGTGGAGAAGGGAGTGTCTGGCCATCAAGTGGGCGGTCAGCACCCTCCGGTCGGACCATGCCCCGCTGCAGTGGCTCCACCGCATGAAGGATACCAACGCACGGATCACCCGTTGGTACCTGGCCCTCCAGCCATTTAAGTTCAAGGTGATCCATTTGCCGGGGGTGCAGATGGTGGTCGCCGACTTTCTCTCTCGCTCTCATGGGGGCGGGGGGGGGAGTGGGTCGGCTCCCCGGCCTACGTCGGGTGGTGGGGGTATGTGGCAGACTGGGGGGTGTGGTTGGGCTGTTGGCTGGATGCGGAGTCGGGCTGGCAGGCGGGTTCGCCCTGCCCCGACACCAGCTGCAGCAGATCGGGACTGAGTGGGAACTGATATTTGTGTTGTGTGTGTGTTTTCTGGCCAACAGTGAGCAGGGACACGGAGGAGGGCGTGTCTCACAGAGAGTGAGAGAGCGAGAGAGGACAGTTGCACATTAAGGAGACCACTAAAACAGCGTTTTATCATCTTCGCAATATTGCCAAAATTCGAACCAAGCTAACAGAGGCAGACGCAGAAATTTTAGTACATGCCTTTGTATCATCCAGAATTGATTATTGTAATGTCCTTTTTCCTGGCTTATCTACTGGGCGCACTAAAAAACTACAACTGGTCCAGAATGCTGCTGCCAGAATCCTGACCAAAACTAGGAAATTCGACCATATAACTCCCATTCTATCCTCATTACACTGGCTACCAATTCAGGCCAGGTGTGACTTTAAGGTGCTTTTACTTACATATAAATCATTACATGGGATGGCACCGTCCTATTTATCCGATTTGATTAAACCTTATAAACCGCCACGCGCCCTCAGATCTCAGGACGCTGGCTACCTGTCTATCCCAGCAGTCAAAAAGAAAACTGCAGGTAACAGAGCCTTTTCTTACCGGGCTCCCTATCTCTGGAACAGTCTGCCTGCCTCAATCAGAGAGGCAGGCTCTATCGAAGTCTTTAAGTCAAGGCTAAAAACCCATTTATTATCTCTGTCATTTGACCAGCCTTGAGGGAGTGGCTCAGTCTCTTCTCAGAGTAAGGCTAGACCAGTTAGCTCATCCTAGCTCAGGGTCCTGCCGATGGATACTAGCATCCTGCCTACATGTCCTATTCTCCTGGTCTACCTGCTCCTGTCCACTGACGCTGGTCATGTTTGTCTGTGTGAGTGAGAGTGCGTGTGTGGGTGTGTGTCCTATCTGTTCCAGGCTGCAGCTCAGCGGAGTTTGCACCTGCGTGGTCCCCTAGTCCTATGATGACGCTGACTGAGTTGCCGTTGCTGTGATGCCGCACCATCAGATCTGGATGTCCCACGATAATAAACTTTTATACAATGTGTATACGCTGCTTGCCCAAACTCAGCATCTATTGCACGCCCAACCGTCCTGGTAGGGGGATCCCTCTCTGAGTAGCCCCTCCCAAGGTTTCTCCCAATTTTCCCTATAAAGGTTTTTGGGAGTTTTTCCTTGTCCTCTGTGAGGGTCTAAGGCTGGGGGATGTCGTGTACTAACCATTTATTATTTTCACATGTTGGGCACTGTGAAGCCCTTAGAGACTGTAATGGTGATTAAGGGCTATACAAATAAATGTGATTTGAAAAAATGTGATTTGATTTGAGGACACTGTTCCCGCAGTGAGCGGAGGAGGGCGAGAGAGCCCGTGCCTTAATTGTTGTGAGCGCCTGAGCACTCATAGTCTCCGCCTCTGTCTAACCCGTGGTAGCAGCTTGGCTACAATTTCTAAAACCAAACGATATTTTTTGACATTATTGAATGAAGGCACAAAAATATGTAACAGATTTGGTTTACCAACAATCTGAAAAATCATGATTTGGTGATTGTTGGATGTTGTTGAAGTGTGTTCAAGTGTGGACTTATTTCCTGTTCTTTGGTGCACATCTATTAACTGAGCTGTCCACTAAGTTAATTTTTGTTCCATTGAAAGTAAAAAAAAGGAAAGACAACTGTAAACCTTCTCCGGACAGCTTTAGTATTACCAGTGGAGGTTTTGTCTGGTGATTGGTATTTTTTTTTTTTTTACCTCAGGACCGTGGAAACAAAAGGGCAAATTGAATCCGTTCAGATCGACAATCTGGTGTTTCGCACCATTAAAGACTCGCGCACCCGGCAGCTCTGGCTCAAGAGCCGTGTAACGGGGAGTGAGAGGGATCACTCTTTGGATTACACAGACCTTTAACGATCCCTGTGGGGAAATCAGGTAGTAGCAGTAGCAAAAGTGATAGGAGTCTGCAGGAGAAAGAAATTAGAGTACAAGCGCACAGACAAGAATATACAATAAAAGGAAGAGATTGCATCGGAGCCAAGAAAAGAGGTGGATTCCCATTCTATCTACTGTGTGAGTCAGTAGATATCAGCTGATTCACTCACCTCTCCTGACAGTAATGCTACTAGAACGACCCTTTGAGCAGGGGGAGACACAGATACCTGCCTCTATCTCCTCTGGAAGTTTAGGGATTAGACTGGGTCTTCTAGGGGGCTTCACCAGGACAGAAAACCTTTGATAGCCCAGGTTGTGATTTGGCTCTGATTGATGGACTGGTGTGTGTGTGAGAGAGAGAGAGATAAACATGAAGCAGTCCAATTGGCAGCATGGCTAACTATCGTGCAGGCAGGCCTAGGACTTTAAGGCTGGAATGACTCACCCCAGCTACACACACACACACACACACACACACATATACAGACACTCACCGTCAAACTCAGCAGGACCCATGCCTACTATGATGATAGACATGAGCAGAGCAGCTGCCTGTGGAGAAAACACACAGCAGATGTGTTAGCTCTACCAATATCCCCCATTCATAAATATACACACATGCATACATACTATACATACAATCAGCTAATATGAGAACAACTTGATCAATTCCTGTCATGAAATTAATTACAATTAAAGTACAATCCAGGGTTTTTTTTTCAATTTAGTCTCCATCTTTGTCTCTCAGCCTCGTTGCTGTGGTGTTTTTTCACTGCTCTTCCCAGAGATCACCTGTCAATCAAACAGTGTGTCCAGTACTGTGACGTCTTTGAGTTTGAGTGTCTGTAGGTTCCAAACAAAGGACAAGTAAAATGCATCACTTCCTGTAAAACTCATCACTTCCTGTGAAAAAGTGGAAATGTCTTCCTTTGAGGTAACTTGATACTATGTGTTTGTATTTTAGAGATACTTGTAAAAAGGTGCGTTTTCCAGCTTGTCACTTCCTGTCTGCGGAGAAGATTTTCCCGCCAGTGACCAGAATTTAATTTGGGGAAAATTTTTAGTTTTTTTTTATGATGTTTCTTCGACAGACGTCATTCAGAGTTCTGATTTGATTTTGTTTTTAATTTAATATCCCCCCCACCCCCCACCCCCGTGGTTTCCCCTGAAGAGAGATCAACACGTTTTCAGTGAAATGCGTCGCGGCTGCTGCTACTCACGTTGACCACGCCCTCTTTGGTGTGAGCCATGTCCGAGATGACGCCGTCTGTGATCATCAGCAGAAAGTACTGGAAGCCGTCCGTCACATCGGCCGCACATCTGACCGCACACACACACACGCGCACGCACACACACACACGCGCACAGACACGCACAGAGGTTAGGATAACAAATCTATGTGAACCACACACATGCATGTATGAGTGTGGCTCAGGAGTGTGCATGAGTTCAGATGCGTGGATGTATGTAAATGTGCATGGATTCATGTCTGTCTTTGTGCATGTGTTGCGTGGTTCGTGGTGGCTCAAAGGGAAGTCACCTTTCTTGGGCTAATAGCAGTTGGGGGCCTCAAGGGCCATTAGACTACAACAGAATCAAACAGCAGTTAAATAGTACTTCAAGTAGGTAATAGCTGCTGCCCAAGCCACCTGCTTCAATTTGGCCAAACACATTACTGTTGCCTAATAGACTATTTGTGTGTGTGTGGCAGGTAATGGTAGGCTCCCAGGAGGGGTGAAGGAAGACCTGCTGTCAGACTCACTGTGTGATTGGCTCACGCTCTCAGTCTGGCCTGAGGCTGGGAGGAGGCTAAATGGCAAACTATCTGTCTGTCTGTCTGTCTACCTGTTTTCCTCACTCTCAGTCTGCCTGTCTGTCTGTCTGTCTACCTGTTTTCCGTTCTCTCTAACTGTCTGTATGTCTGTCTACCTGTTTTCCGCTCTGTCTGTCTGTTTGCCTTTCTCAGCATCCATCAAGCTTGCTTTCTCCATCTGCCCTCTCGCTCATCATATCTCTTCCCCTGTACCTCTCTCTCTCTCTCTCTCTCTCTCTCTCTCTCTCTCTCTGAGCGGAAGTGCGAGTGAGTGAGCGCAGCGACAGCTTGTTGCTTTGGTGTGAGTGAGTTTCAAACTTTGACTCTTTTCTATCTTTTATGTGTTTTTTCTTTATTTTTGGTTTCGAGATATTTGTGTTAGTAGTTTAAGTTAGTTTCCTTTATTTCTGTGGTGGTAGCGGTGCTACCGGCCCGGCGTGGCAGCATGCCCACTGTTGGCAGTGTAGGTATGGGGTTGGAGAAGCTGACATGCCGGCATGCTGTGAAGTTGGCCCCGGCTGTCAGCTGCTCGGTGGAGGAATGTAGCTTAGCGGTAGGAGAGGTGGTGGGCTACAGCAGCGTTAAGTCTGCGTCTAGGATGAACAATGCTGTGGTTATATTCTTAGATAGTATCGAGAAAGCCAACGAGGTTGTTGAACGTGGTGTGGTCGTAAATGACACTTTCATGCCCGTTCTCCTGCTGGTTAACCCTGCGAGGAGAATCACCTTGTCTAATGTTCCGCTGTTCATTAGCAACAAGGCTTTGGAGAAGGAACTGGCAAGACATGGACAACTAGTGTCGCCAATAAAGATGGTTCCTCTGGGGTGCAAATCTCCGCTGCTTAAACATGTGGTGTCTTTTAGGAGACAACTGTTGATGATTTTAAAAAACAACGTCGGAGATTGTAATCTGGCGCTTAAGTTTAAGGTGGATGAGTTTGATTACACGGTTTATGCAACATCTGAAACTATGAAGTGCTTTGGATGTGGAGTGGAGGGGCATTTAATTCGCTCGTGTCCCAAGAGAAATGTTAAGACGCCTGCCGCTCGAAACCCGCCGCCCGGTGCGGACAGCAGCGGCGCGTCAGCCGGTGATGGTGGGGATGGTGGACAGGAGGTACGGGACGGTCAGAATGGTGAGAAACAGCCCGAGAACAATACTGGGACTGAGAAACAAAATGAAACTAAGGCTGATGAACAGGTAGGACAGAAGGAACAGGTAGGACAAAAGGAACAGGTAGGACAAAAGGAACAGGTAGGACAGAAAGGGAACGTAGGACAGAAGGAACAGAGTGAGCAGAAGGAACAGGAAGGGCAGACCTACTCTAGAGTGGCAGGGTCTGTAGTAACAGATGAAGACATACAGATGGATGATGAACTGTTGAAAATGCCAGTGAAATGGAAAACCTCAGAGGGTCGGTCAAACAACTCAGGTGCCAAAAAATCCTCCAGGAAAATCACTAGTCCTCCTTCCTCACAACTGGAGGAGAACCTGGAGGACAGTGACAGTGATGTGAGTCCAACCCCAGTTAAGATGCAGATACATACTCAAGATGGTTATTCTATCACTAGTATTAGAAAATTCCTGGTAGACAACAAGGGGGTGAGGGCCATCAAGGTAGAGAACTTTTTCCCAGACCTGAATCTCTTCTTGTATTCAGTCAGGAACCTTATGAAGAACACAGGAGATTTAGGTGAGGAAACTTTCACTGAACAGGAGGTTTTCCGCCTCAGGAAACTAGTTCAAAAGGTGAAAGCACAGACTCTCGATGACAACTAAGCTTAGTCTCAATTATTTTTCTGTTATGGTTAGTATTACTCTGTTTGTGATAGGACTCAACTCCCTTTTCTCCATGTGTGACATAAAAATAGGCACCTTAAATCTGAAAAGAGCTTCTCTTTTTAACTTAATTAAGATAAAGAAATTAGATGTAAAGTTTGTGCAAGAAACGCACAGTACCGACAACAATGTAACTGATTGGAAAAGGGAATGGAGTGGGGAAGTCTTCCTCAGCCACAAGTCCAACAATAGTGGCAGTGTTGGTATTTTATTTTCTGAATAGTTTTCACCATATACCTATGTAGTGGAGAATGTTGCTGAGGGATGTTTACTGAAAATCAGTGCTCAATATGAAAATGTGAAAATGGTGTTTTTAAATGTTTATGCTCCAACTATGCCTAGTGATGGTTTGGTTTTTCTGGATACATTGTGTGATGCTATCCAGAACTGCAACCGTGAGGATTATCTGTTTTTAGGTGGTGATTTTAACTGCACTGAAAACGACAAATTAGACAGGAACCTCATTCTGCTTCTCTGAAGCGTTTGGGGCGCATAGTTCAGTCTCATGAGCTATGTGACATATGGAGATGTTTTTATAACAAACAAAGACAGTACACTTGGTCTCACAGTAAGGACAACTTGCTCTCCATGGCTAGACTTGATCGTTTTTATTGTTTTATTGTTTTTATTGCATCATTTTAGTGTTTTTAAAAGATGTTTTATCAGCCCAGTCGGTTTCTCTGACCATTCCCTTGTGCAGTGCTCTGCTTTCATAAAGAATGTCAAACCAAACAGTGCTTTTTGGCACTTCAATACAAGTCTGGTTAGTGATAATCATTTCAGAAATGTTTTTAGTTTTTTCTGGAGTGAACACAGAAACAAGAAGGCTGATTTTATTTCTTTGCAACAGTGGTGGTGTAATTCCCTCGAAGCACAGGCAGACACAAGTGGCTTTCTTGCTACTGGTTTATTGAAGACATTGAAGCATCTCTCCAAATCCACCGTGATCCACATGCTCAGAGGAATCTGCATCGTGACTGATCTTGGTCATGGCCCGCGTCACAGTGCACGCTTTGAACACCTCAGGAAACTGTTTTTCATTTTCATCAGGGCCATTACAACCAAGCAGCACGGGGACAACCACCAGTTGTGCTGGCTGATCAGCCCAGACACGTTCTCCAGCCACACCATTTCCCAGAATCAGAGTGACACCGTTAACCGGCAGCGCAGGGCGGACTCCCATTTTAACCTCATCTTCAAACAACTTTGAGTGAAGCTCCAGCTTATGAACCGGCACATGAAAAACAGACATGCCCATGCCCAACACAGGTATAAACGATCCAGTGTCAGTTTCATCATCAGCAGACACCAGGATAAATGAATCAAACGCTCCCGTGTCCCGCAATATAGTCACTGGCACTCTCACCTGACTACCCACTAGAGACACATGTCCTTTTGAAACAAAAGGCAAGTAAAAGCTTAAATCAGGCTTCAACATGACAGATGACAACTCACTAGTCGGCTGGTCGGCAGTAACCAACTTTGAAACCGGCGCAGCAAATGCAGCAGGCTTCACATGCGCTCCGCTGTGCTTGTTCCGCACCTTAAGCACAGCGCAGTCTTTCTTCCAGTGACCCTTTTCATGGCAGAAATGACAAACTTCCTCAGATTCACGAAAAGCACGACCCACTCTCCGCTCAGAATGAAAACTTACACCGGAACGACCAGAAAAAAACCTCCCCGCAGCCGGGCCACTATCTCCAACACCGGTAACTGTGCGGGAGTCTCCACCGCTGCCTCTGTGGGTCAAAAAATAATCATCTGCGAGCGCAGCAGCCTCCCCAGCCGTCTTCACTTTCTGTTCACTTATGTACATTGCAATTCGCTCTGGGACTGAGTTTTTAAACTGCTCAAGCACAATCAAGTTACACAAATCATCAAAGTCTTTTACCTCCGATGCTGAATACCAGCGACTGAAGTGAGTCCCCAAATCACGGGCAAACTCAAGATATGACTTGTCCCCCTTCTTCCAATTTCTAAATCGCTGGCGGTAAGCCTCAGGGACTAATTCATAGGCTTTCAATACAACCCCTTTCACCTTTTTGTAGTCACTGCTATCCCCTGCAAACAATGAGGAAAAAGCCTCCTGCGCGCGCCCAGTCAATACACACTGCAACAACACTATGCAGTAGGAGTCACCCCAGTCCCTTGCGGTACTACCACCCTGAACACGTCCGATCTCGTCCGATCTCGGAAGCTAAGCAGGCTCGGGCCGGGTTAGTACTTGGATGGGACACCGCCTGGGAATACCCGGTGCTGTAAGCGTTTTGCTCCAGCAGGCGGCGCTGCTTATTCTTTAATGGGAGACGGGGCTTCTCTGTCTTGGGATAGAGGAATGCTTTCATGTCACGTTTCATCTGCTCACCACTTTTTTCACTTGACTCAAAAAAGCATATCTACCTCTCTATTACATTGGCTTCATCCTACCATACACTGGCAGCACATGCCACACACGCCAAAGTAGAAAGAAAAAAGAAAGAAAGAGGAGTTTAAGTGTGTGCTGGCCAACTCTGAAATGATGGCAACCACAAATAGACTGCTCAGCCCCGCCGCCGTGCTTTACGGAGTAAGCCATGTATAAAGAGCCTTTCTGTGGCCGCAACCTTCGCTTACGGCCATACCACCCTGAACACGCCCGATCTCGTCCGATCTCGGAAGCTAAGCAGGCTCGGGCCGGGTTAGTACTTGGATGGGAGACCGCCTGGGAATACCCGGTGCTGTAAGCATTTTGCTCCAGCAGGCGGCGCTGCTTATTCTTTAATGGGAGACGGGGCTTCTCTGTCTTGGGATAGAGGAATGCTTTCATGTCACGTTTCATCTGCTCACCACTTTTTTCACTTGACTCAAAAAAGCATATCTACCTCTCTATTACATTGGCTTCATCCTACCATACACTGGCAGCACATGCCACACACGCCAAAGTAGAAAGAAAAAAGAAAGAAAGAGGAGTTTAAGTGTGTGCTGGCCACCTCTGAAATGATGGCAACCACAAATAGACTGCTCAGCCCCGCCGCCGTGCTTTACGGAGTAAGCCATGTATAAAGAGCCTTTCTGTGGCCGCAACCTTCGCTTACGGCCATACCACCCTGAACACGCCCGATCTCGTCCGATCTCGGAAACTAAGCAGGCTCCGGCCGGGTTAGTACTTGGATGGGAGACCGCCTGGGAATACCCAGTGCTGTAAGCATTTTGCTCCAGCAGGCGGCGCTGCTTATTCTTTAATGGGAGACGGGGCTTCTCTGTCTTGGGATAGAGGAATGCTTTCATGTCACGTTTCATCTGCTCACCACTTTTTTCACTTGACTCAAAAAAGCATATCTACCTCTCTATTACATTGGCTTAATCCTACCATACACTGGCAGCACATGCCACACACGCCAAAGTAGAAAGAAAAAAGAAAGAAAGAGGAGTTTAAGTGTGTGCTGGCCACCTCTGAAATGATGGCAACCACAAATAGACTGCTCAGCCCCGCCGCCGTGCTTTACGGAGTAAGCCATGTATAAAGAGCCTTTCTGTGGCCGCAACCTTCGCTTACGGCCATACCACCCTGAACACGCCCGATCTCGTCCGATCTCGGAAACTAAGCAGGCTCGGGCCGGGTTAGTACTTGGATGGGAGACCGCCTGGGAATACCCGGTGCTGTAAGCATTTTGCTCCAGCAGGCGGCGCTGCTTATTCTTTAATGGGAGACGGGGCTTCTCTGTCTTGGGATAGAGGAATGCTTTCATGTCACGTTTCATCTGCTCACCACTTTTTTCACTTGACTCAAAAAAGCATATCTACCTCTCTATTACATTGGCTTCATCCTACCATACACTGGCAGCACATGCCACACACGCCAAAGTAGAAAGAAAAAAGAAAGAAAGAGGAGTTTAAGTGTGTGCTGGCCACCTCTGAAATGATGGCAACCACAAATAGACTGCTCAGCCCCGCCGCCGTGCTTTACGGAGTAAGCCATGTATAAAGAGCCTTTCTGTGGCCGCAACCTTCGCTTACGGCCATACCACCCTGAACACGCCCGATCTCGTCCGATCTTGGAAGCTAAGCAGGCTCGGGCCGGATTAGTACTTGAATGGGAGACCGCCTGGGAATACCCGGTGCTGTAAGCTTTTTGCTCCAGCAGGCGGCGCTGCTTATTCTTTAATGGGAGACGGGGCTTCTCTGTCTTGGGATAGAGGAATGCTTTCATGTCACGTTTCATCTGCTCACCACTTTTTTCACTTGACTCAAAAAAGCATATCTACCTCTCTATACATTGGCTTCATCCTACCATACACTGGCAGCACATGCCACACACGCCAAAGTAGAAAGAAAAAAGAAAGAAAGAGGAGTGTAAGTGTGTGCTGGCCACCTCTGAAATGATGGCAACCACAAATAGACTGCTCAGCCCCGCCGCCATGCTTTACGGAGTAAGCCATGTATAAAGAGCCTTTCTGTGCCACCCTGAACACGCCCGATCTCGGAAGCTAAGCAGGCTCGGGCCGGGCTAGTACTTGGATGGGAGACCGCCTGGGAATACCCGGTGCTGTAAGCCTTTTGCTCCAGCAGGCGGCGCTGCTTATTCTTTAATGGGAGACGGGGCTTCTCTGTCTTGGGATAGAGGAATGCTTTCATGTCACGTTTCATCTGCTCACCACTTTTTTCACTTGACTCAAAAAAGCATATCTACCTCTCTATTACATTGGCTTCATCCTACCATACACTGGCAGCACATGCCACACACGCCAAAGTAGAAAGGAAAAAGAAAGAAAGAGGAGTTTAAGTGTGTGCTGGCCACCTCTGAAATGATGGCAACCACAAATAGACTGCTCAGCCCCGCCGCAACCTTCGCTTACGGCCATACCACCCTGAACACGCCCGATCTCGTCCGATCTCGGAAACTAAGCAGGCTCGGGCCGGGTTAGTACTTGGATGGGAGACCGCCTGGGAATACCCGGTGCTGTAAGCATTTTGCTCCAGCAGGCGGCGCTGCTTATTCTTTAATGGGAGACGGGGCTTCTCTGTCTTGGGATAGAGGAATGCTTTCATGTCACGTTTCATCTGCTCACCACTTTTTTCACTTGACTCAAAAAAGCATATCTACCTCTCTATTACATTGGCTTCATCCTACCATACACTGGCAGCACATGCCACACACGCCAAAGTAGAAAGAAAAAAGAAAGAAAGAGGAGTGTAAGTGTGTGCTGGCCACCTCTGAAATGATGGCAACCACAAATAGACTGCTCAGCCCAGCCGCCGTGCTTTACGGAGTAAGCCATGTATAAAGAGCCTTTCTGTGGCCGCAACCTTTGCTTACGGCCATACCACCCTGAACACGCCCGATCTCGTCCGATCTCGGAAGCTAAGCAGGCTCGGGCCGGGCTAGTACTTGGATGGGAGACCGCCTGGGAATACCCGGTGCTGTAAGCGTTTTGCTCCAGCAGGCGGCGCTGCTTATTCTTTAATGGGAGACGGGGCTTCTCTGTCTTGGGATAGAGGAATGCTTTCATGTCACGTTTCATCTGCTCACCACTTTTTTCACTTGACTCAAAAAAGCATATCTACCTCTCTATTACATTGGCTTCATCCTACCATACACTGGCAGCACATGCCACACACGCCAAAGTAGAAAGGAAAAAGAAAGAAAGAGGAGTTTAAGTGTGTGCTGGCCACCTCTGAAATGATGGCAACCACAAATAGACTGCTCAGCCCCGCCGCCGTGCTTTACGGAGTAAGCCATGTATAAAGAGCCTTTCTGTGGCCGCAACCTTCGCTTACGGCCATACCACCCTGAACACGCCCGATCTCGTCCGACCTCGGAAGCTAAGCAGGCTCGGGCCGCATTAGTACTTGAATGGGAGACCGCCTGGGAATACACGGTGCTGTAAGCGTTTTGCTCCAGCAGGCGGCGCTGCTTATTCTTTAATGGGAGACGGGGCTTCTCTGTCTTGGGATAGAGGAATGCTTTCATGTCACGTTTCATCTGCTCACCGCTTTTTTCACTTGACTCAAGAAAGCATATCTACCTCTCTATTACATTGGCTTCATCCTACCATACACTGGCAGCACATGCCACACACGCCAAAGTAGAAAGAAAAAAGAAAGAAAGAGGAGTTTAAATGTGTGCTGGCCACCTCTGAAATGATGGCAACCACAAATAGACTGCTCAGCCCCGCCGCCGTGCTTTACGGAGTAAGCCATGTATAAAGAGCCTTTCTGTAGCCGCAACCTTCGCTTACGGCCATACCACCCTGAACACGCCCGATCTCGTCCGATCTCGGAAGCTAAGCAGGCTAGGGCCGGGTTAGTACTTGGATGGGAGACTGCCTGGGAATACCCGGTGCTGTAAGCGTTTTGCTCCAGCATGCGGCGCTGCTTATTCTTTAATGGGAGACGGGGCTTCTCTGTCTTGGGATAGAGGAATGCTTTCATGTCACGTTTCATCTGCTCACCACTTTTTTCACTTGACTCAAAAAAGCATATCTACCTCTCTATTACATTGGCTTCATCCTACCATACACTGGCAGCACATGCCACACACGCCAAAGTAGAAAGAAAAAAGAAAGAAAGAGGAGTGTAAGTGTGTGCTGGCCACCTCTGAAATGATGGCAACCACAAATAGACTGCTCAGCCCCGCCGCCGTGCTTTACGGAGTAAGCCATGTATAAAGAGCCTTTCTGTGGCCGCAACCTTCGCTTACGGCCATACCACCCTGAACACGCCCGATCTCGTCCGATCTCGGAAACTAAGCAGGCTCGGGCCGGGTTAGTACTTGGATGGGAGACCGCCTGGGAATACCCGGTGCTGTAAGCGTTTTGCTCCAGCATGCGGCGCTGCTTATTCTTTAATGGGAGACGGGGCTTCTCTCTCTTGGGATAGAGGAATGCTTTCATGTCACGTTTCATCTGCTCACCACTTTTTTCACTTGACTCAAAAAAGCATATCTACCTCTCTATTACATTGGCTTCATCCTACCATACACTGGCAGCACATGCCACACACGCCAAAGTAGAAAGAAAAAGAAAGAAAGAGGAGTGTAAGTGTGTGCTGGCCAACTCTGAAATGATGGCAACCACAAATAGACTGCTCAGCCCCGCCGCCGTGCTTTACGGAGTAAGCCATGTATAAAGAGCCTTTCTGTGGCCGCAACCTTCGCTTACGGCCATACCACCCTAAACACGCCCGATCTCGTCCGATCTCGGAAGTTAAGCAGGCTCGGGCCGGGTTAGTACTTGGATGGGAGACCGCCTGGGAATACCCGGTGCTGTAAGCTTTTTGCTCCAGCAGGCGGCGCTGCTTATTCTTTAATGGGAGACGGGGCTTCTCTGTCTTGGGATAGAGGAATGCTTTCATGTCACGTTTCATCTGCTCACCACTTTTTTCACTTGACTCAAAAAAGCATATCTACCTCTCTATTACATTGGCTTCATCCTACCATACACTGGCAGCACATGCCACACACGCCAAAGTAGAAAGAAAAAAGAAAGAAAGAGGAGTGTAAGTGTGTGCTGGCCAACTCTGAAATGATGGCAACCACAAATAGACTGCTCAGCCCCGCCGCCGTGCTTTACGGAGTAAGCCATGTATAAAGAGCCTTTCTGTAGCCGCAACCTTCGCTTACGGCCATACCACCCTGAACACGCCCGATCTCGTCCGATCTCGGAAGCTAAGCAGGCTCGGGCCGGGTTAGTACTTGGATGGGAGACTGCCTGGGAATACCCGGTGCTGTAAGCGTTTTGCTCCAGCATGCGGCGCTGCTTATTCTTTAATGGGAGAAGGGGCTTCTCTGTCTTGGGATAGAGGAATGCTTTCATGTCACGTTTCATCTGCTCACCACTTTTTTCACTTGACTCAAAAAAGCATATCTACCTCTCTATTACATTGGCTTCATCCTACCATACACTGGCAGCACATGCCACACACGCCAAAGTAGAAAGAAAAAAGAAAGAAAGAGGAGTGTAAGTGTGTGCTGGCCACCTCTGAAATGATGGCAACCACAAATAGACTGCTCAGCCCCGCCGCCGTGCTTTACGGAGTAAGCCATGTATAAAGAACCTTTCTGTGGCCGCAACCTTCGCTTACGGCCATACCACCCTGAACACACCCGATCTCGTCCGATCTCGGAAACTAAGCAGGCTCGGGCCGGGTTAGTACTTGGATGGGAGACCGCCTGGGAATACCCGGTGCTGTAAGCGTTTTGCTCCAGCATGCGGCGCTGCTTATTCTTTAATGGGAGACGGGGCTTCTCTCTCTTGGGATAGAGGAATGCTTTCATGTCACGTTTCATCTGCTCACCACTTTTTTCACTTGACTCAAAAAAGCATATCTACCTCTCTATTACATTGGCTTCATCCTACCATACACTGGCAGCACATGCCACACACGCCAAAGTAGAAAGAAAAAAGAAAGAAAGAGGAGTGTAAGTGTGTGCTGGCCACCTCTGAAATGATGGCAACCACAAATAGACTGCTCAGCCCCGCCGCCGTGCTTTACGGAGTAAGCCATGTATAAAGAGCCTTTCTGTGGCCGCAACCTTCGCTTACGGCCATACCACCCTGAACACGCCCGATCTCGTCCGATCTCGGAAACTAAGCAGGCTCGGGCCGGGTTAGTACTTGGATGGGAGACCGCCTGGGAATACCCGGTGCTGTAAGCATTTTGCTCCAGCATGCGGCGCTGCTTATTCTTTAATGGGAGACGGGGCTTCTCTGTCTTGGGATAGAGGAATGCTTTCATGTCACGTTTCATCTGCTCACCACTTTTTTCACTTGACTCAAAAAAGCATATCTACCTCTCTATTACATTGGCTTCATCCTACCATACACTGGCAGCACATGCCACACAAGCCAAAGTAGAAAGAAAAAAGAAAGAAGGAGGAGTGTAAGTGTGTGCTGGCCACCTCTGAAATGATGGCAACCACAAATAGACTGCTCAGCCCCGCCGCCGTGCTTTACGGAGTAAGCCATGTATAAAGAGCCTTTCTGTGGCCGCACCCTTCGCTTACGGCCATACCACCCTGAACACGCCCGATCTCGTCCGATCTCGGAAGCTAAGCAGGCTCGGGCCGGGTTAGTACTTGGATGGGAGACCGCCTGGGAATACCCGGTGCTGTAAGCGTTTTACTCCAGCAGGCGGCGCTGCTTATTCTTTAATGGGAGACGGGGCTTCTCTGTCTTGGGATAGAGGAATGCTTTCATGTCACGTTTCATCTGCTCACCGCTTTTTTCACTTGACTCAAAAAAGCATATCTACCTCTCTATTACATTGGCTTCATCCTACCATACACTGGCAGCACATGCCACACACGCCAAAGTAGAAAGAAAAAAGAAAGAAAGAGGAGTTTAAGTGTGTGCTGGCCACCTCTGAAATGATGGCAACCACAAATAGACTGCTCAGCCCCGCCGCCGTGCTTTACGGAGTAAGCCATGTATAAAGAGCCTTTCTGTGGCCGCAACCTTCGCTTACGGCCATACCACCCTGAACACGCCCGATCTCGTCCGATCTCGGAAGTTAAGCAGGCTCGGGCCGGATTAGTACTTGGATGGGAGACCGCCTGGGAATACCCGGTGCTGTAAGCATTTTGCTCCAGCAGGCGGCGCTGCTTATTCTTTAATGGGAGACGGGGCTTCTCTGTCTTGGGATAGAGGAATGCTTTCATGTCACGTTTCATCTGCTCACCGCTTTTTTCACTTGACTCAAAAAAGCATATCTATCTCTCTATTACATTGGCTTCATCCTACCATACACTGGCAGCACATACCACACACGCCAAAGTAGAAAGAAAAAAGAAAGAAAGAGGAGTGTAAGTGTGTGCTGGCCACCTCTGAAATGATGGCAACCACAAATAGACTGCTCAGCCCCGCCGCCGTGCTTTACGGAGTAAGCCATGTATAAAGAGCCTTTCTGTGGCCGCACCCTTCGCTTACGGCCATACCACCCTGAACACGCCCGATCTCGTCAGATCTCGGAAGCTAAGCAGGCTCGGGCCGGGTTAGTACTTGGATGGGAGACCGCCTGGGAATACCCGGTGCTGTAAGCGTTTTGCTCCAGCAGGCGGCGCTGCTTATTCTTTAATGGGAGACGGGGCTTCTCTGTCTTGGGATAGAGGAATGCTTTCATGTCACGTTTCATCTGCTCACTGCTTTTTTCACTTGACTCAAAAAAGCATATCTACCTCTCTATTACATTGGCTTCATCCTACCATACACTGGCAGCACATGCCACACACGCCAAAGTAGAAAGAAAAAAGAAAGAAAGAGGAGTTTAAGTGTGTGCTGGCCACCTCTGAAATGATGGCAACCACAAATAGACTGCTCAGCCCCGCCGCCGTGCTTTACGGAGTAAGCCATGTATAAAGAGCCTTTCTGTGGCCGCAACCTTCGCTTACGGCCCTACCACCCTGAACACGCCCGATCTCGTCCGATCTCGGAAGCTAAGCAGGCTCGGGCCGGGTTAGTACTTGGATGGGAGACCGCCTGGGAATACCCGGTGCTTTAAGCGTTTTGCTCCAGCAGGCGGCGCTGCTTATTCTTTAATGGGAGACGGGGCTTCTCTGTCTTGGGATAGAGGACTGCTTTCATGTCACGTTTCATCTGCTCACCGCTTTTTTCACTTGACTCAAAAAAGCATATCTACCTCTCTATTACATTGGCTTCATCCTACCATACACTGGCAGCACATGCCAAACACGCCAAAGTAGAAAGAAAAAAGAAAGAAAGAGGAGTGTAAGTGTGTGCTGGCCACCTCTGAAATGATGGCAACCACAAATAGACTGCTCAGCCCCGCCGCCGTGCTTTACGGAGTAAGCCATGTATAAAGAGCCTTTCTGTGGCCGCAACCTTCGCTTACGGCCATACCACCCTGAACACGCCCGATCTCGGAAGCTAAGCAGGCTCGGGCCGGTTTAGTACTTGGATGGGAGACCGCCTGGGAATACCCGGTGCTGTAAGCGTTTTGCTCCAGCAGGCGGCGCTGCTTATTCTTTAATGGGAGACGCTGCTTCTCTGTCTTGGGATAGAGGAATGCTTTCATGTCACTGTTTCATCTGCTCACCGCTTTTTTCACTTGACTCAAAAAAGCATATCTACCTCTCTATTACATTGGCTTCATCCTACCATACACTGGCAGCACATGCCACACACGCCAAAGTAGAAAGAAAAAAGAAAGAAAGAGGAGTGTAAGTGTGTGCTGGCCACCTCTGAAATGATGGCAACCACAAATAGACTGCTCAGCCCCGCCGCCGTGCTTTACGGAGTAAGCCATGTATAAAGAGCCTTTCTGTGGCCGCAACCTTCGCTTACGGCCATACCACCCTGAACACGCCCGATCTCGTCCGATCTCGGAAGCTAAGCAGGCTCGGGGCCGGGTTAGTACTTGGATGGGAGACCGCCTGGGAATCCCCGGTGCTGAAAGGGGTTTTGCTCCGCTTTGCGGCGCTTTATTCTTTAATGGGAGACGGGGCTTCTTGTTTTCGGGGTTTAAAAGGAATCCCTTTCATGTACGTTTAATCGGCCACGATTTTTTTTCACTTGACAAAAAAAGAAATTTTCTCCCTCTCTTTTTCTTGGTTTTCACCCTCCCCATACCCCTGGCAGAATGCCCCCCAAAACCCCAAAAGTAGAAAAAAAAGAAAAAAAAGAGGAGGTAAGTGTGTGCTGGCCCCTCTGAAATGATGGCAACCACAAATAGACTGCTCACCCCAGCCGCCTTTGCTTTAGGGGAGAAAGGGGGCCATGTAAAAAAGAGCCTTTCTGGGGCCCGCAACCTTCGCTTAGGGCCCAAATACCACCCGGGGAACCGCCGATCTCGTCCGATTGGAAAGCTAAGCAGGTGGGCCGGTTTTAGTATTGGATGGGAGACCGCCGGGGGAAATACCGGGTGCTGTAAGCTTTTTGCTCCAGCATCGGCGCTGTTTTATTTTTTAAAATGGGAGGGGGGTTTTTCTCTTTTTGGGGTTTGGGAATGTTTCATGTCACTTTTTATCTGCTCACCATTTTTTTTTAAACTTGATTCAAAAAGATTTCCCCTCTCAAATTAATTGGGTTCATCCTACCTTTACCTGGGAAAGCACTTTGCCACACCGCCAAATTTGAAAAAAAAAACAAAAAAGAAAGAGGAGTGTAAGTGTGTGGGGCCCACCTCTGAAATGGGGGGGCAACCAAAAAATAGATGCTCAGCCCCGCCCCCCTGCTTTACGGATTTAAGCCATTTTAAAAAGAGCCTTTTTTTGGGGCCCCGCAACCTTCGCTTAGGATCCCACCCTGAAAAAACCCCCAAATCTCTTTCCAACCCGGAAGCTAAGCGGGCTGGGGCCGGGTTTTAGTATTTGGGAAAGGGGGGACCGCCTGGGAATCCCCGGGTGCGGGTAAGCGTTTTGCTCCAGAGGCGGGCTGCTTTTTCCCTTTAATGGGGGGAAGGGGTTTTTCCTGTTTGGGATGGGGAAATGCTTTCATTTTAAATTTTTATTGCTCCCGCCCTTTTTTCATTTGGGGACTCAAAAAAGCTTATCTACCTCTCTTTTCTTTGGGCTTCATCCTCCCAAAACACTGGAGCACATCCCACACACCCAAAAAGTAGAAAGAAAAAAGAAAAGAAAGAGGAGTGTAAGTGTGTGTGGCCCCTTAAAATTGATGGCAACCAAATAGACTGCTCACCCAAAGCCGCCGTGCTTTAGGGGGAAAGGGCCATGTATAAAGGCCTTTCTGTGGCCGCCCCCCTTCGTTTTCGGCCTTTCCCAAACCTAAACACGCCAAAACTTTTCGATCTCGGAAGTAAGCAGGCTGGGCCGGGGTTAGTACTTGGATGGGAGACCCCCTGGGAACCCCCGGGGGCTTAAGCGTTTTGCCCCCAGCATGCGGGGGCTGCTTATTCTTTAAGGGAGACGGGGCTTCTCTGTTTGGGATAGAGGAATGCTTTCATGTA
Organism: Hoplostethus atlanticus; assembly: GCA_034670405.1. NCBI lineage: Eukaryota > Metazoa > Chordata > Actinopteri > Trachichthyiformes > Trachichthyidae > Hoplostethus > Hoplostethus atlanticus. The sequence goes on along the minus strand of JAXDDX010000297.1, from coordinate 1,475 downwards.
TTTTTCATTGCTCCCCAAATTTTTTTGAATGACTCAAAAACCCTATCTACCTTTTATTACATTGGGTTCCCCTTCCATCCACTGGAAAGGCACATGCCACCCCGCCAAAGTAAAAAGAAAAAAGAAAAAAAAGAGGGTGTAAGGTGGGGGGCCCAAACCTCTAAAATGATGGCAACCCCCAAATAGACTGCTAAAGCCCCGCCCCCCGTGCTTTAGGGGGAAAAGCCATGTATAAAGAGCCTTTCTGTGGCCGAAAACCTTCGTTTTTACGGCCATACCCCCCTAAACCCGCCCGATCTCGCCCCTACTGGAACCCAAAGCAGGCGGGCGGGTTAGTACTTGGAGGGGAAAAAACCCCCTTTGGGAATACCCGGTGCGGAAAAGGCGTTTTGCTCCAGCAGGGGGCTTTTGTTTTTTTTTAATGGGGCCCGGGGCTTCTCTGTTTTGGGATAGAGGAATGCTTTTCATGTCACGTTTATCTGTCCAAATTTTTTTCATTTTGATAAAAAAAAGGCATATTCCCTCTCAAATTTTCATTGGCTTCACCCTTTTCCCCTAAAAGGGCGGGCACATGCCCACACCCCAAAGTAGAAAAGAAAAAAAAAGGAAAGAGGAGGGGTTAAGTGTTGCTGGCCACCTCTGAAATGATGGCAACCACAAATAGATTTGCTCAGCCCACCCGGCCGTGTTTTAGGGAAAGTAAGCCATGTAAAAAAGACCCTTTTTTTTGTGGCCGAAACCTTGCTTACGGCCATACCACCCTGAACACGCCCGATTCGTCCATCTCGGAAAGCTAAGCAGGGCTCGGGCCGGGTTAGTACTTGGATGGGAGACCGCCTGGGAATACCCGGTGCTGTAAGCGTTTTGCTCAGCAAGCGGCGCTGCTTATTCTTTAATGGGAGACGGGGCTTCTCTGTCTTGGGATAGAGGGAATGCTTTCATGTCACGTTTCATCTGCTCACCACTTTTTTCACTTGACTCAAAAAAGCATATCTACCTCTCTATTACATTGGCTTCATCCTACCATACACTGGCAGCACATGCCACACACGCCAAAGTAGAAAGAAAAAAGAAAGAAAGAGGAGTGTAAGTGTGTGCTGGCCACCTCTGAAATGATGGCAACCACAAATAGATGCTCAGCCCGCCGCCGTGCTTTACGGAGTAAGCCATGTATAAAGAGCCTTTTGTTGGCGCAACCTTCGCTTAGGCCATACCCTGACACCCGATCCCGTCCGATCTCGGAAGCTAAGCAGGCTCGGGCCGGGTTAGTACTTGGATGGGGGGACCGCCTGGGAATACCCGGTGCTGTAAGCGTTTTGCTTCCAGCAGGCGGCGTGCTTATTCTTTAATGGGAGACGGGGCTTCCTGTCTTGGGATAGAGGAATGCTTTCATGTAAACGTTTCTTTCTGCTCACCACTTTTTTCACTTGACTCAAAAAGCATATTACCTCTCTATTACATTGGTTTTACCAATC
>JAXDDX010000296.1:260000-291611 GCA_034670405.1 Hoplostethus atlanticus | reverse complement strand
GACATTTACTCGGGAAATAGTGATGGTGTCTATATCACTGCTGAGCTTGAGATGGAGAACAGTCCTGGACGTCAGAATCCTCATCTTACCTCTTAGCTTTGGTCTGGCGGTCATGTTCCCCAGACAGAGAGGTTTTAGAGGTAGGGACCCCCTCCTCTCTCTCCTCAGACAGATTCATAGTAGAGGGTCCAGCTGGACAGAAACACACCCAACATGCTGTTAGCTGGACTCATTCATCACAACAAGGTTTCATTACAGGAGAGATTACTTTGAGGGGTTTCATCATCCAGGTCAGTAAAATGACAAATATACATTGTTATTTGTCCAAAGTGTACAACATACTAGGACCACCTGCTCTTTATATCCAACAGACTGACATCAAGACAGGATTGTTAAGGATAGAGACCTATTCTGTTAATCACCACCTTCACACATTCAAACCGTTTTCACATTGATGTTTTTACTGTTCAGGAAGTGTCAGAAAGCTCCCGTTAGCATCGCTGGCAATGCTAGTGAGAGTCAAAGGCATTGAAGAGGTTTCCCTCAAACCTGTAGGCTCTGCAACAAGTTACTACTACTACTACTACTGTTATTACATGACTTTAACATGAACAATGAATTGTGTCGGTTTAGGAACACTGGAAATTGTCGTGTAAAGTGTTGGTTACAATACCTTTAGGGTTGAAAGTATCCTGCGTCACATGGAGAAGCAGAAGTGAAAGTTTTCAACAGTTTTGACAAGGAAAAGAGAGAGAGAGAGAGAGAGAGAGAGAGAGAGAGAGAGAGAGAGAGAGAGAAAAAAGTTTTCAACTTTAACCCTTGTACCCTTGGTGTCCTGCAGAAACTTCCTGATTCTAGTGAGTGAGTAGCCACTCTTCCTGTCAGGCTGGGTGGAGGGTTGAGACTCCGGCTCATCGCTGTCACTGTCTACAGTGGTGTCCTCCATGCTCTGCTCTGGTTGGCTCACTGGAGCTTTAGCAGGTTTCTTGGCTGATTTTTTAGCCTTACTGGAGAACTGACTGACCTCTGGGGTTTTACGCTTATGTGACATTTTAAAAAGATCTGTATCTATGACCATTTCGTCTTCCTCTAGGACAGACTCTGCTACCTTAGTAGCCGTCTGTCCAGCCTGTTCTCCCTGTCCAACCTCAGCATCCCCACTGGCCTCGTTCCCTTCAGCCTCTGTCCTGACCACTGTTTCCTCACCATCCATCACCATTACATTATTATCTGTTTCCCTAACTACACTATCCTTACCTGACTCCTTATCCTCCACTACAGTATCTTTACCTGCTTCCTTGTTTTTCACCACAGTGTCCTTACCTGTCTCCTTCACCACAGTGTCTTTCCCTGGTCTAACTGAGTCTGAACTACTAGTGCTAGCCTTAGGTGATGATGGTGTTTGATCAGTGGGCCCTGATTCCTTTCTCTCAGGGCATGATCTGATCAGGTGACCCTCCATCCCACACCCAAAACACTTCATGGTGTCTGAAGTGGCATAAATCTTAAATCTTAACAGGAGAGACAATCTGACCGTGTCTGGCCAGCTCCCTCTCCAACACTTCGTTCCTAAAGAACGGGGGGACGTTGGACAGGATGATCCTCTTAGCGGGGCTGACCAACGGGAGAACGGGAGTGAACGTGTCCTGGATGACGACGCCCCGCTCCACAACCAGATTAACCTTATCCACACAGTCTAGAAAATGACAACGGCGTTGTTCATCCGTGATGCGGATTTCACGCTACCGTGTCCCACCACCTCTCCTACCGCCAGACCACACTCCTCCACCGAGCAGCTGACAGCCGGCGACAGCTTCACCGCATGCCGGCGTGTCAGCCGCACACTCACCACGAGAGAGAGAGAGAGAGAGAGAGAGAGAGAGAGAGAGAGAGACACACACAACAGTTTCACTTCCTCTATCTCAGAGTTCAAGGAACAACAAGGAAACATTTGAAGGAAATCTTAAGAATGTAATTCCTCATTCGTTCCATTTAAGTCAAAACTTTTAAAATGAAAGATCAAAAAGGCCTCATTGTTTTCTAGGGAACTTTAAATCCTCTTGGGTCAAAGCAGACCTTTCACACATGATACTGAGCTTGAAACTTGAACGTGAAACTCGTTCTGTTTCACCTACATACACTTTCACATCTCATGTGATCGCTCTTTGTTTTACAGGTAATGAAACACTTCACGTCCACAGTCAACAGGAAGTTTCTGTATTTATGATGGAAGGTGGAAGACTACTCTTCACCCCGCTTAAAGGGGAATTTGACCAGAATGAACTTTTTGGTTGTTGTTCAATAATTCATCAACCAATTTAGGGAATGTAAATCAATTATGTCATAGATTAAATGTTCTTTAATTAAGTGAAGTCATGACTGACACATTATAAAACAACACAACAATATATTGGTTTATTTAAAGGCAATAATAATTACATATTAAATTCAAACAATTCTATTTAAAACAATTTAAAGTTTAATTCTTGGAAACAACTGAGGACAACAAGATAGATGTTTAGTACTGAGATTAATAAAATACCAAATAAAACAAAGGTCCAAAAGAAAGATATTTTAAATCATCAACAACAGACTCTCAGATTAACAATAATAACTTCTCTCTGGTTTAATATGTCATTCATTTCATTTTCCAAATCAAATGTTCATGTTCTTGTACATGTGTGATGTTAAAACCCTGTTCAGTCACCCTACACATAGAATACACTCTATTTACAGTGAGATGAGCATCAACCTTTATGAAAATACAAACATTAATATTGTCACTTTGAGATGTAGGGGTGTGTGTGTGTGTGTGTGTGTGTGTGTGTGTGTGATCCTGTACAGAGTGAACTATCATTTCAGCAGCTGTCTTTGTTCAGCAGTGTGAGTGTTTCTCTACACAGGAGGCGACTCTCCCTCCTCTATCTGACACAGAGACACTGAGGAACCAGAATCAGAACCAGACCCAAACCCAGGGTAGAGGGGTTCAGTGAATGTGGAGGTGAAGGTGTGGAGGTGGATCAGAGAGTCAGAGGAGACTCTGTAGAAGGACAGAGTGCCAGCAGGCCAGTCCAGATACACTCCTACTCTCTCAGAGGAGGAGGAGGGGATACCTACGGTTGTTAGACTGTTATTGTGCCAGACATTGTATTTATCATCATAGCAGTCCAGACTCCAGGACTTGTCATTCCCTCCAATCCTGCAGTCATCACCCTTTCCTCTCCTCCTGATTCCTCTGTATGTCACTCCTATTTCAACCCCTCCTTTCCTCTCCACCTCCCAGTAACATCTCCCAGTCAGACCATTTCTACACAGCACCTGGTCCCAGAAGGTAAATCTCTCTGGGTGATCAGGATATGGCTGCTCCTCTTCCACCCATGTCACCTTCCTGTTGTCCTCAGACAGAGAGAGGTTTCTGTGTGCTGTGTTTGGGTCCAGTGTGAGTTCACAGGCATCTGATGGGGAGAACAAGACACAATACAGCATCAGTTTCTGATCTGAGATCTGTTCTGTTCATTATTATTGATTTATTGACAGTTTGAAAACTTTTATGATGACACATATCAGCCACCATCTTCATTCTCAGTAGGATCTGAATGAATGGAAGTCATATTCTGCTGTGTTGATGGGCTTTCCATCTCAATAGTTGAATGTTCAGGAATGAAACTAAACACACACTTACACTTCCTCAGACCTGATTTCAACCACCTCACTCCACCATGGTCGACTCTGGGGGGAGAAACAAAGTCAGACCAGCATATTCTCTTTGATAATGAAACATGGACATTTAATAACCTTCCCTATGAATGATGTTCCATACAACATCACTGATATCCACCATGAAACAACATGACCCAGCTTCACAGTCTGACTGAGAACATCATGGCTGCCAACTCCACCCCGTCTAGAAGACATTGCCTCTGCCTGGCAGCAAGGCCTCTCCATACCTGAGAGTCTCCAGTCTCCAGTGTGGATCCTCCAGTCCAGCAGAGAGCAGCTTCACTCCTGAGTCTCCTGGGTGATTGTATCTCAGGTCCAGCTCTCTCAGATGGGAGGGGTTGGAGCTCAGAGCTGAGGCCAGAGAAGCACAGCCTTCCTCTGAGACCAGACAGCCTGACAGCCTGGAAACACACAAGACAAGATACATGTTAGATGTTGTTAGTCTACTAGTCTGAGATCAGCTGCTAGCAGAAACTTGAACTGTCTCCAATACAAACAGCTGACCAATGAGCTGCTTTGTGTTTTCATCTGGTTCAGTTTGAAAGTTCTTCCATCAATTTGTGACAGAATCTTAGAAGTCCTTTCTGGTATTTTAGGTCTCGACAACAGAGGCAGTAAGGAGAGGAAATTAAGAAATATCCTAATGGAAAGTAATTCACTGGGGCTAGGAAGTAGAGCTACATGTTGGTATCACAACTAGTCTGAACATTCTCCACAGGTTAGGTGTTTATTCACTGACATGAACCTTCATCTACAGCAGGATTTAAATGGTCATGTGTTGACCAGGTTGAGGAACACTGACCTGAGAGTGTCCAGTCTACAGTGTGGACTCCCCAGTCCAGCAGAGAGCAGCTTCACTCCTGAATCCTGCAGGTCGTTGTTACTCAGGTCCAGGTCTCTCAGACTGGAGGACTTGGAGCTGAGAACTGAGGCCAGAGCTTCACAGCTTCTCTCTTACAGCTGACAGCCACTCAGCCTGAAGAAGAATTAGTGATGGAACAAAAACAACAACAAATAACTTTGAATATGTTTCAAACAATCCCATCTAATATATTTAATATATCCAGTCATCTATGCTGAACCTACACAGATCTATTGGAGGCTTTGACCACTGGCAGTAGCCTCAGAAGAGCCTCCTCTGAAGCAGAGTATTTCTTCAGGTCAAACACCTCCAGGTCTTCTTCTGATGACAGTAAGATGAAGACCAGAGCTGACAACTGAGCAGGGGAGAGTTTGGCTGTGGAGAGACTTCCTGATGTCAGGTACTGTTGGATCTCCTCCACTAGAGAACGGTCATTCAGCTCATTCAGACAGTGGAACAGATTGATGCTTCTCTCTGGAGAGGGATTCTCCCTGATCTTCTCCTTGATGTACTGGACTGTTTCCTGATTGGTCTGTGATCTACTTCCTGTCTGTTTCACCAGGCCTCGTAGGAGAGTCTGATTGGTCTCCAGTGAAAGACCCAGGAGGAAGCGGAGGAACAAGTCCAGGTGTCCATTTGGACTCTGTAAGGCCTTGTCCACAGCTCTCTGGTAGAAGATAGGTTCAGGTTGGTATTGTGATGTGGCTTCTGACTGTTTTGGTGTATTCTTGGTTATGTTTTGTTCTGCTGGTGTCTCGAACAGGGAGCGTAGACGTTTTATTAGAGAACCTTCTCTGGACAACATTTGTTCACATTGGTCACCAGTGGTGGAGGTTAACTGTGTTTCTCCCAGCAGATTGACACCAGTGGTGATGAATGACAGAAAGACATAAAGAGCAGCCAGAAACTCCTGAATGCTCAGATGGACAAAGCAGAACACCTGGTCCTGGTACAGCCCACGCTCCTCTTTAAAGATCTGTGTGAACACTCCTGAGTACACTGAGGCTGCTCTGATATCGATGCCACACTCGGTCAGGTCTGCTTCATAGAAGATCAGGTTGCCTTTCTCCAGCTGCTCAAAAGCCAGTTTTCCCAGAGACACAATCATCTTCCTGGTCTCTGTATTCCAGAGTGGATCTGTCTCAGCTCTCCCATGATACTTGAGATTCCCCTGTTTGGACTGAACCACCAGGAAGTGGATGTACATCTCAGTCAGGGTCTTGGGCATCTCTCCTCTCTGATTGGTTGTCAACACATCCTCCATAACTGTAGCAGTGATCCAGCAGAAGACTGGGATGTGGCACATGATGTGGAGGCTTCGTGATGTCTTGATGTGGAAGATGATTCTTCTGGCCAGCTCCTCATCTCCTCATCTCTTCCTGAAGTACTCCTCCTTCTGTGGGTCAGTGAACCCTGTCACCATGTCAACGCACTCAGGAGGGATCTGATTGGCTGCTGCAGGTCGTGTGGTTATCCAGAGGCGAGCAGAGGGAAGCAGTTTCCCCTTGATGAGGTTTGTCAGCAGCACGTCCACTGAGGTTGACTCTGTAACATCAGTCCAGATCTGGTTGTTCTGGAAGTCTAGAGGACGTTGACACTCATCCAGACCGTCAAAGATCAACACAACCTGGAACTTGTCAAAGCTGCAGATTCCTTTGGTCTCAATAAAGAAGTGATGAAGAAGTTCCTCCAAGCTGAACCTTTTCCCTTTCAGCAAATTCAGCCCTCGGAAAGTGAATGGAAACGTGAAGTGTACATTGTGGTTGGTTTTGTCTTCAGCCCAGTCCAGAGTGAACTTCTGTGTTAAGACTGTTTTACCGATGCCAGCCACTCCCTTCGTCATCACTGTCCTGATTGGTTCCTCTCTTCCAGGTAAGGGTTTAAAGATGTCTTCACATGTGATTGTTGTTTCTGGTCTGGCTGGTTTCCTGGATGCTGTTTCAATCTGTCTGACCTCATGTTCATCATTGACCTCTCCACTCCCTCCCTCTGTGATGTAGAGCTCTGTGTAGATCTGATTCAGAAGTGTTGGGTTTCCTGCGTTAGCGATCCCCTCAAACAAACACTGAAACTTCTCCTTCAGATTAGATTTCAGTTGACGTTGGCACCCTGCAGGAGTTTCTGAATGAACAAACAACAAATAACACCAATGAGTGGATGTTGAGGTAAATATGAGAAATGAGAACATTTCCAGGTGAACAAGTTAATTTCCCAGCTCCATTGTAACTATTCAGCTCATCAGTGGTGACAAACAGGTCCCGACTGTGTTCAGCCCAATGTGAAAGGCAACAAAACTGGTTTTGTATTGTATTAATGTGTATGACTGTGTTCAGTATTTTACACCCACATGAACAAATCAATAATATCACCCAATGATCTCTGGGGATTTTGATCATTTATCTTCCAATATGGAATTGAATGGATCTAATTTGAGAAACTCTCGTCTTACTGCTCTGCAGAGAGTCCGCCAGCTCCTCCTGCTTCATTCTCCTCAGGAAGTGCAGTGTGATCTTCAGAAGTGCCTCTCTGCTGCTCCTCTTCTGCTCTTCCTCCTCACCGTCCACCTCCTCCTCCCACCTCTGCCTCTCTAAGCATTCTGGGTAATCTAGACTCAGAACCGTCTGGAACTTCCTCAGCTCGTTCTTCACAAAAGTGACAATGTTCTCCTCCAGCAGCTGGAACAGAATAATATATAAATGAACCTTTCATACTAAACTGGAGGAACACAACATCAAATCCATCATAGACTGAAAGTCCACTGGTCTAAAGAGTGTAGCATGGAGACGACTATGACCAGAATGGTTGTTTTTCATTTCATTAGTAGCTGAAGTAAAAGGTGTTGTTGTACATTTACACACCATAAATATGGAGGCCAGGTCTGCTTGATGCTCCTGGGCAGACTGACCACTGGGAACCTCTGACCTCTCCTGGTGGAGTCTGGAGAAAACATGATGTATTAGATCTCCAGATATCAACACACACACACACACACACACACACACACACACACGGTTATAGGTGACCATGTGGTGTTTTGATGGATCCTGAACACCACTGTAAAAGATGCTCTGATTATTGGATGTGATGTTTTGAGAGACAAAACTAAATCAACAGAGTTTGAAGGACCAGACCAATTCTAGATCTCATGACTTCTTACTTCTGCTCAGTAGAGTCAGATAATAACAAACTCATCTGAGTTCAATTCTTGCCTTGGATCAGTAGAGTGGTGTCCATCTTTGAAGGTAAGAGGAGGATCCATAGACCAGTCACTCTTCATGGACACACAGCTGGGTACAGGGGAGTCTGGTCTCTCCTGGTGGGCGGGGCTTCAACACAACACAGACAGACCTTTTACTCTGGATAGTGATGGTGTCATGATATCACTGCTGAGCTCTGAGATGGAGAACAGTCATGGACAGTCAGAGATCCTCATCTTACCTCTGAGCTTTGGTCTGGCTGTCATGTTCCCCAGACAGAGAGGTTTTAGAGGTAGGGACCCCCTCCTCTCTCTCCTCAGACAGATTCATAGTAGAGGGTCCAGCTGGACAGAAACACACCCAACATGCTGTTAGCTGGACTCATTCATCACAACAAGGTTTCATTACAGGAGAGATTACTTTGAGGGGTTTCATCATCCAGGTCAGTAAAATGACAAATAGACATTGTTATTTGTCCAAAGTGTACAACATACTAGGACCACCTGCTCTTTATATCCAACAGACTGACATCAAGACAGGATTGTTAAGGATAGAGACCTATTTTTTTTAATGCCGTTATCTCGAGATCACGAGTTAATCAACCCGTTATCACGAGAAAACAAAAGGTCGGACTTGTTTCCTCTGATTACTTATATTGTTTATCAGAGATCAGGGGCCTGTTCCAAGAAGCAGGTTCAGCAAACTCTGAGTCTAACCCTGCACTCTGAGTTGATTCATTCTGAGATGGCCAAGTCTGAGTTTTCGGTTCCAGAACAGCTGATTTGAGTTAGTTCAATCAATTTTGAGTATGTTCACCTTCAGTTAAGCGCGTGCGCGACGACAATAAAAAGCCATCATCAATGGAGGTCCGATACTACGATTCACCATTGCAACCAGCAAGCAGAAGGGTCGTAAAGGAGAGGGAATTGGCGTGGGAGAGAATCGCTGCCCGAGTCAATGCGTACGTTTGAATGCAGTAGTGTATTCATTTAACATTTAACCACACTTTCTTATAATATTACCTACATGTGAGAAAGTGGTGGAATGGTATTGGAAAAAAAATATTTTCATTTAGGTGCAATCCCACGGGCGCAAAGCGCTCTTGGCAGCAGCTGAAAATGAAATATAAAAACATTAAAATCATTTAGCAGAGGCTTTTATCCAAAGCGACTTACAAAGGTGATAGTTAACACTATGTGGGGATCGAACCCACAACCCTGCGACTGAGAGTCTCCTGCTTTACCAACTGAGCTGTCTGGGCCAGACATACTTCAAATGGTGTACTTGGGGCGGCAAATTAGAAAGGCAGATCTAGAAATGTAATTACTGGAACATAAGTTAGAGGTGGGTGCATGGTCACAGCTGAAATGTGTTGTTGGAACAATATAAAAATACTAACTGTTGCTTTTGTATTTGTAGGAAATAAAGAAGACCAAATGAAAGGTGTCTTTATTTGACTGCTCGGGGTGGTGGTAGCTTAATCCGTGAACTGTAAACGGCATATTATATCTCGGACAGCTCTTCCATCCTGGACATAGAACATCTAATCGGGGTCTCAAAATCCTCTCCCGACGTAAGGCTTGGTGAATAACTTCGGCTTGGACATCTATCGCTTCAGCGAGGAAAGGACACGCCATGTTTGACAGCTGCTTCAGGTTCAGCAGAGGGGAGGAGATAAGGAGAAACTCAGGGTTTGTTCAAGAAAACCTGCCAGCGAGCAGGTTAGGTTCACAGAGTCAGTTACCATGGTAACTGAATCAGAGTTTGAGTTACCTCTCTTTCTGGAACGGAAAACCCAGAGTTTCCCTCATCTCAGGGTTAACAAACTCAGAGGTTTCACTAAACCCGCTTCTTGGAACAGGCCCCTGGAGTGTCATGCCAGCATGCATAGATGGCGTCTTGACAAATGTAGCAACTGATTTAAGCTGAAGATGTCAGATCAAGGAGTACCCGTTATCGCATCCCTCCCATTGGTCAACTCCCAAACCCCCCCACAGAGCAGTGTGTGTACGTCATGGTCCACTCTTGGAATTTAAACAGAATGGTGGCGTCCAAACTACTCAAATGTATGAATTACACTGTGTGGAAAACACGTTAGCAAACTAATGTCAGTTGCTGTCAGTCAGTCAGTTCGACTCATGTTGGCCTGTTAGACTACATATTAATCTACTCTTCCGCAGCTCGAGCACGGTAGGCTACGTGTACAGGCCCGTGTTGTAATGGAAATCGGCCTTTTGTTTTCTCGAGATAACGAGATAAATGTACCCGTTATGACGAGAAAACAAGCTTTATTATCTCGAGATCACGATTAAAAAAAATAATTGCAAGCACGGCCTTCCGTAAATTCAAACCGTTTTCACATTGATGTTTTTACTGTTCACAAAGTGTCAGAAAGCTCCTGTTAGCATCGCTGGCAATGCTAGTGAGAGTCAAAGGCATTGAAGAGGTTTCAACCCTGTAGGCTCTGCAACAAGTTACTACTACTACTGTTATTACATGACTTTAACATGAACAATGAATTGTGTCGCTTTCTGAACACTGTAAATTGTCGTGTAAAGTGTTGGTTACAATACCTTTAGGGTTGAAAGTATCCTGCGTCACACCGAGAAGTGTAAGTGAAAGTTGTCAACAGTTTTGACAGGGAATAAGGGCGGGAGAGAGAGAGAGAGAGAGAGAGAGAGGCCACTGCACAAAGTAGCACTGTTCGCTTGATTCTTTAAATAATGACACTTTTTAAATTATTTTAAAATCCTGTATATAAGATGTTTTAATAAAAATGTATTGAACATGCTGTGAGTGTTTTGTCTTTAATATTCTTCAGCAACACCCTGCTTCATATTCAACCTTCACCACGTCTTCCACTGCTGACCACCAGCAGCTCCTCAACAGGTCGCTGGTTCACTTTGACCTCCCGTACTTCCTCTGCTGTTCGGTGCATTCAAGCAACAGCAGGTAAAATGGGCACAAGGGTGGTCCTGTTGTTGACTAGAACATGGTTTTATTCATCTTCCTCATTCAGTTATGGATTTATCTCAAATCTGCTATTCTACAGACACAAAACCGGTAGTGCAGAAACGACAGCAAATAAAATCTACATGGTTTACAAGTACACAATGGTAAAATGAAGATACAACAAAATAAGTATATATAGAACAAACCATTGAACTGCTCCCATAAGCCTGTACTTGGTAAGCAGAGAGCCCACATATTATGTTTACAATAACATGGTCGATTTTAATGCAACGAAGCTGCATGCTTTTGGTGGGAACGTCTAACAAAAAGCTGTGAAACACGAAGCTTGCTTTCTCTGAAAAGGCACACAGTCAAGGTGCTATTCTCATCACAGCTGACAACATAACATCCCCACACAACTCAACAAGAAATGTTCAGTCAACTTGGCAAAACGATGTGCTTCTAGTCAGAATAAGCAACTCATTCATTGATTTACAAACCAATATTACTCAAAAACATAAGGGAGAAAATACATTATGGATCGATTAATACAAAACGATTGATAAATAACAACTGATAAGAGATCAGCTAGGGGCAAACAAACAAGAGAAAGCAACACACAAAAGGTATGAAAACATAATGTCAATATACAGCTTATAACAGAACAAAGACATGAAGGAGGACACTGACTGTGATAGATGGGCGAGCTCTGCCACATAGGAGAACGCAGCACATGCTAGAGAGGTTAGCCAGTCACGGGGAAGCAGACCTTTCTGTGGCTGGCATCTCACCTGACATCTGAATTCAACCGAGGTCTTTTACTGCTGCACGGTGCCAGAACATGAGGGGTTTAACTGCTTCTCAAAGGGGATATGTTACATGTCACCTATATAGACAGTAACTATACATGTCATCTATATAGTCAGTAACTCAGGTCAGCAGGCGGGCAGTGCTGCCACCTGCTGGAGAGGCTGACCTCCTGTTGCTTCTTACAGCCCAGTACCAGATACACAGTATATGTACTCTGACATACAGGATATACCAGACATGCATGTACTCTGGTGTGAGGTAGAACTGTACTCTGATATATGTGACATGATGCTTTACCTGCCTGTGTGAAATCACTCTATTTCAGTGACAAACATCAACACCCTGACTAACCTCATCCTCACTCTATCAGTTAACTTCCTGTTTGAAATCATATCATCATTTGTTTCAATGTTTGAAGTGCCTTAGGCTGTCTGAATGTTAGATTCCTATATTTCTACTGGAATGGAACATCTTCTTTCTACAATAAAAACAAAGGAAAACTCTATTTATTCTATGGTCATCATAACCCTCCACATACCCTCTGCATAGAGGAGGAGGAGTTTCTGTATGTTTGCAGCCCAAAAGAAGAAGATAGGAGCGTATGTATCACCATGTTGTTCCAGCAGCCGAGAAATACAATAAAAATGACAATAAGAATAATACAAATGAAGAATAACTAATATACAAATGCAGTGCAAAAGAAGAAGAATTGTAATGTTCATACATATAAGTATGTAAGTCTATAAGTAGATACACCAAATCCAAACTGTACACACACTGATGAAGGGGCTCCAACATATTAATATCATAGGAATTCCTGATTTCCTACATTCTTCACGGCTTATTGTAGTCCCTAACTTTGGAGCTCTGAAATGAATCGGCCCTTGAACTGTGACTGGATCATTTTTGACCTCGACAACACCTCAACAGAAACAGCTAACATAGGGTCAAGAGTTCTGGAAAGGTCTTGAGGAGATTTGTCATATATAAGCCTCTGAACTCATCTGAGAAAACCCACAGCTTGAAAACTTCAGGGATGTTTTCTCTCAGCTTGTAGGCTTAGGCACATGGCTGGAGAGGACACTTGTTCACAAAGCAAATAGAAGATGGAAAGAAACAAAAGATCAGATTGGAAACAGGAAGTTTTTTTTTCCTCCAGGGCCTTGATGTCATAGAAACTCAGGTCAAAGGTCAGGATTGACCAGTAGAAGCTCCCAACGCTGTGAGAGTTAGTCACTATAGGAGATCGATATAGGCATAACCCTAACCCTCTTTTGTAAGAGAGACCAAATAATCACAAAAGGTTTCACACAGGCAACATAACAAATGACAAAAGATCACAGATATAATAGTAAAACAAGACAAATGATCCGTAGTGAAAACAACAGACTACTGAATCTGCCTCCGATCCAGTGAGACTAGCTCCTGAAGGTTCAGGTCACTTTGAGGTCTGTGTGTTTTGGATTTGATAGCTTTCTTAAGTGTTTTCTCATTTCTTTACATTCACTGTCAAACCATTGTTCTTCAGATGCTTTTTGTCTTCTGCTTCTATGGTGGAATTTCTTTGTTTTTCAGCTTTTTGGAAGATATGGTTAATATCTTTTGTTGCTGTATTAATGCCCTCAGTTATTTTGGTAGTGTGAATTGTTGAATGTATTGATCATATTCAACCCAAACATGAACAAAACGAAACAGATGAAAGAGCAATCTGGTGCAACCAATTTACAGGAGAATGAATCCATTTAAAATCATCTTGTATTTGTGTGTGTGAGAGAGAGAGATTGAGTAGGCATATACAGACGGGTGACACATTAAAGGAACATTACATTACATTACAGTCATTTAGCAGACGCTTTTATCCAAAGCGACTTACAATAAGTGCATTCAACATAGGTAGGCAAGAAAACTACTAGTCACCAGAAATCGTAAGTGCATTTACTTCCTAAACAAGCAACTAAGAGCATAACTAGTGTTAAGGTAAGAGTGCAATAAGTTAGCAACCTACTATATCTTAAACAAATGAGACAAATAAGAGAATCAAATAAACAAGATCCAATAAACAAGAGCTCAGACACATAATTGACGACAAATAGGCATGGCTAAGAGGAAGGGTCAGGGTAGTGTTTCCTGAAGAGGTGGGTTTTCAGCCTGTGGCGAAAGATGGGCAGCGACTCAGCTGTCCTGACATCAGTGGGGAGTTCATTCCACCACTGCGGGGCCAGGACAGAGAAGAGCCGTGACCGCGTAGATCGGCCACAGGGACCTCTGAGCGACGGGGCAACCAGTCGCCTCGAGGCAGCAGAGCGAAGTGGTCGGTCTTGAACTGGATGCGAGCCGCTACAGGGAGCCAGTGTAGAGAACGGAGAAGGGTAGTTGTATGGGAGAACTTGGGGCGGTTGAACACCAGACGAGCTGCAGCTTTCTGAACAAGCTCCAGAGGTCTGATGGCAGAACGCCGGGGGACCAGCAAGGAGGGAGTTGCAGTAGTCCAGGCGGGATGACAAGAGCCTGGATGAGCACCTGCACTACCTTGTCAGTGAGGAAGGGGCGAATCCTCCTGATGTTGTAGAGGAGGAATCTGCAGGAGCGTGTCACCGATGCGATGTTTGCCGAGAACGACAGTTGGTCGTCCAGGGTCACACCCAGATTCCTCGCAGTCCGAGTTGACGTCACCACAGCATTTTCAATGGTGATGGCCAGGTCTCGGTGCGGACAGCCCTTCCCCGGGAGGAACAACCTTAATAAATGGGTGGAGAAACATAACGAATGCAGATGCTTCCATACAGGTGTACTGCATGATACAATTAACATCCCATCATGCTCTGGGGCATGTGTCAAAATGCTGAGAGGCCCAGTTTGGGGGGGGGGGGGGGGGTCTCCTGTGGATGGGTGCGGCAGGAGGGCGTGGCGCTGCAGGGAGGTCGAGTTCCTCCGACTTGCTTGTTGGTGTCTGGGAGGTCTGTAGTTCCTGGGGGTAGCAGGTGTGTGGGCGGGGCTGTTGGGGTTGCGACTGAGGGCAACATCCTTCAATGTTTTAGCAAATGTTCTCACTCCAGCCTTTGAGCTCCTTTACTGTTGGAGGAGAAAACAGAATTCCGAGCAACAATATAAAACTACAGTAAAGCAGCCAACCTGCATCGTGCTGTAGCCAGTAGGATCCACAAGAGGGCGCCATCACGCCACTAAAACCTCATCCTTACCTGATCCCACAACATGACTTGTGAAGACAGGAGTTTAACTAAAATATTTTTCTCTCTATGCTGATGATGTGTTTATTTTCACTAATAATTAGAAACATTTTCTCAATTTCTTAAAGGTTTGCTCATGTAGACACAACATAATAGAGATGTTCATGCATTGTACTTATTTCCACCTCAGAAATGTACATTCCATACATTTGGGTTCTTACATATAAGTGGATTCATATTTGTAAAATTAGAAAGGGTAAATGACTGACAATGTCTCACACACACACACACACACTTTATATGTATTCATGCATTTTGTTACTGTGTAAAGAACTTTTTGACAAACTTGTTTAATTGAAAGCACTTTAAAAATAAATCTGACTTGCCTTGAATGACTTGACATTAACATTTTGCCTGATTCCTGCAGGCTCAGACATATTTCAAACATCCAGACAAAGCATGTTGAGACTTTAAAGAATACGAAAATAAAGTATCTTAAAATACAAAAACTCAAACAAAATGTTAATGTGAAGGTATTTTGTTTAATACTACCCATTTAATCTAAACAACAAGGACTTGGAAGTGGCAGAACCTTTTGCCCATCAATGTCTGTGTCTCAGACTGATTTTGTAAAGGAACAAAGAGCTGACCCCTTGTTAAAAGTGCTGTCCGATAGTGATAGTTTTCTTCAGAATGACCTCCAAGTTTACCTCTCAGGTGGTACAGCAGCTCAGTATTAAGCACAACCAAGCTTTGGCTTATCTTCCACAGTCAAGACACGTTGGAATGCTTTCATCATACACTGAAAAAAGAGAATAGTTGGACCAACTTAATTGAATTACTTCAATTGGTAACACACAAATGAATGAAGTTTTCTCAAATAAAATTAACAAGTTAGATTAACACAATTGCTTTAAGTCAGATGTACGTAATAATTTGATTGCTTTCAAATCAACGGTTTGCATTAATCCAACTTAGAATTACTTAAAATTTCCAAATTTCCAACTCAATTATTTGCTTTACCCAAAAGTAAAATACTGCTCCTTTACAACCTAATAGTATGGTTTCAGGAAAGGTAATTTTTGTAGTAACCTTAGTATATAATTTTAGTTTGTTAAATATCATTAAAATACTGTCCTAACATTACAATTTTAAGTTGGCTGAAAGAAAAATCATAGACTGAAATCTCCTTTAAAAGGGCACACAAAAACAAATGTATAGGTGTTTTACAGGTGAAGGGTAACAACTATGACCACAAAAAAAGCCCCACACTGTTAAAGTGTTCTCAGAATTGATGTCCTGTTATTTAACTGATGTAAGTATTTGTAGGTCAAATCATGAAGACCTTCATTGAAACACCACCTTTGATTGAAACACCATTCTGGCTTACGGTATGAAATAAATATGTTTTGAGAACACAATAGTAGTGTACAACAAAGAGATGGGCTTTACTGGGCGTATCTTTGGAGGTCGAAATAATTTGGGGAAAACGTGGAGCCAATCGTTTAAACACAAAGGTCCATCTCATCAAATGTAGCCAGCCCCCTCTGAATAGACATTAAGGGATGAGTTAATTTTTTCAAATCTGTCTTAAAGCAATACACACATGCCCATATGTACATTGAAAACATTATTGGTCGTTGCACTATACAGATTTTAATAACGAAATGCACAAAACCAGCAAAATGCATCGAAAATGTTCATTTAAAACTTGGTAACATTAGCATGACTTAACGATAGCTGGTTTGGTTCAGTCAGTTTATTAAATACTTAGTACCGGTAACTTAATGCAAAATTTGACCAATTCAGTTGGACCATTTTATGACTAACATATTACATTATTTGTATATAGAAAATAAAACTTTGTATAGCATTAGACTTACCTTCTATCCCAGTCACCTTAACAAGAAAAAATGGCGGTTCAACTGCCGAGGGGAAACATGTGGGAAACATGTGGAAAAGATGTGGACGTCATGACGTCAGACGCACAATACTAAGCAAAACCTAATTGTCGCGCTTTTACTGGTATAAGAATAGCAGGTTAAGGGAACAAAGTGTAATTTCAAATTGATATAATCCACAAAAGTAGACTGCCATCACTAAAGCAGAAATCTGAATGAGACTCATTTAAAACATTACGTTACTTCAACTACTACTGAAATA
This sequence comes from Hoplostethus atlanticus, assembly GCA_034670405.1. Lineage (NCBI taxonomy): Eukaryota > Metazoa > Chordata > Actinopteri > Trachichthyiformes > Trachichthyidae > Hoplostethus > Hoplostethus atlanticus. The sequence continues at coordinate 274,719 of JAXDDX010000296.1, read as the reverse complement.
CTCTTTTTACAGTGTAGAAGCAGGAATGTGATTTGGGAGAAATTCAGTTTGTGCTTTATAGAAAACTGGCCTCCATTTCTGCAAATGTATTTTGGTTTGGTGACAAAAGACATGAGATGTGCTCCAGAAAAGGTGGATTCTACATGGCAAACTGTGACAGAGTTTAGAAACATGCTTGTTATACTCACATTGCAAGGAGCCCATGGATTCGTCCTCGGCTGCATGACGTTACGGGGATCCTGCACAAAAATCCCACTTTTCCTGTGATAGTGGACATGAGGGTGACCTGCTCTGAGACAGGCTGATGAGACCAAGGGAAAACTGATTCCTTCTTGACTCCACCATTAAATCCACTTCAGTCATGGACATGGATTGTGCAGAACAGGGTGCTACTTCCTACTCGACAGGAGGAAGGCGGTGCAAATGTTTTGTACACTCAACATCTCTGTATTTTCTATTGTAAACACTTGCCACAAACTAGTTTTTAGCGAACAGGCAATTCCCCAGGTCATCTTGGCATTTACTCCAGTCAAAAGCACAGCACCAGCTTCTCACGAGAAGAAGAAATGCTCTGAAACAATTTTATCAAACAAATAAAACGCTTCTTTATTTCCATGAGTTTGTATGGCAGCCATTTAAAAATAGCACAACATCCTGTCGTCTTGTATAGGAAGTATTCACTGGCAGAGTTAACATGATAAACGCTGTACAACAACCAATACCTGCTGAGCTGCACAAAGTATGAATGCAACTGTGAATATATATTTACCAGTAAACGTTTTTAACAACTTTGAGGAAAATTAACATTTACAATTATTTCCACGGTTACCTTAAAATACAGTTACCATACTCTGCATTGACAACACATGCACAGAGAGGCTTGCAAAAAACAACAACACATTATATATTTTTTTCTTTTATCGTCTTCTAAAATGAAATCTGAACACTAAAAGAACAATTCCACTCAATACTGTCATCAACAAACTGGCACATCATCATCATCCACTGGCCCCAAACGATGTAAAACTACTGACAACTCAGCCGCACTTTAAAACTCAATTTCAATTAGAAACAGGAATGCAAAATATTTATTTCCAATAATATGAAAAAAAACAAAGACGAAACTACACGGATATAAATATTAAACATATTAACAGGATATATACACCGGGTCCTCCGGGGGGAAAATGTACAAATCATCACTCAGCTTTGTCCAGAGGACTGCTGGTGGCCTCTCGCTGAGATAACGCCTTCTCCAAAATGTCAATGTCCACTACGGGCAGAGATGCAACTTCAAAAAACACCCTGGAAAAAAAAACAACAACAAGAACGATTTAACACCAATAAAATACATCTGTCTGAAAATAGTCGCTCACAAACACATTTAATGTGCAAAAACAAACATCTTCAGACAAATTGAGTGGAGTGCTACAGGGAGTCTTCCAGAGTCTGTGTGTGTGTGTGTGGAGCATTTTTCATTTAAAAGCTGCACCGGGGCTTGATAAAGCTCAGCAGGGGGCCGGTGCTACCCATGAGGCCCGTCGGTGTGTAATTGCTTTCCAACAATTAAACAACAACATCATCATAAACCTGCCGCCACTCCGCTCCTTACTTGTGCGAGTACTTGCTCCTGACCGCCTTGAGTTTATCGTCGGGAGGCGCCGACAGCATGGAGTGGAGTCTCCTGACCACGGGGGCCAAGTCGGACGCCTGGTAGCCCGAGTGGAACTGCAGGATGGGCGCCTGAAAGACGAGGAGGCGGGAGTTAATTCAGATTTCTTTCGCGTTTTTTATAGTCTTCATTCAGAGGGACCGGTCTTGTGGTACCCACCCATCCTCCCAGGTCCTTGGTGAGCAGCGCTATCAGCAGGCAGGCCGAGGCCAGCAGGGACCCCCTCACCGGCACCAGGTCCATCTCCTGCAGGCTCAGCTCGCAGACGTAGCGGGCCAGCGTCAACGTGTCCATGCCTGCGCTCACACACTGGCAGGGGAGAAAACACACACGGTTGAGGAAAGACGAGATTTTGTTTTTTTTGGGACGACGACATTTTCCTTCGTGACACCCGGGGGGCGACGGTACGCAGGGGAAACACCTCACCTTGGCGTAGCGCCTGAGGAAGCGGTAGGGGATGGGGATGTTGATGTCGAAGCCCAGCGTCTGCAGGATGCTGGCCTCCATGGCGATGAGCTCCTCCCTCTTGTACGCGTCGTCGCAGATGTACAGGAAGTCGTCCAGGCACGGCGGGCAGCGCTCCTGGAGGATCACGGGGAGGCGAAGAATGCGTTGTGTCTCACATGTACAAGTGTGTGCATCATTTCATCTCGAGTGTGTGTGTGTGTGTGTGTGTGTGTGTGTGTGTGTCCTCACCTCAAACTTGGAGGCGATGAGCATGGTGGTGGAGCCGATGAGCTGCAGCGTCTCCCTGTCGACGGGAGTCAGGGACAGGTAGTGGTCCGTCATCTTCACCGCCAGGTAGAGGGTCTCGTGGTTCAGCTCAAAGTTCTCCTGCCAAACACAAACACACACACACATTTTTGCCTCATGCCATCCTCCTTGTCGTGATTTCGTTGCTGGCGTCCAGCTGAGCTGCACCTTTGATTGCCTTCTCTATTCATTTACTCTGAAATGTTTGTATCGGCACCCTGGGGGTCTTTTTCGCTTCAGCTGCACATGGTTTGTTTTTCCTCTCGGTTCTCATTTGACAGGCACACACACACACACACACACACCACACACACACACACACACCTGCACTTCGACCAGCCAGTCGACCAGGATGGCCCTCATGCTCGTGTTGAGGCTGGGCTGCTTGGACATGAAGTCGGTGAGGACAAACTTCTCCTGCGGGACGGCGAGGAAAGAAACAGAAAGAGAAAGAAGACTTTGAAATGATGTACTAAAGAGCTAATTCAGTCTTTGGTTTGTTCACCGCAAACCTACGTAGTACACGGTAAAGAGAAAAATAGTAGAAGCAGGAATACAGTTTGTGATCCACATATGAAAACTTATGAATGGTTAGGGAACAAAAGTAAAGAAGTCTGCAGCATCAGCTCACCTCTCTCTGCTTGAGGTAGTCAAAGATGTCCTTGGCGTACTCCGGGGTCATGCTGCAGTCTTCCCAGTGCTCAGAGTCGATGTCAAACTCCTCTGGGATCTGCGCCGACGGAGGGTGAATAGATGGAGAGAATAGTGGTGAAAGAGAGAAGACGAAGACAGGGAAAACCCTCAATCACATCCCTGATCAATAGGACGTGACACTAAAGTCAATAAGTGTGATCTCGTCCAACTTCCTCTGGCCCGTGATCATTTCTTCACATGCTCGTTTCAAGTCAAAACAAACCCTGCAGCTCCCTCTAGTGGTCGAGAGCTCCCTTTGGCATTTTGATGCAACGGTATACTTCCTGTATCGGGTGATGTCTTCTAGATGGGCGTTACCCCCGGTTACCACCCTGCTTTAGGCCGAATCCCAATTCACCCCTTGGCCCTTCCCCTCCGTTTAGCGCGTTCACGTGAAGGGGTAGGGGTGTCCCAATTCTCTTGTGATCGAGGGGTAGGGCGAAGTGCAAGGGCTACATGGCCTCCAAACGGAGGTTTTTCAGGGCCACACTACAAACCGAGGGCTATGAGAAATCTCCCAGAATGACCTGCGAATCAACTGGAAGATCATGGCGACCGCTACACTACCATCAAAGTGAACCACAGATGTAGTATTTTCTTCGTTAATAAAGATTTTAAAAATATTCTAACCGTGGTATTATCTTAGTTTAATGTCGTTTCAATGTATTATAGACCTTTTCTTTATAACAAGCATAACAAAAAATCACTAGTATGCCGATGTCTCTACCTCGCTAGTTACAACATTGTTTTTAGGCTGATTTGTGCATGACAGTCCCGCATTTTGACATATTTCCATGTCGCATTTCCCCCCTTTGATGGCATATGACACCAAAATATAACTAAAGTTCGCCGAAGTATAACTAAGTTGCTGCACGTTACGGCTCCTCTAATACCAGTGCAGACTGGCAGGGTAACGGTAGCAGCACGGCTTGCTAGCTACAGAGCACCGCTAACGCTGTTCTGTCATGAAGTGGTCTGGTAATGAAGCAGTGGTCTTTTTTATTTGATGACTTGTTTGATCGATTAGTAGCGTGAAACGTATAAGTTGTGAACGAATCGCGAGCGTCCATGCTTTTCTATCTCCATCAGATGAATGGCAAATGTCACTGTGATAATACCATTATTGCCATAGTAAAGTCCGATAACAAACTTACGTCTGTTTACGTAAACGTCATCGATGACGTATCAGGGTCTTGAAGGGTTGTCCCATTTCATAGGGGGAGATTTCAACCACTACCCCTTGTGACTCTGTTCCGAGGGCCAAGCCGAAGGGCGAGGGGCCTCGAAAACGAGCCGTAGGGGTGAAAATGAGAATTGGGATTCGACCTTACTCTCTGCTGGCCCACTCCCCACCAACTGCACCACTGTATCTTTTAATAAAGCAGAAACCAGACGGCATCTCTGATGAAGGCCTCATCACCTGTCGCTGAGGATTATGGGAAGTGGCAGCAGGTCGACAACTACATAAAATGTGAAAGTGACTGAAAACGTTTCCCCTTGTTTTCTCAGACATTTTGTCCAGGAAACAGTCAAATTCATTTCCCACCCTCCCCTTACCTGGGGTCTCTGGAGGTGTGGTGGCAGCTCCTGGCCAGCAGGGGGGGCAGCCGCCACCAGCTCTTCCACTGGGGCCGCCGCGTCCCTCCTCACCTCCTCACCTCCAGCCTTCTGCTCTGCTGCCACGACCCTCGGCCTCTCAGCAGCCGTCCCCTCTGAGCTCACCGAGGAAGACCTGCAGAGGAAGAGGAGCCAGAGGAAGCCATGTTATCTTGCACCGGTGGGTCAGCAGAAGTGAATTTCAACGTTTCCTCCTTAAACGCAAAGGGTTTATGGGTACAAGGAGACTGATGGCGTACGATAGCGAGCGGTTACTCGTGCTTGGAAAGCCCTGGCATGACAAAATGAACCGAAAACTAAAATCCGACAAAGTAAACTAAATGAAGAGTGGCGTTACTTTTTCAAGTTGGCTTGATTCCTCGCCGACACCGAGGTGGCGGTGTTGGCGGTAGTCGTCTTCTTCACCGCCTTCTTCGTTGGCTCCTTCTTCCTCCCCGGCAGGCTGATGTGGACCTTGTGGGCCTGCGAACAAAAGCTTGTCAGGTCAAAATGTCACGCAAACACGATTCAAGAAAATATCTACCCTCCGTTACGAACGTAGGAAAGAGACTCCAGGTTTTACAAAAGTGAATCACTTGAAAAAAGGTTCAAACGTGTTAACGCTGCAGCTCACTGTCTCCACGTTACCTTCACACCGAGAGGTTTTTGGTGACGGAGGACAACGACCCAACAGGGTGCTGGTTTCACAGCGAGGTGAGGTGGCAGCGTACATGCATCACACCGCGGTGCCGAGCCACCGAGAGTCTATTTACACCGTCACACAAACACCACGACAACAGAGTGTCACACACACACACACACACAGACACACACACAGTACAGCTTGTCTCCTTCATTCACTCTCACAGGATGCAGACGGCACCCGAAATTCACTTTCTGACTCACCTGCCAAGGACTGGTAAGGCTTTTCTCAAGATTTCTACTGGCCAAAATAATAAACAAGCATTCTTCATAGAAACGTCACATTTTCAAAACCATTCTGCGTCTGTGAGAAACATCAATAAACAGACAAGAGCAGATTTGTTCAGCCTTGAAACCTTCTGGCTTTATTCCCGAGTGTCGCCACGTGGGAATAAAGTTAGGCTAGTGAACCATCCAGGCCAGGAGAAACAGATGATTGGATGCCACCACTTTGTGTAAGCAGGCAGCCAGCCAATCAGGTGCCTGTTTGATACAGCGCCATTGTTTTGCTTTGATTTGATTGGCAGGCAGTCAGAGTGTGTGTGGTGGTCAGTAGGGACAAAGTCTGAGAACAGGCAGAGACTAACTTTAACTGAGGCTTTCAAATGATGCTGGACACAGACTATGTGCCTCTCTCACCACACACACACACACACACCCACACCCGTCCGCCACCCAAGTGTTTGTCACATACAGCATCCCACTTACTGTCCGGACACTGCCCTCCCCGTTGTCACGGCGATCTGACAGACACTGACTGACGGCCTGTCGTCAAGAGGAGCAAACCGTCAAGACAAAATGATCAAGTTCTCCAGAACAGAGCAGCGCTTTCCTCCATGTGTCTTCCACCATGGCGGCCTGCCAGCCTGACATCATCACCCACCATGCTAAATGTTAGTTTTACTCTCAACCTGCTTGCAGTAAGAATGCAGTTGCACTTTTCACATATGGACGTAGGGGAGGGAGGAGTTATGCTAGAGACAAAAAAAACAACTTCCACCGGCTATTTCACAGACAGTAACTGGTGCAGCCCAGCCTCCATCAGACCTTTCAATACTTTGCCATTTTGATAAACATTCACCTCGCACCCTGCTGCTGCATGTCTGAGACGAGACCTTGATCACAAGTCAACCATGCATGAAATATGTGGGAGTATTGGGTGGTGAAATCTCCTTTGAGAACAGAAGCTGACGCTGAAACAGCAGCTGGTAGACAGCGACCCACAGAGAAGCTTCACCGGCATCTCACCGCTGCAGGAACCGTGTGACAAATACGACCAGGTTGTCGTTGCGATGTGATGCATCACCAGAACTAGCTGACTTTCACACTTTGCACGCAAATAAAGTCTTCAAAGATTATACCCAGCGATTGTTCGAGCTTTGTGTAGGACAAACCAACATGAGTGATGAAACCTTGCTCAGAGGGACTGTTTCTGAAACCCTGGTTGGCTGGGAGAATAGGTGATGGGTGAATAGGTGACTGGCCGGCTACCGTGGCCCGTCTCCTCCCCTGAACCCCGACCCCTAATATACCGAATGAGCTCCCACTCCTCTGCTCAGCCTGCAGGGTCTGATCATCCTTCTACTGTCATTTCAAAACCCCACCACGGTGCAGGACTCACATTTGTGATGTCTACAAACGCCGTCCTCTTCTTTGCAGCACCTTGAGGGGGGGAGGACGACCTCTTGACCTGGGGGCCTTCCTCCTGCAACACACACACACACACACACACACACACAGGAAAAATAAATGCATTGAGAAGATGTTCAAATTCAGATGAACCTCGTGCCAGATACTGGATGTGACTCCCAAATCGCTTCTCGGTGTTGCGCATGTGCACACAGTAGTTGCAATCCCATCTCTACAGTGAGTATGAGTGGGCTAGGCTGCGAAAAATGATTCGTCCACTTCCACGCAGAGAAACAAACGCGTGCATGCTCAGTGTACCTGTTTCTCGACTCCCAAGCCATTTAACTTGGGTATCTTGCTCGCAGCGATGATAGTGGGTTTCTTTCCCCTCGGAAAAGGCATGGCTGGCTCCTTAATCCTCTGAAAATATCCTTCTGCAGCGGCCACACACCGACTTTCTGCTGCGGAAACACAAAGTTAATAAATTGGCGGGTCGGTTATAAAAACCGACGAGGCGGCGTGCTCCTTTCATGTACCACGACGTAACCAATTGATCAATAAAACAGCAGATTAAACAGCATATCGATAGTAACGTAGCTCGTCTGTTCTGTGGTTCGTGACTCGGAGTCCGGTTCAGCCCGTTGTGTCAGCCGGGCGGACTCCACACGTGAACGTCTGCAGTAAAAACACTCAGATGGTTTTAACCTTACCGTGGTTTATGTTTCCGGTTGCGTTTGAGTAAATCTCTCGCTCGGTGAATTAGAAAATCCTCATGTAACGTGTTTAGTCGTTAAAAGCTTCGCTCGGCCGCTTCTCTCAACGAGACGCCAAACAAAAGTGGTGCCGCTGCTGCATCCAAATCAGCTGCGCCTCGCTCTCATTGGCTGGAATTCGACCCCGGCGCACCAATCAGCGTGCGGCTAGGAATGCCGTTGTTAGGGAGCGTTGGTTTTGTTGTAGAGGCACCACCCGGTCGAGCTGTAAACGTAATGATCGGTGTTGTGACGGCGTGAGCGTTGCAAATAACAGTAAATAATGAGTATGTGTTTGTTTTTAACGAGTTAGCTTTCATTCGGTTGTGCGGGGTTGCGTTCAGAGGCAAGTGGAGCAATGACACCCCGCCCACTTGATCTAACGGTTGAAGTAAAACCAGCAAAACCAGCAAAACCAGTAGGAGGAGCTCGTGGAATTTTCAAACTCCCTAGCAACCAATAGGAGCTCAGGGGTTGGGGGTTTGTTGATGTTTTCCTCATGACTGAAGCACTAGTCCAATTTTGCAACATTTACAAAATAAAAGTCCTCCTGTTTGAAAAGATAAATCCTAATTGAAACACAGTTCTATTTTATGAAACACAAATACATTTTTTTTACCTGCAGTCACCATTTGTGTTAGTATATGATTGTTTTGACATCTGAACTGGGTTTCTGTATGAATGCCCCCCCCCCCCACCCCAGATTATGGCACGAAGGGCTGTTGCATCAAATCCTATGTGTTAGTAAATGCTTTTGTATTAAACTCCTTGATAGTGAGACTTCAGTGCAGACATAAGACTATGCACGCTCATGCGCATACACAAACACATTTCCTCATTAATGGAATTAGATATAAGTGCTCTTACTGTAAATATTGTGTTGTTTTTTTATATAGAGCTCTTACTGTGATATTGTACATATTGTGTTGGTTTTTTATTGTAAATAGTGTGAACCTGTTATTTTGTTCTTGCACATTTCTGTTGAGCATTGCCACTTTTACATTTCACTGCACCTCGTGTGTGTATGTGACAAATAAACTACTTGAACTTGAACTTGTCTATGGGTCTGAGGACAGAGGTCTGCAGTTGGACCCTTTTGGTAAGGATGAGGTTTTAGTGGCGTGATGGTGCCCTCTTGTGGATCCTACTGGCTACAGCATGATGCAGGTTGGCTGTTTTACTGTAGTTTTATATTGTTGCTCTGAATTCTGTTTCTCCTCCAACAGTAAAGGAGCGATATGTTGAAAAATGTATTTTCTGTGTGTACATGAGTAGTATGGTAAATGTATGTGGTAGATACTATTGTACTATTGTAAACTCAGGTACGGACAGTTTCAGAAAACATTTGTTATCAAGATCAGTACCGCCCCCTTCTGGACTGACAAGGAAGGGCCTGGTATAAAAAAGTATTCAAAGGCACAGAGTATTCTGGATGCTAGCTCTGGAGCTAAACTAAATACAATCATATTAATATCCTGAATCAACTAAATGTTATGAATATTATCAGTGAAAAGGATTAGATGACTCAGTTAATATCGGGATATCCTAGCTAGGTAGTATTCAGGTTTCTAAATGTCAGCATATATGCTCATTTTACCTATTCTAAAAGGAAAATGACTTAAAATGACTTTCACACGTGCCAACTCTAAAATGCAATAATCCAGAATAATATTGAGTATTAATGGATGTAAACACACTCAGTGAGACAGGTGTAAGTTCACTAAGAGCTTCATCAATGGGAGGACAAACACGCCACGATTCACAATGTGAGAGATCCATCTACTGTATCAGACACCAATTCCCCAAAACAGAAATGTATGAAGAGCTGAAGAGAGCAAAGTGAGTTGTTTTTCACCAGACTTCTGCAATCCTCTGATACCCCCAATGTTGAGAAGGTCTGTAGGTGACATGATGCATCCAGGAGGGGCTGGATGGACTGAAGCACTAGTCCAATTTTGCAACATTTACAAAATAAAAGTCCTCCTGTTTGAAAAGATAAAATCTAATCTACAGTTCTATTTTATGAAACACAAATAACTTTTTTTTACCTACAGTCACCATTTGTGTTAGTATATGATTGTTTTGACATCTGAACTGGGTTTCTGTATGAATGCCCCCCCCCCCCCACCCCAGATTATGGCACGAAGGGCTGACCCTTTAAATCTAATTGACAGATCATATTGAGCGATAAACATCCACGAGAGATCATATTTTCTGTTAATACCAAAGACAAATAAGACCTGAGATTTCAGATCAGCTATTCAACGAGACACCTGCAACACTGGCCCCGACAAATATTGGTCATGGGAATATTTGTGCTATATATCATGGAATAGCCTTGGAAAAGCACCGGGGCAGACAGTGTACAATAGGGGCCCACAGCGCCCAGTTACTAGGGACAATCAGGAAGAATGCCAATTATATTATAAGGGAAGTTTTCAGATGAACATCGTGGCAAGATGGCTCCTAGTGTCAGTCCACCTGCCAGCAATGTGGGAAGAGTCAAAGAGTCTTTTGTTCATGTTAAGAGAGAGAAATATCACGTAAATGAGTTCATGTCAGTCCTCTCCTGAAGTTATCCCCGCTGGATGCCAGAGAGGACTGTGTCATTTCATCTGTGAATACTCCCTTTGGCATGTAACCCAAACACACCGTGGCTCTCCCTAGATATCGCTCAACTCCCCAAAATGAACAAACTCCCCTCGATTTTTGTTTCGTCTCACTGCGTAGCGCAAAAACACATTCGACAAAGAAAACCTGACCTTGGGTGCAATCCATTTCAAATTTCATTCCACTTTCACTTTATTTGAACAAGATACTGTAGCGCTGCGAGGCCAGCGGTCTAATGAAGTCTTGAGAGAGATATCATCTCCCCTCCCTGTTGTCCTCATCAGATGAGAACCATTGTTTCCAGATTGTCTCTGTCTCTTCAGACCTGGGTCAAATACCGTTTGCAAATAATTTGCTGTTTGTTTTTAGCAACTTCGAAGACCAGATGGGTGGAGTTAGGCAATTCAGTGTCAGAGAAGCTGCCAATCACAGGGGAGTTGTGCAAGAGTGGTTGTCAAATATTTTCTGGGATTGTTTAAACCTTCTGGCACTTGCTGTGTTGTCCTGTGTGGATAACCCCGCCCACTGGGCACCTCAGCAGGACAAAACAAACGAACATACAATTATTTGAAAATGCTCTTTGGCCGCAGGTCTGTTGATGAGATCTGTGATGCTTCACATCCATCCTCTTCCAACTCTCCTCCTCCATCTCCTCCTTCTTCCTCTCCATCTCCTCCTCTTCCTCTTCATCAAGACTTTGACCCCAAAGCCATGAACAAAGTGAGGAGAGCAAAACACGCAGCATCATTTTATATCAAGATTGGGCTTTTTTTTGTTTGTTTTTTTGTTCGTGGGTTCATGAAGTTGATCGCTGCATGCAAATAAAACTACTACACCCACACCCAACCACCTGCACACACACACACACACTTTCTCTCTCTCTCTCTCTCTCTCTCTCTCGCTCTCTCTCTCTCATCCACACACACAGGAAGTGAATGAACTTGTGAATTCGTCTGTCAACCCGTTTCCTTGTCGATTCATTTGCCTCCCCGCCACAGAGCCGTCTGCCTCCTGTCGCTACGGTGAGTTGGTCCAACGGCCACATGGGCTTCACGTTGAGTGTGTGTGTGTTGCTTCTGTGTGTGTGTCTGTTGTGTTGTGTTTGTTCTCCACATCTACTTCGGTTTTGTTTATTTCTGGTCTCATCGGTCCATCCTGCCCTTCCTCTTGAGGCTGTACGTCAAATGCAAGGGGGGTTAGGGTTAGCCATTTTGCTCTTTACATTGCTGACAAATACTAGCAAGAGGCCGCCGCCCACTTCTCACCAGCACAGATCTCGTCTCATATGGACGTTATGAGAGGAAACTGCAAATATCCCCTTGAGGAACGTGCTCTTCTTCAAACTGAGGATGTGAGGACAGCTAATATTTCCAATCGTGACACAATATTGATCGTGCATTTCTGAATCCATCCCGATGAGAGTAAATCAAGATACTCTCTCTGGAGGAAACAACAGCAAGGAAGTGTCCTGTCCTCGTTTGCCCGTCTGGATGTTCACCTCAGGTTGCCAAGAGAAAACATTCTTTGTTTTAACGGTAATTTGTTCCACATCTGCTCTTCGTTTCTCCTTCCTCCTCCTCCTCCTCCTCCTCTTTGTGTTGAGGCTGTCGTGGTCCCTGATTGGATGACGTGAGGACGCCGGTGCAATCGTTTTCCTACAGTACATATAAAGTTTGCACTGTGCAGAGGTGGGAATCATCTGGTGAAGTGAAAACCTCTGTTGCTGCTGATAGCGTGTGTGTGTGTGTGTGTGTGTGTGTGTGTGTGTGTGTGTGTGTGTGCGGTTGAGAAAGACATCCATCATTCACACATGGATTGCGTTACGCCTCCAACACGCCGACGCCAACCTGAAGTGAGTTATTATCACGTGGGGGGTGGGGGGGGGTGGTATTTTGTCTCTGCTATTTACATCACATCCATCAAATGATCCTGGAGAAGGATGATTTATGAAAACAGAGCATCACTCCTCTTCCAGGGCGGTTTCAGATTCACCAAAGTGCTCTTAAGATCCACCTGACTGAAATGGCGTTTTAACAAGGCCAATATTTCCTGAAGGTTAGTCTCTCTGGGTTTGTTTTTTAGGATGTTCTCACATAGAGTCAACCACCATGTACACAACCATCAAATCCACTTGCATGACCTTCAGGAAGGAAAACGTTAACCGTATGAACAGCATCAGCTAACGCACACCTTTCATAACCGACCTCTGCAGGGTCACAGCGGCCTAAGCTTCAAAATAAAATGCTCAAAATGAAAAGTAAAATGAGTACTAATTTGAAATACCTGCTTAGTTGTCTAAAATGTGTTTAAATGAACGAGGCTTACCTTTTCTTTATTTGCAACAAGTGTTGAGAAGGAATCCCATGTATTCACAAGTTAAGAAAATACTTTATTTTGAAGAGTTTCATAACTTTTTTTCTTGAGAATAAAGTTACGAAAAAGTAGCAGTTAAGGAGGTTTTTGTTCCTAAGAAAGTTTTGTGAATCTGGCCTTCAGGGGATAATGACGGTGTGTGTGTGTGTGTGTGTGTGTGTGTGTGTGTGTGTGTGTGTGTGTGTGTGTGTGTGTGTGTGTGTGTGTGTGTTTAATAGCAGCCTCAGTGTTTTACAGGCTGTGAAAGCCAAACATATCCCTGCTGTTTGTCGACTCGAGCCTCGGGAAACGATGAAGACCGTTTCAAACACGCCCGCCGTCCGTCCGAGGCCTCGCGTGATGGTACTGGAGGGGGAAGGCTCGTCTCGTTTCATTCTTGCATCAGCGCTAAGCAGCTTGCATGCAACACTCATTTCTGCTTTGCCAACTTTGAGCTCCAAGTATGAAGCAAAGCAAATGACAGACGAGAAAGACGTGTCGGCCAAACGGCGTGTTGTTCCAACCCAGATATCTCAGCTTCTAGTGGTTATCATCTCAATCTTTAGTGAAACGTCAGGGGACAACGCAGAGCTGGGGTTTTTTTCCACCCATCTCGTCTAAAACTGAACTTCCTGCTCATCAGCCGAGCCACATCCTGGATAGGCTGACAGCTCACATGGCGACTGGCTGCGGTTTGAGACCGCAGAGTCCCTCTCCATCTTCAACTTTCTGTTCTCTCTCTCTCCTTCTGGTTTTACTTGCCTCGATCCTTCTTTCGCTTTCTCCCTTGCACATTTTACACTCTTGCAGTTGTTGCATGTTGCCCGTCGGCTGCGTGCACAGGAGGCTGCAGGACAGGGATGTGCATGTGGATGTTTTGCAGGTTCAGGGACAAAAAGACAACGCTGCACCCAAAATGAAGACGTTGGTTAACCACAATCTGATCCAAAATACAGCTGAATGAACAAACCTTCAGAGCGGTGGGGGAAGCAAGCCACATTTGGACCCTCTCTGCACCTGTGCCTTGTACAGACCTTCAACAGATTCTTACATTTTGCAAAAAGAAGCTCAACAAGAAAAGCTTACGACACCTTTTTTTTATATTCCTCACAGGATCCAATGCAGGCACCGAGGGGAGATCAGAGGACGCCGGAGCCCAGTCCTTCATCCACAGAAGAACCCAGTCCTCCAAACGTCGGGGTTCTTCACAGCTTTGCCCAGAACATGGCTGAGAACATCCTCCTCTCGTCGGTGGATCGCCGGGCGTCTAGTTCTACCCGCGGCCGGGAGACGTTAGCCGAGGAGCTAGTCTTAGCGGCGATGGCGGCCGCTCTGAGAGAAGCCTGCGGAAGACGAGCCACAGAGGATTTCAAAGCTTCCCAAGCAGAGGTCCAGAGTTCAGGTGCTCCGCTGTCTCGGGCCGAGAGTCTGTCTGGCGTGAGAGGACGAGAGAGGGATGCTTCTTCGGACGTGGAGATGGAGAACCTCTCTGCCGTCTCTACCCTCCAGACCTCCAGGGCCACCCAGCCCCGCCACCTGCCTCTGTCCCAGTCGGGGCTACCCGTCGTGGGATCCCTCGACTACCCCGACGCCCCGCCGCCCACGCCTCTCCTCCCCGAGCTGGTGAGGAGCAGATACAGCTTCGCCAGGAAGCTGAAAGGCGGCCTGGCGAAGGAGTTCCTGCCCTCCCCGCCTCCGCCGACCCCGAAGGACAAACAGGACGGAGGGGAGGCGCTGGCGGGCGAGCGCCAGGCCGACCCGAGGCTGGAGTTCATGGAGGATCTGATGCATTCTCTGTCCGCCGAGGGAGGAGAGCTGGTGTGGCGGGATGATTTGGCGAGGGTGGTGGAGAGCTACGAGCGCGAAGACGAAATCGCGGCCTATGCGGAGGCGCTCTCGGGGGACATCATAGACTGGGTCACCAATCACCAGCAGGCGGAGGATGATCACGACCTTCATC
>JAXDDX010000296.1:237500-255000 GCA_034670405.1 Hoplostethus atlanticus | reverse complement strand
GTCTTGGTCTCGTGTCTATTTTGACATTGGACCGGTCTGGGTCTCGTGTCTATTTTGACTTGGACTGGTCTGGGTCTCGTGTCTATTTTGACTTGGACTGGTCTTGGTCTCGTGTCTATTTTGACTTGGACTGGTCTTTGGTCTTGGTCTCGTGTCTATTTTGACTTGGACCGGTCTGGGTCTCGTGTCTATTTTGACTTGGACTGGTCTTTGGTCTTGGTCTCGTGTCTATTTTGACTTGGACTGGTCTTAAGAAACTTAAGAAACTCCCCAAGCATGACTGTCTGTGGATGGGGCTGTGTCCGTCTGTCAGTCCATCATATATATACTGTATATGTCAGGCAACATCTCAGACACCAGTGATTCAGACTAAACTAGGAGGGATGACGCATTTTGGCACTGTGGTCTGACTTCATAAAACTACACTAATTGGCCTCATGGGGGTGCTGTGATTAAAGGTCAACATTTCTAACTTTGAAAAGCCATGAGTGATTTTGATGAGACCTGGAGGGAAGAGATGTTACTGTTACTGCTTGTTTACTTGATTTTATATTTGGAAAGACATGTTCGCTTTTGGTCTTGGTCTTGAACAGGACTTAATTGGCTTTGCCTCAGCCCGACTGAGGTGGTCTTGACCACAGCCCCGCTGGCTGTTATAAACGACGTCTGACAACGAGGAACGTGGCCCGGGCCTTTTAGCGCTCCAGAGCTGGCCGACTGGCAGCAACCCAAGCCTCCCTGTCGCTGATAAACAGCGCCGAGGCTCGACACACTCTCCGTCCTTGCAGCTGCTCACAGACAGGGAAGGGAAACAAAGCAAAGGCAATTGCTTACAGTTGACCTGTAAACACGTTTCTGCCTTGTGATGTGATTATTGTCTATTTGGGAGAAAGTATGAGCTGCGTCCTGATGTTGTGTCTAAACCCTGATACCTGCTGCTCAGCTCTGGAGTGATTTATGACAGCATGGAGGCTATGCATGATTTTTATTGCTGCAGTAAACTGTAGATATTCTATTCATTATTGTATAAGCTAACAATGAAGTCAGCCTTATGATGTTTTTGGAAACCGAAGCTCAAATATTTAATTGTGGCTAAACATTTTCTACAAGAACAAACTGGAGGGTGTTGGGCAAATATTTGTCCCTCAAACAGAGTAAAGCACTAAACTAGACCACATACACACACACACACACACACACACACACAGTCACAGAGATTAAGGGAGAGAGAGCTTGTGTGTGTGTGTGTGTGTGTGTGTGTGTGTGAAAGAGAGAGAGAGAGAGAGCTTGTGTGTGTGTGAGAGAGAGAGAGAGGGAGAGAGAGAGAGTGTGTGTGTGTATGTGTGTGTGTGTGTGAGAGAGAGAGAGAGAGAGAGAGAGTGTGTGTGTGTGTGTGAGAGAGAGAGAGAGAGAGAGAGAGAGAGAGAAAGAAAGCGAGAAAGAGTAGGTGTGTGTGTATGTGTGTGTGTGTGTGTGAGTGAGAGAGAGCGAGAGAGACCGAGTGTGTGTGTGTGTGTGAGAGAGAGAGAGAGAGAGAGAGAGAGAGAGAGAGAGAGAGAGAAAGAGAGAGTGCATGTGTGTGTGTGTGCGTGTGCGCGCGCGAGGGTGTGTGCGTGAGGTAGAGACAGCATTCCTCCTCCGCTCCAAGGTGATGAGGAGGTTAGTCCAACCCCTCTCCGTCGGCTGCAACCCTTCGCTGCACAACTCCAACCAGTCCGGTCCAGCCCCGCTCCCTCCAGCTCCAGCCTCACCTCGCTCCCCGGTGGACGGAGACCAGACATGAGCAGACCCACATTTTAAGGGTTTCCCTCTGCCCGCCTGCTCTCCTCCCTCTCCCTCCGAATGAAAAGACCCATTGGCAGCGGACGCATGGAGACGCAAATCTAATTTTGATCCAATTTTCGGCCGGACGGAGGTTTCGAGGCTGTTGTTGTTTTGCTGTCCCCTTGGTTTTATGGTCTACTCATGCGTCGGGAATGCCATGGCCACTCCGAGCGCACAGCAGCAGCAGCAGCAGCAGGATTATTTCAGATCGGTGAGCAGCGAGTCCACCACCTACATGATGGTCCCGGCCGGCGGGCCGAGCGGGACGGGTCGCCGGGAAGCGCCGTCCAAGATGTGGGTGGCGATGGTGGTGATAGTGGTGGTGGTGCTGCAGATAGCCTCCACCACCGGGCTCTTTGTCTACCTGAACATGTCCATATCACAGGTAAGGGCTGCTTTTGACTGTCAGCATGCTGGACTTTAGCGGGAGCCCCTGATATTATAGGGATATTATAGGGATATTATAGGGATACCATAAGAGATCAAAAGTACCAGTAACTATGAAGAACACACGTTTAAGTCCCGATAGGAATGTTGCAGGAATACTATAGGAATACTGTAGGAAATGAAAAGTACTACCAAGTACGATAAGGTGATTATAAACTCACTATTGAGAGTTACAAACTATTAAGTCCATATAAAATATTATAGGAATATCATAGGAAAAGCACCATTAAACTACCACAGACGTCGCTATAGGAATATTATAGGAATATTATAGGAATACCATAGGAAAAAACACCACTAAGTATAGGAAGACTAGGAATACCGTCGGGTTACCAGATTAAAAGTACCACCAAGTACGACAAGGTGATAATAAACTCACAATTGAGTACCACGGACACACAGTCGAGTATCAATAGAAATATCACAGGACTATTGTAGGAGGTGAAGTGATTGTTCGTGAGGGGAATATTTAATTTGGCTCCGGCTGGCTGGTCGGCTTGGCAGGCGATTGGAAAAAAACTTGCTTGACTGGACTTGTTAAACACTGGCAACAGGAATTTACAAGCAGCGCACGGAGAAAGTGGTCTAAGAAAGCAGCATTTCCTTCCTCTGTCTATTTTTCAAACTAAAAACTGCTGCGTAGATGCGCGCACTGAGGTTTGCGTGCGTAAAAAAAAAAGTTGAAATTGGAACCGTTTGGATAGGCAGGAGGTCAATATACTCTGAGCCCGCAACAGGGTTGAGTCAACCACGTTGCAGATGTTTTGTGCAGAGGTGGAATATGTAGGTCAACAATGGAGGTAGCCTGTCCCGAAGGAAAAACCTCCATCATATTCCCATCATATTCCTATCATATTCCTTATAGTGTGTCTGTGGTGCTCGAAGCTACTTTAAGGCATTATCTCTCCGATGGTATCACTATAATATTCCTGTAATACTCCCATAGGGACTTGCAGCGTGTCTGTGGTGCTCAGTAGTGAGTTTATAGTATCTCAATAGTATTCCTATGATACTCCCATAGGGGCTGATGGTTTTTGGTGATATTTGTCTAGTGCTCCCAGATTGCCGGTTCAATTTCTAAAGGGCAATCTCCTGGCACTGGCAGGGAAACCGTTGCTGGCGTGGTTATTAGACTAGCTCCGTGGTTGTTCCTGCACATTCCTCATGGTATTTCTGCATTATCAGACGGGAAAAAAGGTGCGAGATAAGGGAAATGGCACGGATTCAAACCCACAAACTTACAAATACATGGTTGACATGGACCACGAGCGCTACACATGTCTGTCTCTCTCTCTCTCTGTTTGGAAAGACCTCGGCAAAAAAAAAGCAGCATTCCTCCCTGATAGACTGAGATTTAAAGGCGCACGTTGAGCTATAATATACATTGAGATATTTAGACAGCAACGAGATCTGGTTTATGATACCTGATGTGGGATCTGTAGGTACTGGCCGCTGTGAAATATCTGCAGATGTACGGCCCTGCGTGAGGCCTGTCCGAGCTGCAACACTACCCTATCAACGAGGGGAAACTGGCTACGGCGCAGTGTAAATCCTTTCAAGAGCAAAACTGTTTTAGATGGGAAACTTACCACATCTTCTCTGCGGTGGGTGACATTTTTCAAACGGCAGCAGTAAGTTACAGTGCGATCCATTGTAGACTTCCGCCTTCAAGCATTTATCCCGTGTCTGTTCTGCATTAGCACCGTATACAGTAAAGGCCATTGTAGAAGCCCCATCTTCATGCATTTACCCTGCGTTAGTGCTGCAGACAGTTCAGCGTTGTGACCAGATCCTTCCTTGCGCCTCGCAGTGCCCCGAAAAGACGACAAAAACGTGAATTTTTCGACAATTCCTGTTTGGCAAGGAGCTAGCGTCTAGAGTCTAGAGTCCTTGGGTTATGAAACAGAAAGAAGAGATACCTGATGTTTCCTCGGTGGTTTATTTGCCTCGTTTTCAGTCAAAACACGTCTTCAGATGTGCACTTTAGGCGTTTTTAGCCGACGCTGTTATCCAGAGTGGCTCACAGTGAGCGAGCAGGTAGGGGGTCAGTGTCTCAAGGACACTTTGACGATGGGACAGCCTCCAATCACTGGGCCACCGTACCGCCAACATATGGGTGAAGGTCTTAATCATCAGGTGAACCACAAAGGGAACACCGATCCAGGCGTCTTTCCTCTCCATCGCTGAGCCATTTACCGAGCCCTAACCCTGCATGCACACCGCGAGCCACTTGGCCGGTCACATCGTTTTGATAGCTAGATAGCAAGCAATCGATAAAATGACGTCGGAGCTTCCCATCGACCCCGACGTTGGACGCAACCGTAAAAGTTGTAGAGAAGCTTCGAGAGGCTGTGATCGACTTCTCATCCCTTTTGCACTCGGAACTATTGATCATAAAACAAAATCGCATCGGTAGGGAAACAAGGAAGCACAGAAATCCGATTGGCTGTTGACGGCCGATGACCGCCGTCCGGCCAACAAGCTTGTTGACCATCGGCCAAGCTTCCCTGCTTGCTAACCCCTAACCCCTAACCCCTATCTTGACCGGCACCGTGGAGCTTCGTGAACTTATTGTGGTTTTGTTTGGGAAAGTACAATACATGGTCGTTACTATCATTAGGACTCTGAATGGTTGCGCACAATGCCACTTTGCTGTAGATTCCTTTGGTTAAAGAAAATGAAGCATCCCGAGGGAGGGGAAATCCAGCCTTGATACATAACACCTACACTACGCCCACAACACAGGCAGAAACGAGATGGGACAACCTGCTCCTGTGATCAAATGGTCTTGGTTATTGGAAGGGCAAATTGGAGCAACAGCTTCACCATCGGGGTGAAAAACAAACCCTTAACGGTGCACGGGGCTGTAGAGGGCGAGGATGACCTTTCATATCGTGCCACGTTATGATTTTCGTGTTGAAATGGCCTGAAATGGAGCCATTTGGCATAGCTGGTCTTCAGTCAGTTTGAGCAACACTCTTCAGCATGTAACGGCCGTGTAGGGGGTTGTGATCACTTCTTGCGATGTGTTGAAATCACAGAGCCCACTTGACACACTTTCTCAATCTCAAGTTTGAACAATACGCCGTTCAGCAGAATGTTAAAGCCTCCATATCAGGGGGAAGTTGACCTGGGGTTTGGTTGGCATTGGGTCCAAAACTCAGTTGAAGTGTCTTATTGAGGATGCAGGCTTTCAGCTGCATCATGAATCAGTTAAAAAGTGGATTTCTAACTTGATTCGTGGGATTAATTGAATTTAAGTTAATTGACGAGAGTTGATTTTCGGACACTTCAAAGGTGGCAGGAAGTCACATGAAATTGCATTGGGATGAAACCGGCGGCAGACGAAGTGAAAAACACGGCGCTGTGTGTGTGTGTGTCTGCGCGTGGGGAATCCCCCGGTTCTCATGCGAAGGCTATTGCTATTTTTAATCCAGAAACAGGCGCTCTGTTGAATGGCGGGGGGGGGGGGAGGGGGGGGCCTGCACACTGCGCCCAGCCTGCCTCTGCTCTGGTAAGACAAAAGGCTGCGACGCACAATGAGGACCGATGAGGAACGGTCCAGTGACGCTCCTCGGTGCTGCTGCATTCACACACACACACACACACACACACACTCACACGCACACACACACACATGCATGCTCTCTCTTGTGTCCTGGAAGTGTTTTAAGTGACACTTCCTTGTTCCGTCCTCTGGGGTCAAACACACACATCCCATAAAACGTAGTCGCCTATCGTACTCCAAGACAAGTCAGCATCTCTCCTTGTTTATGGTGTGTGTGTGTGTGTGTGTGTGTGTGTGTGTGTGTGTGTTCCTTATACTCCACTAGTCGACTAGGTTGACTGACAGACTCACCAGCCCCACATGGAACAATACACCTGTGTGTGTGAGTGTGTGCACGCATGTGTGCACGTGTCTTTGTGTGTGTGTGTGTGTGTGTGTGTGGTCTGATGGACACAGAAAAAGAGTTTTAGTCTTATGTGGTTTTTGCAAACAAAGTGTGTGTGTGTGTGTGTGTGTGTGTGTGTGTGTGTTCTGCAAGGATTTGTGGTCAGGTAGGGAGGTTGAAGTCTGCTGCTAGAGAATAAATGTAGTCAGTAGAGGCCCTCACAAGAATCGTAATATAAACGTGTGTGTGTGTGTGTGTGTGTGTGTGTGTGTGTGTGTGTGAGAGAGAGAGTGTGTGTGAGAGAGTGTGTGGGGGGTTTATCGGGGTGGACATATTTTAGACCTCTCTCACACTCTGCAACACGTGTGCACTACAGGGGGTTTGGTGTGATTGAGTGTGTGTGCGCACACACACGCACGCGCACGTTCATTATCAGTAATTAATTTAGAGTAAAATCAAATCCTTTACCGTACAAATGTTTTGATTTAATTCAGCTACCAATATAAACCTCCCACAACCGACTCCACTGCCAAAACACACAAGTCTCTCTCTCTCTCTCTCTCTCTCTCTCTCTCTCTCTCTCTCTGTCTCTCTCTCTCTCTCTCTCTCTCTCTCTCTCTCTCTCTCTCTCTCTCTCTCCCCTGCAGCCTCAGTGTGTTATGGTTCAGCTCGACGTCGGAGAATCGAGTTACAGTCAGTTTTAGGGCTTCAGGGAGGGACGGATTTTTCAGGAGTGACACAAGCGTCTTTTTATGAGGTTGGAGTGTAGAGCTAAGTGTTTTTCTGGCGATGGACTCGTGTGCGTGCGTCTGTGTGTGTGTGTGTGTGTGTGTGTGTGTGTGTGTGTGTGTGCACGTTCCTGAGTGTGTTTAGGTTTCTTCCACACACCACCAACTTATTTATGTGTGTGTCAGCGAGAGAGAGAGAGAGAACTAGGGGTTAAAATATCACTTTTGTTTCCATGTAGGCATGTGCATGTGTGGTCACATGCACACACACGCACACACACGCACACACACACACGCACACACACACACACACAGATATGTAAGTCCCTTGTGTCTTCATGACTAAACAAAGATGACACTGCCAAAATGACTTCAACCACAAAATCTCTCCAAAATCTAACAAATCATAACCCTGGCATGTTCTTTAGTACACACGCACACACACACACGCACACACACACACACACACACACACACACACACACACACACACACACAGATGCTGGCCCTTTTAAGGTCAGGACTAAGCTATTTTCTGCCAGAAAAATCCATAAACATTTGTGATACATGTCAATTTAATCTTATATTCACAAACACACACACACACACACACACACACACGTATGTGCTTCAGTACGTAATCAGAGACGAGCACACGCAGAGCGACACGCACTCACAAAGACATGCATGGATGCATACACATCTACTCTCTCTCTCTCGCTCTCTCGCTCTCTCTCTCTCTCTCACTCACACACACACACTCACACACACACACACACACACACACTCAATGTTTTCATGGCCAGGTCATTTGGATGAGGATGAAAAGGAAGGCAGGGATCAGAGGGACGAGCGAGGGAAGGACGGAGAGAGAGAGAGAGGTAAGAAGAGAAAATGGGCATGAGGGTTGAAAGAGAGGTGAAGGGGCAGAAAGGTGATGATGGTCGGAGGGAGAGATTACCTCGTCCTGCCGACCTTCAGGTGGCACGTAGAGGTCAAACAGAGGTCAAAGAAATAGAGATTTCCTCTAGATTAGAAGCTTTATTTTACAACGGAGGAGCGTGGAGGGTCGGACCGACTTCTGACTGGAGGAGAGAGAAGTGACGACAGCTGGAGGCAGAGAGAGTCGATGGAAAGTGATAAACTAGCTTGGTGCTTGTTACAGGCTCGCCAGCCCTGAGCATCTTTGCAAATGACAATATCACAATGAGAGGTGAAATGAAAATCACCAGCAGCTCAACAGGCAACACGACGGCTAGCAGGCTCAGTGAGAGTCAAACAACAAGCTCAACCAAAACCAAACCGTCTAATGTTGCGGAAATGAATTTAATTGAACTTGAATTGTGCAGAAATATGAAAGGGAAAATTAAATCTTCTAATGTAGCTGCACTGAAAACGTATAACTACCACAGACGTGCAGTTCAGGACCTCGTGGAAATATGACTCTTAGCCACATGTGCAAAAGGAAAAAAAAGAGGTGCATGTTCAAATGTCAAAAAGTCAAACGGGGGGTTCCCCAGCCTCACCCTTAAACCACTCCACTGCAAAGATGTTATGGCCCCCAATTTCAAAGCTAGCACAACAAATGAGGCACCGAGTGAAAGTAGAGACTCTAAGAATTCGGTTGTTATCAAACATGTCATGCTGGCCGACCACACACTGGGCAAATAAGAGAGAAGAGATGGGGAGGGCTGAGGGCAGGAAGGCAACACACGCCATAGGTATTCCTACCGTAGTCCTGTCTTCAAAAGGAAGACAGCTTCCATAAGATGATACACACACACACACACACACACACACACACACGACCTTGGTTTAACAGTTTGACACGTGAAAACGGGATATTTACACTCCCGCACTGGAATGCCCATTAGGATGTGTGTGTCTGTGTGTGTGTGTGTGTGTGTGTGTGTGTGTGTGTGTGTCCTGCCAACAGCTGTTGCTGTGTGTTATCAGCTTGTTTGCCCAGTCAACAGGGCTATAAAGTGCTGATAAACGCCATCCCTCCGATACCAGGACACTGGGACAGGCCATGCAGCTAGCAGGCTAGCAGGCTAACAGGCTAACAGCGCTACCAGTCTCTCTCTGTGGTAGCAGTAGCAGGTTTCCAATCCAACCCGGTGTCAGGTAGGTCTTTCCTGGGAGAAACCCTCTGGAGACAGGAAGTGATGTGTTCTACGTTTCACCAGAAGAAGAACTGGGTAGTTAGCATGAGCAGCGATAGCCACCGTGGCTGAACAGACAAAGAAAAGAGCGCCACCTACAGGAACTCAAACTCCATCAACAGAAAATCCAAGGAGAAAGACGTCACAGTACTGGACACACTGTTTGATTGACAGGTGATCTCTGGGGAGAGCAGTGAGGAACACCACAGTGAAGAACACCACAGTGAAGAACACCACAGTGAAGAACACTACAGTGAAGAACACCACAGTGAAGAACACCACAGTGAGGAACACCACGGTGAGGAACACCACAGTGAGGAACACCACAGTGAGAACACCACAGTGAAGAACACCACAGTGAGGAACACCATAGTGAAGAACACCACAGTGAGGAACACCACAGTGAAGAACACCACAGTGAGGAACACCACAGTGAGGAACACCACAGTGAAGAACACCACAGCGAGGAACACCACAGCGAGGAACACCACAGCGAAGAACACCACAGCGAGGAACACTACAGTGAGGAACACCACAGTGAAGAACACCACAGTGAGGAACACCACAGTGAAGAACACCACAGTGAGGGAGACAAAGATGGAGGCTACCACTCTAGTATCAGACATGTTGACTTGATGGTAGCCATTTAGATTTGGTTCACCGACCATCTGAAAACACCAAACTTGGGAAACTTCTAAGTGAGGAATGCTGTCCAGGGCTGCTGCCCAGAGCCGATTGCAATCGAGCTTCTCCTGTGACTTTAAGACAACACGTTTTTTAGACACTGTCAGTGTATCCTATCCACCCTTCGGCTTGTTTTTCGAGACAGCTGACAAAACGCATTAAACGTGCTCGTGGGAAAAGTGGAAAGGGCAGCAGAGGGAAAGAAACCGGACGCCTGCTCTTCCAAGGTGACGACGAGAAAATAAAATTCACCCTGGAACATTGTTTTAACGCTTCATGAGGCCACTAGGGACAAAACTCAGGGTGAGCTTTGAAATCACTGGTATTGATCAACAACCCTATTCAACCCCAAACCCCTCTATACTCAGTTCAGTCGGCAGGGGCGCCCCCAAGTGGTCAGATCGCCCCGGTAACCGTCAGCTCACAGGTTTGTACCCCAGCCCGTTGACGTGTCCTTGAGCCAATACGCCGAAGCCTTACCTGCTAAGCGAGTGAATGGATGTGAACACACACCACACACACACCGAACTGAAGACCAGTGTTTGTCGAGACCACCTTAGCGAAGTCTTTGGAGCTCTTACACCCACATACGGTTTCGTTATTTCGCAGTGCTGACAAGTATGAATCAACCCCCGCCGCAGGGATCCGTCCTTGTGTTTCGCAAAAGCCGGCCTCCCATTGGGTAAATTGTCTCCTACGGTTTCCCCCCCGGCATGACATCATCAGGAGAGTCCTGGCTCGCGAAGTCTCGGGCCGCCGCTCGCCAAACAAACGATTTAACCGATTGTGGCAGTAACATATGTGAGTAACGTTCCAAGGTGAGTTATTACTAGGAAACGGGTTGGACACGCGGATGTAACGCGCGCTTCAGCTTTGACCTTTGACCTTCCTTTGTTTCCTATATGGCCACTGCACGGCCCCGGGATGGGTCCCTTACCGTGTTGGAACGCGTCCAGTCCAGGGGCCCATTGCTAGACGTTGAGACGAAGACCCCCGGGGGGAGAAAATGGTGGAATTTGGACACTGAAAATTGGCAGTTTTCAGTATCACAGAAGCGTGTGTGTGTGTGTGTGTGTGTGTGTGTGTGTGTGTGTGTGTGTGTGTGTGTGTGTGTGTGTGTGTCCATAAAAGTAGGAGAGGGAGAAAATGTGATGGACACAAAGAAAAGTTGTTGTGAAGTTTTAGTTCATAAAGGTATTTGTGTGGATAGAGGATTATGTGTGTGTGTGTGTGTGTGTGTGTGTGTGTGTGTGTGTGTGTGTGTCTGTGTGTCCTCCGTCTCCTTTTCTTTGTTATCTGATTAGCTGGCGGTTGATTGGATGGAAACTTTCCCGGTCGGTCTAACGTGATCATCTAACCCTGGGAACAGTCAGGCATCTCTCTGCTGGCACAAGAAGCAGGGCTTGTTAATGTCAACCTAAGGCTTACTCCACACACACACACACACACACACACACACACACACTCCCTTTCTCGCAGTGTTTTGACTCGGTGTCTCCTGTCTCCAGCTCTCATTTCTGCACCAATTAAACAATCAGTGAACTCTCTTTGTCCCGCCCCCTGCTGTCTTTCCCTTTCCTACCCTCTAATCTCTCCTATCCCCAACCTCTCAGCGTTGCTCTACCAGATCTCCCACTTCCCGGCGAAAAGCCAGGCCTGTAGTTACCCGTCTGGTTTAAAAACATTACTTGGTATCTTGGATAGCGTTTCGCGTCAAACGGCCTCATTAGAGGCTCGTGAGGTTCTTGGACGTGGATTTGGCTTCGTCCTCCGCCGCCGAATGGAAAAAAAACCTCAATGAGAAAAGTTTCGCGAAGAAAAAAAGAGGTGAAATCATGAAACTGTCAGGCGGGCTTTGCTTCAGGCCCGCGGTGTTTCATGACATGCTGTCGTTTTTTCTTTTTTTGGTAGAGGGAGAGAGAGAGAGAATACAGGGCCCATGCTTTCTTGATTTGTCTGCCGGGGCTTCGGAGGGGAGCAGGGTTCAAGGAAGCAGCAACACTGATATTTCACCTCTTGGGGGAAATGAGATTTTGGATAGTGAGCCGAGGGACGAGACCTGACGACAGGATTCAAGAGCACAAAGCTGAGGTGGAAACGTCGTGGTTCGTGGTTTTCTACTGAAGTGAAGCCAGCAGAGCGTAGGACTATAATAGAACTTCAATATCCTTTTGTACAGCTGATCAAGGTCAGATGTCCCAACGCCGATCCCAGGACCTTCCAATCCCCTCCGAAGCTAACGCTAACACGCCTCGATCAGAAACAGACAGCGTCCCAGTTTACAGGATGGTCCAGGCTCTTGAACAGGACGTGAAATCTGAATGTGATGAAAAGATCCCTCAGATCCAGGATGGCGTTTCTCAAACTGATCTCAGACCTTCCTTGGTGCTCGGGCAACGTTATGAGCCTGAGGCGGCCTAGTAATCAAAGAATAATCACTTATAACCAATAACTTCATCCCAGGGTTTGACCAATATGGGTTTTTGAAGACAGATACCGATGTTTTTAGATGTTTTTACCGATTGCTGAAAGTTTGTACCGACTTTAAATCGATTTTCTTTCAACTTTTTCATACCATAAAAGACGAGGATTCAGTTTCCTGCAGAATTATGTTCTTGTCAGCGTGGAAAAGCCTCTGAAACAGCTTTCAGACCATCATGGGACACCTAAATCTCTTCACTGAAACCCCAAATGATGAAATTTTAGGGTTTTAGGGTTAGCAGCTCTATTGGATTTCTTTGCCGGGCACCGCTTGACAACATATTGACAAATATCGCTCAAGTCCTTGTGTTTTTTAAGGTGGGGGTTTCTTTTAATTCTTCATAATGCAAGTAAACATGTTGGAGAGAAAAACATTTTTTGCATTGCTGCTTTGTCAAGGTTCGCTCATCCTGTTATCGCTCGTTGTTTTGATGGTGTTAAAGCAAGATCTCAGCAACCATCTTGATGCCTGTCAATTCTTTATCTACTGCCAGTGGTGACCTTTGACCTCGCCCTGTTGGGAGACAAACTGACTAAAGCAGATGCCCTTGATTAGGACCTGCTAAGTTGGCGTACGAGCTACATTTTTGCAGCGTTGTTTTCCGTGGCAGGTTTTGTTGGGCGTGTCGAGGTTTTAAAAAGCTGCCCGGTTCACACGCCAAGAGTTAGTGTGAAAGAGGAAAACCATACCACACCATTACCAGGCCACCACTGCTGTAAGCATCTGTGTCTTATTTTGACAAAAAACCTCCGTGAAGGAAGTAGACGAAGGAGAGGAGGGTTTTTAAGGTGAGGAACAACAAGTGGACACAAATACGAGTCCTTTTTGTTTCACGGCTTTTATTTATGTTGTGTTGAACATCAAAATAGATCAAATGTGTTAAGTTGCTTGAGTTACCAGCTACTGTAGATCACCAGCTACCAACCAGTCCTGCGGTCATGGGCAACTTGGAAAAGTCTTGGAATTCATGTTTTCCAGGCCTGGAAGAGTTATGGAAAATGGAACATGTGCACATAGTTTTGGAAACATCGCGGGAAATGTGTTGCCGATCTTTTCACTCCAACCAGTGAAATGTTGAATTCCACATTAAAAGATCTTGGCTGCTTGTTGATCCAGGAATAAAAACCCAGATCAGACGCTTCCTGATAGGTCTCGGTCCTAAACGATGGACTCTAACTGGAGATTGTGCCACATGTCATGGAATAGTCTTGGAAAAGTCATTTTGTTAGCGAAAAGGTGTAGAAACCCTGTAAGAAGCGCAATGTCAAATATCTACAGGTTGAAGTTGATTGTTTTGTATGAATGAGTGTATCAGTATAAGGAAGGTCTTGCTAATATTCTGCAGACTCACTGGTCATTCTCATATCTTCGTTTAAACCCTCCAATCATTGAAGCTCTTTTAATACAATACAGATGTTATCCTTTAACATGTTACAGTAGATGGCAACGACTCCAGAGCACGGCCTCGACCCAGAGCACCCCGCAGGGTGGATTTGTTCAGGCAAACACACTCAAACACAAAACACACACATTCACACACACACTCAAACACAACACAGAAGGGGGGAAAAGTCAATGGAGATGCATGATTGTGTGTGAAAGTCTAGAGAGCCTTCCCAGAAGCCATCAGTGTTTATTGTAGTAGGTAGTGACACCAATAATGACTAACCACTCATCTACCAGCACAGTAGCAACACAAATGCATGCACACACACGCACACACACACACACATATATATATATTCCTTTGGCATACAGCTATCCTCTAAGTCGATCATTTACCACAACAATTCTGGCCATGATCAGAAAATAAGAATCTTTTATGGTTTCAAAATCGAAAAGTGATGATTGTCGTCAGCTTGTAGAACGATTCAAATGAGGAAATAGATTCTGATGTTCAATGTAATTCAAGGTGCCCACATGGTGTAAAAGTTTTAAATCGATAAAACAGTCTGTTCTGCTTCCCTGGTCGTCTGTGAAACTAAAAACTATGACCACCGAACATCAGCGTTCACGTTCAGCGCTATAAGGCATCTCCAGAGACCTGGGTGTTCCTGTCTCCACTGTTCATAATGTTGTCAATGTTGTCAAGAAGTTCGCTGCTCGTGGAATTGTTAAGACTCTCCCAGGACGTGGCGGTAAGAGGAAAATTGATCTCAGATGCTGTCAAAGGTTTATGGGAGCCCCTTGAAAAACACCTTGCCAAGCCTTTTGCCCAGTACTGTGTCTGTGTGTGTATATATGGTAGAAACCTTCACCAGTGTGTGTTCTGCACTAGTTGGTGTTTTAGTTGCCTACCTAATTCTAACAGTAAC
Source organism: Hoplostethus atlanticus (assembly GCA_034670405.1). NCBI lineage: Eukaryota > Metazoa > Chordata > Actinopteri > Trachichthyiformes > Trachichthyidae > Hoplostethus > Hoplostethus atlanticus. Next base: position 240,462 of record JAXDDX010000296.1, on the reverse strand, counting down.
CTTCAAAATAACTAACCTCAGCCCTAAAAAATAACCTTTTTGCAGCAGTGTTTTCATTCCAAGTGCCCACTTCCCTTGTTGTCTCAGTCAAGTGGGGACATCTGGACCCCACAAGACAGCAAAAACTCAGATCAGCTACAATTTGTGCCATTACAATAACACCAATACCGGCCTCCGCTTGAGTCACCGTCTCGCTCACCCACTCCCACACACATAAACAGGTTTATAGACGTGTCATGGCCCACCCACCCCGGGCCGGCCTGCCCACCCACCGTCCACCCAAAGGACCCCACAGAAACACACCATTCCATCTACCTCCATGTTATCTTCTTTTATCCCCCTTTCTCTATCTCTACCCTCTTCTGTCTCTCTCTCTCTCTCTCTCTCTCTCTCTCTCTCACGTCAACACCCAGTGCTTCCTCCATTGCGTGCCAACAGGTGTTCGCGTCGCACCGAGGCGAACTGGAAAGTCCTGGCCTCCCACTCTTCCTTTCCCTCCTCTCGTCCCTCCTGCTTTGTTGTGTTTCGTTTTGTTTGTCTCTTCTCTTTCCCCCCCGTTGACGAGAAGCAGAAACTTAACCCTTGAAACGAGAATGGAAGTTTGCGGTGACTCTCGTATTTGTTATTTCTCAATGTCACTGCCTTAGATAACACACACACACACACACACACACACACACACACACACGTTATCACAGCTAATCTTTATGGCATGTTTTAACCGAACAATAACATTTGTCTCGATTGCTTCAAGGACCAGGAAGTAAAAAAGAAAAGGCCGGAGTATCAGACAGGTCTACACCCTACTTTTGTATGTCTTCAAACTTTATTTAAACGGGATGAAAGCCAAAACGGCAAGCTTGACAAAGAAAGGTCAAAGTTCTGCTCGCAAACGCCGGGAGTGGAGGTCTGCTGAATACAGTATCACATGCACACACACACATGCACATATACACAAATGCATTGTGGCACAGACATACACACGCACACACACACACACACACACACACATACACTTACTTGAAGATGGACCACACATACATTCCACGGTGGGGTTGAATGTGTGCGTCAAAGTTGGGTTGGCCATTATAAGACTTCCAGGGTTACAAATTACAAAGGAAAGTAGTTGACTTTGCAAACACACACACACACACACAGCACACACAGAGAGACACACACACACACACAGGACACAAAGGAAGTGGCTGACTGACGGCCATCAGTAAAGACATGCCTCTAAGCAGAACCAGACTGTCTTCTGGATTGATTTTAATAAAGGATTGGAGAAAAAAGAAGCATGTATATAATAACTTTATTTATTTAGCACTTATTAAAACACAGTTACAAAAACACACACATATATATATATATATATATATATATATATACTTGTATATAGCATTCCAGCACAGAAAGATGGATCAAACAATCCAAATATAAGAAAATAGTCATTTAAAGCTGGACAGTGGAGACACAAGGTGAAAGTGAATCAAAAATATTTTCCAAAATGGGTTGAAATCAAGTAAAAGGAAGGTTTAAAAAAGTTGTTTTTAAAAGAGATTTAAAAGACGACAACGAGCAGGGCAGCTCAAACAGGAGTAATATGTTCTCTCTGTTTGGTCCTCGTCAGGAGGAATCCTGTCTGCAGCATTCTGGACTAGTTGCAGTCTAGTCAGATTTTGCTGGCTTAAGCAGGTGTACAATGGATTACAGTTGTGGAGGCGAGGTGTGATGAAAGCACGGGTAACTGTTTCCAGGTTCTGGTTTGAAAGAAACAATGTGAGCTTGGACATTTTCCGTAATTGTAGGAAACAGCTTTGCACAACCGCTTTGATACGTTTGTCTAAATTCAGCTTCTTATCAAAGATGATGCCCCGATTTCTGCAACTAGAGGAGGTCAAAGGGCCACGATGTTGTGTGATATGTGCATCTGATGTGTCTGGACCAATAATGATAACCTTTCTGCATTGTAAGAAGTTTTGAGTTTTGAATATCTGTAAGGCATTGTATTAATTTTAATGTTGCTTGGATTGAAAGACAGATACAGCTGGGTGTCATCTGCATAGCAGTGGAAGCTAATGTTGTGTCAGTGTAAGCTATGCCCCAGAGGCAGTACTTGAATATGTCCATTTAAAGGAAAACTGATGCTCATCATTCAATATTTCTAACATTTCCAACATCTTGGCGGCCCCAAATGCAGCGAAAGGAAACTGCTCGAATTTTGAGATCAACTTACAAAGAGTGCAGCAGTAGAAGAAGCTTAAATTTAGATTCCCGACATTACGAGAAGCAAACAGTGAGGAGGGCATGGAGAGAGGCAACTCTTAAATACTATATTTGGGCCATTCTTTTATTTGTCTTCTGTTTTTTCAGTATTAGTCAGGCTAATGCACATTGTTCATTTGATATCCTAACTTAAAATGTCTCCCTCTTTATCAGTGCCTCTGCAGTTTGGTTCCACGACTGAAGAAAATTGAAGCTGACATTACGGGCAGGGCCATGGTAGTTGTGGTTGCTTGACCTGATCTTAAAAAAAAGTGGTTTCTGGTCCTCATTTCTCTAATGATGGGGTTTTCTGTGTTTTTGGCTCAGATTTTGCACCTCTGAGCTGTTCTGACTGTCGGGAGGCCTTTCAGGGTATTTTCAAAGTAGAATGAGGTCGAAATTCCCAGTTTATCCACTACTAATATTGCAAATGGACTTTTTCCCTCGTAAACACCCCTGTATACAGTCATATACAACTGTACAAAGTGTAAAAAGGGATTAACACAGTGCAAGGTTGTTCATTTTTTAAAACCAGACCTAATCTGTCTAATCTTTTACTTGCTGGATTACTGAGAAACCTGTTGGCTATTAGAAGTACAGCTGAAGTAGACCGCAGTAATAAAGAAATCGATGTCGACATCATGCTGGCTCCCTGCCAGATGCAATGAAACCCTGAAGGACTGGTTACCTGGGGAAA
>JAXDDX010000296.1:227500-235000 GCA_034670405.1 Hoplostethus atlanticus | reverse complement strand
GCTCCAGCTTAGTGTGACTCCCACATACCCATAGCGGCAGACCTTCACTATGAAAGACTGCAGGTCGATGAACACTGACGGCCTTATTTCCATTCAGGGCTAGATGGTTGGCGCCATTTTACGAACATCTCTATCTGAGAGTGGTACAGTGATGGATCTTATCTAGCAGTCCCAGCATAGGAGAATCCAAAAACGTATTGATTGGATATATTGTTTTTTATTGACTTTCACATAGTTTAAAGGTTAGTTAGGCGTGCACAGGCCTTAGGATCCACTAAATGCTTAGTAATCAGGTGTACAGTGCTATTACTAGTGTCATCTGGGCATCGCCTATGCCTGTAAGCAAACTGGTGAGGGTCTAATGAGGTATTTACCCTCATTTCTATCCCTAAGCAGGGACACCATAACCCTCTCCAAACATTTCATGACAACTGTTCTAAAAGGTCTAAAAGAGTTCCAGTTTTTTGGAAAGATGATCAGTTCCCAGTCAGAAACAGCACAGAAATAAACCATGTCTTGAATTCTGCTGACACGGCGCAAGTTGTATGAAAGGCAACGGCTGTTCTCAGTCGTGGACCTCCAATATGGCCGCCAGAGGGTGTGTTAGGTCACCTGAAAGCCCTATAATGTTGGGACAAGATTGATTAATGTCAACCAGCTGAAATTCGGTCCAATCCTTAGCTGAGTGGGTGTGGTGGTGGGGTGGTTCTGCTGAGCCTTCTGGAGGGGGATCTACCAAACATCTGTGATGGGAGGTGACACTGATTCTTACCTACTCCCATTTGATTCCCTCACCCTAGTTTAATAGCACAAGGGATAGTTACATCAGATCTTGTGTGCAGCCAAATGCTTGCAGCATGTGTTAGCCTGCTTTTGGGTGTTAAAAATGCCCCACGGACTCATTCCTTAGGAACCAATAGGAGTGAACGATGTCAACACATCGAGGAAATAGATTCCTTATGGGATCTGTGCTGGGGCCATAAATCAAGAGTTTCTTTCCAAAATGCGATATCTGTCCGCTGTTTGAGAAAAGCCTTACAAAAATCAATGGCAGCATTCATGCAGAACATATTATGAGTTATCAGTAAAGTTATGAGTCATATCAAGACCTCTGATTGGGAATGAAAGAGGTGATTTCTATTGAAACACAAAGGAAGCAGAACAATGTCAGTCGTCTTAAGTCTGCCTCCCGTTTATCTACGTCTCCCCTTCGTCAATAAGGGATCATAGCTTCCATCTGGATTCACCTACTATTGTTTTGTACAATCAGTGTAAATACCAATGCAAGCCGAATGGCATGCACCTCCACACTTACACCTTGTCTGCACGGGGCTAGCTCTATGTGGGGACCTGGTGCATTTAATGAAATACGACCCATAGCCTCTGCGTTTTGTGAAATGCATTTGGCTGAACTCGCCGGTACCCCAGATGCCCCAGATGACTTTACGCGTTGACGTTCTCAAAACCCTCAGGGTGTAGCTCCTTCCCGGAATAAACAACTAACACACTGATATGGGGCCAGCTTTTGCAATTTCACTAAGGCTCTTAAAGTCGGATTTGGCAATGGGGAGCTGCTCTCATCTGAGCACTCTGGAGGGGGGGGGGGGGGGGGGGGGTCTTCTCTAAACTGCATTTATATATGTAGATGTACTGCATTTATATAGCGCTTTTATCCAAAGCGCATTACAATGTATGCTTCTCATTCACCCATTCACACTCACCGATGGCAGTGAGCTACCATGCAAGGTGCTGCCTGACCATCGGGAGCAATTTGGGGTTCAGTGTCTTGCCCAAGGACACTTTGACATGTGGACTGGAGGAGCTGGGGATTGAACCGCCGATCTTCTGATTGGAAGCCAACTCGCTCTACCTCCTGAGCCACAGCCTCCCCACTCATATTCATATTGAAAACTTTCCACTGCCTTCTCCCGGCGCCTGGTAATGATGCAGAGGTTAGGTCACCTGTCTCTGGGTGCATGCATGCCCTCGCTATGCCCTCGTCCATATTCTCTTTCCCTCCTGTCTCTCAGCGAAGAAATAAAGAGGAGTGAACTTCACATTCACCTCAAACCGAAGCACTCTGCCGGATAAGCAAGTCACAGATAAAGCCACGTGGTGCCGAGGTCCAGGGTTCAATTTCAGTCCGTTGGACGCAAAAGGAGCATTGTTGCGATGAAAACCAACCAGAGGAAGATGTAATAGTAGTGAAAGGGGAGATGTTGGCAAGAGGAAGATATTAGTCACACAGGCACATACATGCACGTACTGATATCATACGCAAATACGTGCTGCACACACACACACTCAACGATACTCATGCAAAGACTAACTAGCTGACGTATAGGATTCAGCAAAGAGCAGGGATGTCGCTGAGTTTCCTAACACACACACAAATAAACACAGAAAAACTAACTCAACAGCTACAGCAGGATTAATGGATCTGTTAAGTTTGGCTCCAGGGTTTGGTAGGATCAGAAAAAAAGGGAATTGAGAAGTAAAATATCCTGCGGGGAGCGAGAGCAGGCTTGGAAGGAGGTAAAACTGTCTTGGCTCTGTTAGCCGTGGCGCCGAGTTACAGCGAGGGCCGGACACCAAACCCAACGGCCTGGCCATCGCTCTGCTATTGTGTAAATGAGTAACTGCTGTTATTGGAAACACATTTTTCAAATGAAGGTCAAATACATACTTACACGATATTAAATTAACTGTCCAAACTCTCAGTGCTCAGTGTGGAACGCAAACTGAAGCTTATTCCACCAAACCAGGAGGAGTTTTTTCACAAACACACCGCAGATAATCAAAACAGGGAATCACAGCATCATTTCACCTGGATGTTTCCTCATCAAAGGATGTGCAACAACACAGATACCGCCTGATGAGTTCAGTTTTGTAGTTTTTAACTTTTTCTTTTACTGGAAGTTCAGTCTCGCTGCCACTCGGGGTTGCCAAAGTGCAGAGTTGCCTAGTGCAGCTGTAACCAAGATTAACTGCAAATGTGTCAAACTGCTAGTGCGATATCGCCTGTGTTTTTCTGACGTCGTTGAGAAAATCGTTTCTCTGCATAGCTCGGGTTTAGCTTCTGACCTTGTCTCTAAACGCTAAATGGCGCAGGAGAGTTTCTTCTAATCTTGTTTTCAGCTCAGTGCAGCGAAGTGTGCAAGCTTTATCTTCCCACCGAAAGGGATGAGACTGTTTCCCATAGTACATCAAACCCTCCCTACTGGCCTTGTCAGAACCCTAATGGACACACGTGCACAGACGCTCACGCGCACGGACACACACATGAATGCTCAAAGACGCGCACTCTTGCACCCTTAATAACAATTAATCTATCAACCAAAAAATACCGCAACAGGGAGTGTATTTTGGCAGAGGCGCCAGCAAGACACATACTACTTTCACTTCGTTTGTTGTGCCAAGTGAGCTCACATCCACTCACGCATGAAACTCCCCAACACTTCTCCCAGTGGAAGCTGTCACCACACGCCCACTCATATCCGCTAGCAGACAAACTGTGTCTCTGCCTAGACTCAGCAGTCCTGTCAGCAGTCACTATCGGGACGCGTCTTCATTGTACGCCGATGATCTCATGCTTCTTTCCTACAGAGTAACGCCGAGAGAAAATGAAGAATTCTGTTCCAAAATGATATAATGACAAATATACTCACAGAAAATTAGCAAGATAAAACTAACTAGAGTACTTTTTAAGTAAGTCCAACAAAATGTAATATTCAGAATATTGCTAGTAGCGTTCGAGGACCGCTGGTATAAAGCATCACAGTCCAGCCGGGTTTGGTAAACATTTTTACCGACGTCACAAAATCTCTGAGTTTTGAAGTCAGCAAAGTGAAATCATCTGCCTCTCGCCGCCGAGTGCAGCTTTAACTTCAGGGTGTGTGCAGGATTATGTGATAAGATCCATACAAACAGCTCATCTCAAAGTTGACCTTGACCAAGATATGATATCCAGAGAACGGCGTTAACTGGAGTAAACACATTAAAACACACATTAGGTTTCGTCTCCGAGTCTCTTTGTCTCCGAAGTCATTAAAAACATGAGTCATCCCATTGAAGACTGTGGGCAGCGTGTTGAGACTGTTGAGATGTGGCCCCATTCTTTCAAATAACCCTCACTTTTCCCGTAAGGGCCTCCCCGTCATTCCCACTTAGTTTGCTAACAATTTAAACACACACACACACAGACAGATACACATCAATAGGAACAGGGAGATCCGCTCATGCGTCAACACGAACAGTATGGCTGGGTGAGAAGAAGTGAAAGAGGGATGACACAGGAATCAATGCAGTGAGAAAAAGAAAGAAAGAAAGACACAAAGAGTAATTCATTAAGGTTGAGCGGTAGGAGAGGAAACAAATGGATCAAATAAAGAGAGATGGTAGGGGGAAACGAGTGCAGCGCCGTAATCACCCCCTCCTCATCAGCGCTTGTTATGGAATCATTAGTAGGGCTCTCGGACCGTGACGCCTTCAACCTCCCCGAAGACACACACACACACACACACACACACACACACAGAACCACATAGCTTTATTCTGCATTCCAACTTGTAAAAATGGCGTTTTTGACCCCTGCAGTACAATATTACATTACATGATTTCAGGGGGAAATCACTAGCAGGCATCAGCTAAAAACAGAACAAAGAAACAATTTCCCCTTCGCCCCAAAGGAAATAATTGAATTGCCTTTTACAAGATGTCTTTCTCTGTGTGTGTGTGTGTGTGTGTGTGTGTGTGTGTGTGTGTGTGTGTGTGTGTGTGTGTGTGTGTGTGTGTGCGCGCCCTCGGGCTCAGTCCAGGAGAAACAGTAAGACCATGCATGCGCCGTGCTGTTACATAAGGAGTTACATTTCAGCCGTCCATGTGTGCCAAAAAAAAAAAAAAAATACACAAAAAAGGTTTAATTTCAAAAGGTTTCAGTCCCAAACGGCTGGTGTTCATCTCACATACCCAGCATGCAGCGTGGCACCTTCAAACCACTCGCACGTGGGAAATGGACGTTTGGAAAATGGACGTATCACTTTGTCTTGCCGTTTTTTTATACACAGTTGTGAAGTGAAATGCGTAGGGAATGGTTTATGATGGTTTTTAAAGGAGAAAACAGGCTGCACTGTAGCTGTTGAGGAAGGGTGCTTTCCCCCACCCGGATTTCGAACCAGCAACCTCACAGGTCACGAGCCTCCTTTACCGACCTTTATGGGCGACCTGGTAGAAATCGCAATGACATTGGCAGGTCTCTGGCACAGGCTCCACCCCCTACCGTCCTCCTGCCCCCTTGAGCTACGGTGGCCTGTAACTGACACAAACAATAAAGTCTCAGTTTCATAATAGAGACAATTAAACCAGCTAGTTACAGCAGAGATCCAGTAGAAACGTTTAGTCATTGGTATTGATCACCAACCAGTATATTGTCATTTTGTGCTAAAAATGTTATGTATTGCCCCTTTAAGTTGTCCAAGCTGCACCCCCCCTGCCTCATAAGTCACTGTGATATCTGTTCCTCCTCTAGGTGCGTAGCCAGGGCGTGACAGAGGAGCTGAAGTGTCTGAGTTTACTGAACGCTCTGGACAAGGACCAAGGACATCCCAGAGCAGCTGGCCCAGCTCTTCGGAGAGCCCTGCATCAAACTGGCCGAGGGCATCAAAGCGTACATCTCCAAGGTAAAAAAAACAACAAAAAAACCCATTCAGAAACGCTTTACAAACTACAACAGAATGAAGGGTTTCTTTACAAAATGCTTCATATCCATTTGGAGGAAACGTCAGTGATATCCACATATATGTATTTAATAGAGTCCAGCCCATGTAAGAGAGCAGATGTCACATTTATTAAATATTATTTGGGAATGAAACTGTTACACACACACACAAACAGGGTGTTTGTCCAAAGCTACAACAAAAGGTGGTACCGGTCCGGTGGGATGGACAGGAACGTAAATCCTTTGACAAAATAATCACACTTTTGACTGAATCATCTGTATTTCATAGATACTGAATGGTGACCTTCAGGGGTTGACCCCCCCACCCAATAAAAATTGATGTATAGCTTTTTGCACATTAGCTCTTTCGGTCCGTTCTGCCGGTTGCAGTCGACCCGGAGGTTGTGGAACAGATGGAAACTGGAATCAGTGGGAAATCGTGTTGAGAAATCCGTGGGATTGATTGAACCTCAGGCCAGAACTAATTGGGTGTATTTGTCATCGCAACGGAGAGGCTTTCAGCTGCAGCCATCGTATACATGCCCTGTAATAATCCTTTTTATTATAGGATTAGTCTATTAAATCTGAGCCATTACTGTCAGCTGAGATGGGCTGGTGGTGCTTCCAGATGGGAATGTGGAGGAACAACACATATATGGGGGAGTTTCATTCCAAAATTTGAAAAAGAGTCTCCTACTCAAACAAAAAGGTTGACAGCATGACGTAAATGATAGCAGTTCAACAGACGGATTCTCTCTATATATTTTGGAAATGAACTCTTCATATATGTGGCTATCAAACCGTGACAAGCTTTTGGACTTGAGATGGTTTAATGGGAATTCTATGGTTGCGTATATCATGTGGGATGGATCGAGTTATGACTACTGGATAACTGAAATAGGACAGCCATCAGAAAGACACCCATCATCTGTTATCAACTATACGTGATAATATAGTACGCAGACCTGAGAGCCAGAGGACGTTTCATGAACGTTGAGCTGAGCTGAGCTGAAGACCGTTCACTTCAAAGGAGCTAACGCCAGCTAGCTGGGAAAACTGATGAAAATGTGGTTTTGAGTGATTTTCAGCTCCAGGGGTGCTGCTCTGTAGCTGACCTCTGACCTCTGCAGGTGAAAGGATGACTTTCTCCTCCATTTTGGATCTCTGAACTGTCAAGTCTTTGGGCATGCCAAAATACGTTTATCTTGAACCTGCCAAATCCGTATCAGCTTCATCTGTCCTGCTATTTACCTGCACCAACCTGTGCGCCTTCACATCTGTGGTTCTGTGTTTCTACTTGAGTCCAAGTGTGTGTGTGTGTGTGTGTGTGTGTGTGTGTGTGTGTGTGTGTGTGTGTGTGTGTGTGTGTATCCCAGACGTCAGTCAAGTAGAAGTTTCAAGTATGTCTCAATGTTTCTTTTGTCCTGCTCTGAGCGCCAGATGGGTGGGGTTTACCGCATTGGGGCATTTCACACTCAGACGTTTGAGTTTCACATTACAGAAAGGTACATTAAATTCTCTTTCAAACATTTTTTCTGGACCTCAGTGTATTGTGCTTTGTGGTAAACTCCACCCAGCTGGTCCACAAATAGAGGTTAGAGCCATGTTGGAGGTCCAGTGGAGAATTGGCTGTGTGCAAATAATGTCTGAATGTATAAAAACCAGGTTAGAACCGGTTGACCGTCTGAACCAGGTTGTTGTGGTGTGTCTGTAGATCATCCAGTAACGTTCTCAGTAAAAGTGATCAGTGTGATCAGGTAGATTTGTCTCCAAATGTAGGTTAC
>JAXDDX010000296.1:190000-225000 GCA_034670405.1 Hoplostethus atlanticus | reverse complement strand
TGATGATGATGATGAGAGAGGGAGATGAAGATGGTGATGAATGTAGGTGACAGTTTATTCACTGTAGTCCAGGTTGATGGATTGAATCAGCCAAATTGCATGTGAAACGTCTGACGAGAGGATGATGGGAAGATGAAAATATGGAAACAGAGGAGGAGAAGGAGAAGGAGGAAGATGGAAGGAAGGGAGGGAGACACCCAGCTGGACAGGAAAGTGTAAAAGGAGGAGATGAGAGAAGTGGAGGAAAAGAGGAAGTAGCAGACAAAGAACCCAGATGGGTGAGAAAGGAGAACAGAGGAGGGAGAGATGAGAGAGAAGAGGAAATGGCAAAGAAAGAAAGAGAGTGAGAATATTAAAACCACCTTTATTTCCACTGAAAAAATAAAAATAAAAACAATAAAGATGAAGCCCCAGGCACAAAAAGAAAGAAAGAAAGAAAGAAAGAAAGGCAATAAAATTGAGACGATTGGAGACTGTGCTTCTTAATCTGAGTCTTAATCTGAAAAAAGAGAGAGAGGAAGGGGAAGCCATTAGAGCTGTACTCTCCTGTAGTCTCTCTCTCCGCTCTCTTCCTGTGAATGATTTCTAAAGTGAGAAAGAAGGGGGAGGGGCTTGGGATTTGGGTAAGGCATGTGTGTGAGTAAGCCCAGGTATTCGGGCCGTAAAGCCCTGGGCTCTCCTGCACCGTCCAACATCTGCGCCTGCCAAGACGACGCATCGATAAATCCAAACTCCGCCGGAGACGGTGGAGGAGGTTAACAACGCCACGGCAGGAGCTCCCATCCACGCCCTCCACCCGACTGTGTACCTTCACCATCGCTCTCACTCGATTTTCCTCAGTGCTCAATCATATGAATTACACTTTTCTAAGTCTGACTGAGAGAATGTTTCAATTTCTTCCTTTCGATTTTCCTCCCCCAAATCCTTCGTTGTAGCTTCAAACCGATTCCCTGCTGAATAAGAAGCAAAGCATCTTTTAAAGGGGCAATAAGTAACATTTTTACTGCCCCGTAGCAACAAAATGACCTTATTGGTTTTTATAGGGTTTTTGATCAACACCCATGACGATTACTTCAATGGTGATTTCAGGCTTTCGGTTGAATTCCCAGTGAAACACATTCGCCGTTCACCGCTAACCGAAACGTCAGAGGTTCGATCCCTGCAACAGCCAGAGTCCGTCAATAGTGGTGTATCCCGACAAAGTGTAAAGACAAAATGTAAAAATAAAATGTAAAATATAAAAAAAGAGAGAGAGGAAGAAAAGAGGAAGAAAGAAGATGCTTCAAGCTTGCCGCTAGCTTTGCTAACAAGCTATTATGGGGAAACCGAGGGTCAAAACGTTTTCTCCCACGCTCCCAAGTGTCATATGAAGAAAAACAACCCACTTAAATCAAAAACTCCACCCGAGCTCATTCAAAAAGCAGATCAAGTTTGATTCCTCTCCAGCTGCTCGCCCATCGCAGACATGCATCTTGCAGACGGACAGGCGTGTCTGCCAGAGCATGTGCAGCCCGTTGAGCCGACATGAAACTGAATCTAACAGATTTCCTGGCGAGGGGCAGAACACAACGCTTCACCTTTCTCAGGTGTTTTCCAGAAGACTGCGGCTCAACAAGCTTGTCACTGTTGATGGACAGGAAAACTGAGGACCGTGGAAAAGATCGCTCATTTCCTCGTGCACTTCTGAAATAATACCCGGAAACTTTCAAAAGGAACAATACACCTCGGTCGAAGTTCATTCCGTGACAGTATCAGAACACGGATCGGTTTTTGGTGCAGATGCCAATGGATGAAATGGATGAGTTAGAGCTGAGATTCTGCCCTTTTTAAATCTGACGTCTTAGTAGGAGTTTTTCTGCTCCTTTTATTTTACAGAATTAAATTTAAGGCTTTCATTCCAAAATTTGAAAGATTGTTGCTCTTGCTCACTAAAAAGATTTTTGTATTGCATGACCTCGGTCGGGTCCTGGGTCAGGTGCCGGGTCGGGTCCTGGGTCAGGTCCTGGGTCGGGTCCCGGTCGGGTCCCGGTCAGGTCCTGGGTCAGGTGCCGGGTCAGGTGTCGGGTCAGGTCCCGGTTCAGGTTCTGGGTCTGTGGCTAACTTACATTTAAAGCGTGACTCATTGGCCGTCATGCTGCTGTGATCTATTTGTGATCAAAGATCAGCTTCAGGAAACAAGGACTCCATAGATCTCTCTCAGGGCTAGAAAGGTCCAAGTACTGACTTCCTGGATAGTTCCTGGATAGTACCTGGATAGTTCCTGGATAGTACCTGGATAGTACCTGGATAGTTCCTGGATAGTACCTGGATAGTACCTGGATAGTTCCTGGATAGTTCCTGGATAGTACCTGGATAGTTCCTGGATAGTTCCTGGATAGTACCTGGATAGTACCTGGATAGTTCCTGGATAGTACCTGGATAGTTCCTGGATAGTACCTGGATAGTTCCTGGATAGTACCTGGGTAGTTCCTGGATAGTACCTGGATAGTACCTGGATAGTACCTGGATAGTTCCTGGATAGTACCTGGATAGTTCCTGGATAGTTCCTGCGGTGGAAAAATGACTTTTCCATTTTTCCTCTCATCTCTCCTTCCATCTGTCCGGCTCACTGCACCACCCATAAATACAGACGTGCCTCATCCTCGGTTAGCGATGGAGGGATGGAAGGAGGGATGGAGGGAGGGAGGGAGGGATGGATGGAGGGATGGAGGGATGGATGGAGGGATGGATGGTGTTAACGTGGTTATTTACAGTTACAGACACTTGTTATAAACAATTCTCCTTGTTTGAGTTCTTGTTTCATGTTCAGCCGCCCAAGAAACCTATTCCACCCTATGGTTGGCTATTCAAGAGAACACGTCAGTCGCTAACAAGGGGCGTGCACGCACACACACACACACACACACACACACACACACACACACACACAGGCGGAGGCCCCAGTGTTGTTAGCGATTTCCAGCTGATACACAAACACAAAAGGCCTCTATGTCTGGCGTCTACCACCCTACCTCCTGCCCTCTCGCCCTCCATTCATCCCTCCCTTCCTGTCCAGTGACCCCACCTCCCCCTCCTCCCTCCATCCTTCCTTACTTCTATCTTTACCTCCTTCTACCTCCCTCGTTCTGCAGCTGAAGTTTCTTTATCGCAACCAGCAGGTCATTTAATATGGCTCCTACATTCCCATTCCTTTCCTCGGAGCTCATTTAGCTTGTCTGGGATTAGTTTAACCTGCGAATCAAAAATGTGTTGTTTTGTGTTGCATGTTATTGTTGTGTTTTGTTCTGCAGGTTAAATCTGCTTGTTTTAGTTTCAAACCACTATTCACTTTCCCCTCCATCCCTCCTTCCTTGGATCCCTCCCTTCTCCATTTCTTCACTGCCTCCCTCCATCCTTTCCAAGAGTCGGTTGTGGCTTTTCTGGTGTATTGAAGACCAAAAAAGGATGAAAGAAAAGTAAAGAGGGTTTTTTTTTTTCATGTTTTCACTCGACGTACAAGCAGAAAGGACTTTAGGGGGAAGTTGGAGAGAAACAGTGGTTAGTGGGAGAAACTGGAAGAGAAAATGGAAAACAGGAGAAAGGAGAAGAAAAGATTGAGATCGGGAGAGATGGAGGTTGTGAATATGAGCGAGAGAAGAGAAGGAGTCGGCATGGGAAGGATTCATCAGGATTCATCTGCTAGCAGGATTTACAGCCAGCAGGGTCAGAGGTCAGAGGTCAGCGGTCAGCGGGGGCTCGGGGTTAAAAACATCCATAAACCGCCTGTGAAGTTAGAAACCATTAGAAATACCTTTCCTCTTTTTGTCAAAAATCCAACGAATGCGACGGTTATGTCCCCTATGGGCTACCGCAGGTGACTCATGGAAGCCTGTGAGCGGGTGATTCTTCCCAGTGCATTCTGGGAGAGGAAAATGGAGCTGGTGTTTTGATCAGAAAACAACAGTAAGCAGTAGAAGATGTTTGGCGCCACCGGTAAGCCAATGGAGGAAATGCCGACCTCGGGCAAACCGCTGCAACAATAAATAATAAAACAACCAAATATCGTAAAACATTTTTTTTTTTAAAAGTCAGCGGTGGAAGACGGACGAGTTGGAACGGAGAGGGAAAACCGCCGTCCTCGTCAGGCTGTGAGGTTCCATCGTAGATCAGGATTTAAAACAAAATGACCCCTGAAAATCAGATCAGGCGGGCGAGAAAAGTTTATTTCTTACCCTGACTAAAGCAAACACACACACACACACACACACACACACACACACATATAACACACACACATACGTAAAACACACACAGACCGACACACTTACAATACAACAGAACACAGCTATACAAACAGACCCACACACACATACTATACACATACACACCAAACCACAAATACACTCCCTCTCTCTCCCTCTCTCTCTCTCTCTCTCTCTCTCTCTCTCTCTCTCTCTCCCCCCTGTCTCTCTCATCTGATTTTATTGTTCATGGCGGGACGGTACTTGTGAGTACACAGCAGCGTTTCAACACACCTGCTAAAGGGAAATAACACTGAACTCCTGCAGGTTGACAACGTTTCAAACTGTTAGCAGACGGTAAAACAACTGACCGGGTTCGTTCTCTCTTTTGCTTTTTCTTTCTTTTGTTTGTTTTGTGAGTTTTTATCTCACCTGCAGGAACTCTTTGCATCAGTTCTCATAGTATTTTATCACCGTTTCTTCATGTTTTTTCACCAATACGGAGAAAGTGTACCTAGTGTTCAGATAAACATTGCAGAAAGCCACAACAGCCCATCGGCTACCATCGACATCGGTAGAACATCACAAATCGTACATGTGGTTTCTCTGGTTTCTAAACACTGATAAACACCAAACACTGATTATGGGAAGCCCTCGGCCGTACGGATGAGGTTGAAAACTGAAAACCAATCCCCGATCTTTCCTGTCTGTCAATAATAAAAAAAAAGAAGAGTGACATCTTGGTCATGTCGGATGAAAGTCACAGTTTTAAAGCCACCAGTTTTATGACTCAATTTATTTAATGTTTGATGATCTGTCTCTACGTCTGAGGGTCCAAACCTCAACCTCGCTCCTCCCTGACTCGGCCTTTTTCTCTGGGTTTTTGTTTATGTCTCTTTTCCTAGGAACACACTCACTTCCTGGTCCGCGAGTCTGTCTCGTCTGTCGGCACGAAAAAAACAAATAAATACTAGAATAAAAAAACCATTTGTCATAAACAAGATAAAAGGGATAAAGCTCTCGGTCGAGTCTCTGAAACCGTACGCTGTGATGGATGGACGCGTTCCAACACTGTACACGAGAGGCGTTTGAGGCTCACCACCTTGCAGACTTTGCCGAGATTTCGCTTTGTTTTCATATGAAATACGCTCGACGAGGTCTTAAGGCCGCCGGGATTTACACTTTAAGGGGAAGCTTTGTTCTTCTGCAGATGATTCACTGCGAAACACACACACCCCCCGGGGGTCAAGTAGGAGTTACAAGAAGAGGCTTAGCGTTTGACCTTCAACCTGCCAGATGCACCAGATGGGCGGAGTTAAGACAACATACCTGATGCTCTCTAAGCTAAAACTAGAGAAGAAGAAGAAGAATCACACGTACACTGTTGCTCTTACAATGATTCACTTCAAGCCGAGTGTGGGCTGAGAGGTGACGGGTGTAAATTTCAACAATCACACACACACACACACACACACACACACACACAGTCGGCCAAGAGGTGAGGCTTGTTTATAGCAGTGGCAGCGCGTTAATCTTGTATATGAAACACTGTCAGCAAGTATTTCATCCGACAGTCATGTGGCGGTTTACACTGCTGCTCTGTGTACTCTGTGGGCCTGCATGCCATGTGTGTGTGTGTGTGTGTGTGTGTGTGTGTGTGTGTGTGTGAATATTTTGCGTGCCCCCGACCTAACCAAGACCTCCCACTGGCTTACTAACAATCAATCAATCATTCACACGTTTCCCTCAGTTTTGTTGAAAACGTTTGCGTGCAAAAATTGTGCATCGCCTCATTCTACGTCCTGTTTCAGTTTCAATACGTCAAGTGATCTGGATTAGAAGTGACGTCTTGGCTTGTCCCCCCCCCGGGCGGACAAGCCTCGTATTCCTGCCAACCGGAGAGATAATGGAGAATAAGCACTGCTCTCTATCGGGATTGACATCCAACTAACAACTATCACGTTGCACGAGTTGCGTTGCTTCTTTAACTTTGATGTCCACGTTATTCACCCTGACTGGCATCGATTAGAAGAGTCTGTCTCTATCTATCTGCTGCACCGGTATCAGCTCATATTTGACGTTGGTGATCGTGACCCTGCCTGACCTCACCGCCTCTCTCTCTCTCTCTCTCTCTCTCTCTCTCTCTCTCTCTCTCTCTCTCTCTCTCTCTCTCTCTCTCTCTCTCTCTCTCTCTCTCTCTGGATACCTTCGCCAAGCTTTTCTTTTCTTTATTCTGTGGTTATTTTAGGACTCAAATATCTTCACGCTGTCATCACTCCGGAGAGGGTTTTTTTTGTTATCATGTGAAATGAAACTAAAACACGCTGTAAAAACCACCCCACCCCTGGCCTACTTTCATGATGTTTTTATCCTGAGGAGTGTCAGCGTATTGTGAAAGAGATTAAGGGTAACAGAGAGAGAGGGAGGGAGGGAGGGAGAAGGAGAGAGAGAATCAATGCAACAGACAACTGCATGTGAACTGCTTTCGTGGCTGCAGGTTTAAGTTGTTTGTGTCCTTAGTGGTGAAACTATGCTGCAGAGAGACAGAGAAACATGCACACATAGAGAGATAACGAACCCAACTGCTGTCTGCTGTTTATCGGGTGTAACCTCTCTGTTTTACGGTGTTTGTGTCCTTGGTAGTGAAACTTATTTTGAAAGCGATAAAAGACCGCCATCAATCTGCCGTTCCTCGTGTGTGTTAACTGCTTCCCCCCCGGCTGTACCCAACAGGCAGGGCAGGAAACGCCGGTCGGGTTATCAGCGGCTGGCATCGGGTCGCCGGCCACTGGTGCGTTACCTGCTCGCAAAAAACCTTCCCATGCTGCACTTCAGGAGGAGTTGCGTTGACGGAGTGACTCTTGTTTGGCAAATCACAATGGTGGCATGCCGGCTAGCCGACCTCTGAAAGACCTCTCCAACTCGACAAGACTCTAATCGAGGTGAAGAGTAACGGACAGGTCCTCTCCTCTTCATCTCTAGTTGGTCAGCACCTGAACATGCACTATCGCTGAGATCGGGTTGGACTCCCTTTCACTGTATTGAGGGATAATATTTTCTGCTTATCTAACCTTTACGCAACCGGTTCCCAAGGCGTTGTAAGATCCCGCCTCCATACGGGTCCAAACCACATTTACTGTAAATATAGTAATAGTGTAAATAGAAGAAGGACTGGATTCACATCTGGCCAGACTGGCTGCTTTAGGAAAAGGATCTTCTGATATGTTCTTTCACATTTTTTGGGGGGAGTTTTGATGCCAGGTTGAAGTCTGGTCCACCGGCCTCCAGCAGACTGTGTGATCACATTGCTGTTGCCGAGGCCCGAGACGGATTTCACAAGGCAAACCATCACCGCCTGGGCCCCTGGCACCGGACGAGCCCTCGGGGAGTTGGAGGAGATAAAAGAAAAAGAAAAACAAGACACTGCAGACTTTGGACGGTTTGACGTTCTGTTGGGATCATATAAAAACTCATATAAAACTTATTGTCTTATATATGAAACTGTTTTGGATTGATAGCACGGTGGTTACTTTTACTTCCTCCTCCTCCTCCTCCTCCTCCTCCTCCTCCTGCTCCTCCTCCTCCTCCTCCTCCTCCTCCTCCAGATCAGACCTGTTTGTCTTCCCTCCTCCACGCCCATAAACCAACAATAAAAAACTAGGTGTGCATTCCTCTGACTCCAGATCTGCCGTCCACTGTGGCTGAGTTACTTATTAATCATCGACCCAGCTTAGAGCAGCAACAGTAGCCCGCCTACGTGCACATGCACACACACACACACACACACACACACACACAGATGCACGTTGCAGACACACACATGCATGCACACAAACAAGCACATTATTTCTCTCTCTCTCTCAAAATGAGGAGCTTCTTAGACTCAATTAGGGTGGATGAGAGTTTGACTCCACTGCTCAGAGAACTACATGTTGCTCTCACACACACACACACACACACACACACACACACACACACACACACACACACACCAGTCCAGACCTGTTGAGGTGCAGCAGCATATTAAAGTATTGGGTTGCAGCTTCTGCTAATCTGCAGAAGAAACGCTCCTTCATGTGCATACTTGTCTCTCTCTCTCTCTCTCTCTCTCTCTCTCTCTCTCTCTCTCTCTCTCTCTCTCTCTCTCTCTCTCTCTCTCTCTCTCCCCATACATGTCCCTCTCATTCTCGCCGTTATTTTCCCAACTTCTATTTTTCTTCTCCTCTTGTTTCCTATACTTGTCCGTCATCTTTCGGTCTCTTCTTCTCTTATTTCTTCTTCGTCGTCTGATTGGTCAGACTCATCCTCCCTCCCTGGACCACTCTCACTTTTCCACTTTACCATTAACTTCACATTGTCGCTGTCGGGTTTGGAGCAAAGGTGCAGTGTGTGTGTGGTCAGATATTTTAAGTTTTAACTGTCTTTTAACTGATCTAGTTTGGGGTTTTTTGCCCCGCTCTCTCTCTCATCTCCCCCTCTCTCCTCCCCCTCTCTCTCCTTCTCCCCCTCTCTCCTTCTTATTTCTGTCTTTTAAAAGTATGATGTAAAGGATGCTTCGGGGCTTATTTGTTGCTATTACAGCTGGGAAGGTTTTAGTCTCATGGTGTCAGCCTGCTCTGGAGCCTACACACACACACACACACACACACACACACACACACACACACAAGGTTACGGCTGCAATCAGCACTTGACCTTTGAGGCTTGTCAGAGACCGTAGACTGATTTACTGGAAACAGAAATGATGAGGGGCTTAACCAAGTAGCAAAGTCACGTTTATTTATTGCTTTCGAGGTTAACCGCACATCATTTTCATCGTGCAAGCAAAGGGCATTTCATAGAGTTGTTGAGTCTTACCATCCAAATACATGGAATCCACTGCTAACATCGTGACAGGCCCAGAAAAGTACAAGATATATGGTGAGGCGAGTCTATTTGCGCGGCACCTTTCATGCCTTTCAAGAGATTTGCAGCATTTGAAAGTCTTTGACAGATTGGAAGCCTGAGACCTGAGAATTGGCATAATGTGTTCAGATTTCTTAGTTTTGGTTGTGCCTGAAGCTGAAGCTGTCGAAGAGCTCCTTGAGATGACAGCAGACTATTACAGTAGCTACTAGAAACAAAAGAGTTGTTGAGACACGAATCCTCCGGAGGGGCAAGCAAAGCTGTCGTAATGCCCATTGTTGATGTATAAAACACAGGCCATGTATTCCAGCGTAATACCTGTTCTCTCTTCTGTCTATATAATGACTTAAAATAATCCCTTAAAATAAGAAAAAGCCCTAAAATAAGAGATAACATGAAACTAAAGCCCAGTAGCTATTGCAGAAGTCATCTCATGCTTTTATCTTGCATCTATCTATCATGCATTAGGAGTGCATACAGTGCTGGCCATTGTAGACGTCCACCTTCATGCATGTATAGGAATCAGGTTACTATATGATGAAGTAGAAGTCTAATGTGTTTCTACCTGACATTCACCTTCACCTTGATTTTCCAAACACTTGTGAATGCATGGACACAACAGTTGCATGCAATAAAAAAGGACTGGACTGGCTCCATCTGTACCTCAAAAAGCGTGAGAATACACAAGAAGATATGTCTGAACCAGAAACAGATACAGCTCCCCGAAGCAGAGACAGCAGATAAGAAGTAACAACATAAAAATACCAGCACCAACATAAAAACAGGGAGGGAACGTCCACATAAAAGGAGACACAACAAAAAAAGGCATTATGAAGATTAAGACCGGAGAGATACCGCAGTTTCAAAGCGGCGTAAAAGGATTCTCGGAAAAAAGGGGGAAGAATTCCACTTTAATCGGAAACATTGGAATCAGCTTTGACATGTTAACTAGGCGTCCTTCATCGCTGCTTCCAGCTAGCGGGGAGCTATTTCCGTGGAGTGTGACCCGGAGAAGCTGCCTTGCCCTCCGGCTTCCAGGCTTCCAGGTTTCTCAGAAGCCAGACTATCTGGGCCGAAGGTTCCTCAGGCATCCCCGTGGTCGCATCGCGCTTTACCTCTGCATTGGATCATTCCATCAACTAGCACACAATTGCTATATGGAGTAGAAACCACATCCAGAGCCGGTTGTGTTTACCTGCATGGGTGTTATTTACTGCATGAGGGCAGTTCAGAAAGTGACGCTTAAGATGCCAGTTGCAAGAAAAGTATGTTTTCTGTCTCCTAAGCAGGATACAGCAAAGAGCTAACACTTGACCCACGTTTGTGTGTATCAAACATATGGAGACACACATTAAAGTTAAAATACAACCTTCAATGAGCTCATACATGACCAATATTTACACATACACACAGGCTACAGGGTATAAGGGTATAAATCTTTAGTGCAAAGACGCATTTCTAGACCTTTAAAGGGGAAGCTTTGTGAAAATCGACTGTCCGGGGTGTATTTCACTTTACTGGTACTTTACTTTTATCCTTATTTACAAGCTGACTAAAAACACATTTATTTGCAGCAGCGGCCCCGGGGAGTAGTTAGTTTGTAGTTGCTCACATTCACACAGCCACACCTGTGAGCTACCGCTACCTCACTGCTGGCTGCTGAGCAGTTGGTGTGATCTTCATTTTTAGTTGTTGTTTTGTTTGCTTGACGTGTTTTCATAGAGGCTTTCCATCTCCCAGCAACAGCTGGAGCCTTCATGGAGGTCCAGTGGAGAATTGGCTGTGTGCATATAACGGCTAAAGATCAACCGGGCAAGAAAAAGAGAGATAACTGAAAAAGACTGTGGTGTGTCTGTAGATCATCCAGTAACGTTCTCAGTAAAAGTGATCAGTGTGATCAGGTAGATTTGTCTCCAAATGTAGGTTACTGTGACTCAGTAAACTGTCTTGTCTTTAGCCCTAGTCTCTACTCCAAAACACTCTGAGTTGGAGCTGGAGAAGAGTCAGCTCAGTTCACCTGAACTAACTGGTAGCTAGCTAACTAGCCAGCAGGCTAGTTTAGTTACTGTTAACATGGGACTACTAGCCACTGCTAACGCTAGCTTCTACTAGATACGTTAGCTAGTGTGCTAACAACAAGACAGTCATGGTTAGCTGACCAGATGCTATTGTTCCCAGTTCCCAGTCACAAACACCACCAAACTTTACTGTGTCTATTCAATTCTGCTGAGACGACCAAGTTATACGACTAGAAACACAACCAGCAGTTCACAGCCACTGTTACGCAAGAGCTGAGGACCTCCAATATGGCCGCCAGAGGCTTTGTTACATCACCTGCAAGTCCCCAATAAGACCGACACACATTATTAATCAATAAGTCTATGCTTTTATTTATTAAGGTTTTTAATCACTCAGCTTCTATGTTTTATCACCGTGCAAATAAACTTAAAGTTGCTCAAGACCACTTCAACAGTAGTAATGGAAAACATTACATGTACACTTCCCTCCACCCAACTTTTCCTCAACCTTTCCTGCCTCTTTACTGCTCAATACAGCTCACGAGCAGACATGGAAGTACTGTAATGTATTGTAATGTGGGGAGACGTTTCAACCAGAGGACCCGGGTTCAATGCTTGTATATAAAAGCATGTCGGCAAGCATCTGTGCTAATCCCTACCAGCTCCAGGGGTGTTGTTCTGTAGCTGACCTCTGACCTCCCAGTGGACAGGGGGGCAAGTGATAATAGAGTTTTTCCCTTCAGGGATCAGTTAAGTATCATTAGTAGTGAGCACAACTCCAGATGTGAATTTAGCGGTTGCGTGAACTGCCGGATAACATGTCAACATATAATAAAAAGTCCCTCTAAATGGGTTGAAAATATCATAAAAACTCTTAATGTAATAAATTGCCACATAAATAACATCACATTATTATATTACCCGGCGTGTATTACTTCATAAGGGCAGAACATGTTTTCAACTGAGGGTTTAATAATAATACTGACTTGTAAGAATAAGAGTAACTTTATAAATGTGTTGCAGCCTGTATGACGTAATAACCAGTTAATGTAATAATGTGGTTATGACATCATCATTTTTGCTACATTGTGACAAGTTATTGTTATTACATTATCTATCAGTTATCAGTTATCAGTTGCTATGAGGCTCCGGCTTGAGCATTGAACATTTTTTCTCATCCCGACGTTGTGAAATCTGTGTCACCTTTTCAGTTACGTTCTCATACGTTCTCAAAGTAATCCAGTTCAGGCCCTGAAGTCATTGAAGGTTTCCTTTCAATGGAGCTAAATTGTATGAATCACTTTTTGGTGAGTGGAATTTAATACCTCAAAAGGTTATGCGCTGTAAAGGTTTATTCTGTACATATTCCAGCTCTGACGCAGGAAGCAAAAAACACCCCAAATAAATGGCAGCATTTATATAGCGCCTCTCATTCATCCATTCACACACCGATGGCAGTGAGCTACCATGTAAGGTGCTGCTGACCATCGGGAGCAATTTGGGGTTCAGTGTCTTGCCCAAGGACACTTCAACATATGGACAGGAGGAGCTGGGGATCGAACCGCCAACCTCGTGATCAGTGGACAACCTGCTGTACCACTGAGCCACAGCCAGCCCGGTCTCCTGTAGTCTCCTGTAGTCCCCTGTAGTCCCCTGTAGTCTCCTGTAGTGCCCTGTAGTCTCCTGTAGTCTCCTGTAGTCCCCTGTAGTCCCCTGTAGTCTCCTGTAGTCTCCTGTAGTCTCCTGTAGTCCCCTGTAGTCTCCTGTAGTCCCCTGTAGTCTCCTGTAGTCCCCTGTAGTTTCCTGTAGTTTCCTGTAGTCCCCTGTAGTCCCCTGTAGTCTCCTGTAGTCCCCTGTAGTCTCCTGTAGTCCCCTGTAGTCCCCTGTAGTCTCCTGTAGTCCCCTGTAGTCTCCTGTACTCCCCTGTAGTCCCCTGTAGTCTCCTGTACTCCCCTGTAGTCTCCTGTAGTCTCCTGTACTCCCCTGTAGTTTCCTGTAGTCCCCTGTAGTCCCCTGTAGTCTCCTGTAGTCCCCTGTAGTCTCCTGTAGTCCCCTGTAGTCCCCTGTAGTCTCCTGTAGTCCCCTGTAGTCCCCTGTAGTCTCCTGTAGTCTCCTGTACTCCCCTGTAGTCCCCTGTAGTCTCCTGTACTCCCCTGTAGTCTCCTGTAGTCTCCTGTACTCCCCTGTAGTCCCCTGTAGTCTCCTGTAGTCCCCTGTAGTCCCCTGTAGTCAAGAATCCATCACACAGAAATCTCCTACAAAGCCAAGTGTTCATTGTTTCCAGGTCGGCCTCAGGGCTGCTCCGGACAGTCGAGTGAACCTGAGGGCAACAAGGTCAGAAGCCTTTCGGGTTTCCGCTGCTGTACGGACATAAATTACACTTGTATTTCTAACACGTCATAGGATGCGTTCCCCGGTGTGCTGTTAGGCAGACGAACCTGTACTATATTGAAAACACACCGGGAGCAGCTCTCAGTGGGCGCTCGCCTCTGAAAGCCCTGCCTTTTTTTTTTTACTTTTCCTGTTCAATTACAGCCACATGCGGTGCAGAAAATCTGTTGGCAATTTTCTCTCTTTAAGTGTGTATGTGTGTGTGTGTGTGTGTGTGTGTGTGTTGGTAATTTTATGCTCACAGGACATGAAGCCTAAGCAGGCACGCGAGGCCCAGTGAGACAAGTTGGCTTGGCTGGGTCAACACTCACTCACTTCACTGTACAGTGTTCCCATTAGAGCATATAGAATACACACACACACACACACACACACACACACACACACAGGTATACAGTTACATGTCACCTACTGCATACTCCCCTTAAATCTTCCACTTCCAAACACACACACACACACACACACACACACACACCAACCCCCTGAGCGATCATGTCCAATTTGTAAGTTGGGTTGAGTGTTCAGACAGAGAGGCAGGACTGTTGCCAAGGGTAACGCCATAGACGCAGCTGTGTGACCGTTGAAACCACATGGTCACGTATTTCGTTGCTGTTTCAGCGCCGGATCATCCTCAACGCGATCTCACACAACAAACATGGAGGCAAGCCTGGTACTTCAGCTTTCGTGTTGAATGGATGAACTGAGGGAAGTTGATTTATGTCAAAATTAGCAGGAAGAGGGAAAACGTAATAATAATAATAATAATAATAATAATAATAACATTATCACTTTCAACCAAAATGGTAACAACAAACTTTTTGTCTTTAAAACAGATATTGACTTTTATACTGGAGAGACTTTTAGCTCTCTTATAAAACAGTTATCTGGACAATTTCCCACAAGATAAATGGCTATTGAACCTGTGAGTTTCTGGTGACGGGACGGTCCTTCTAAAGACTTGCGCTGCTCAGGGTGACTGATTTATATACGAAGAGATAGAAAGAAATATGGAGAAAAGGAGGAGATAGAGAGGAAGAGGAAGAAAGAGCATGAGAAAGAGGGGGGGTTCAGGGTTCAAGGATAGAGATGGAGAGGAACGAGGGATTTATGGCTGAAGAGTGACCAAGAGTGGAAAAGAAAAGAAGGAAAAACTGGGACTTCGGGAACATTCGCAAATTTCGAAGAAAAAAAAAAAAGGCAGGCAGACGAAGGCGAAGCGTGATTTACGAAGTGAGAAAGATGAAAACAAGGTGTACGAGAGAAATGGTCAGGTAGGTAGTCGAGGTCCTGTACACAAACCAGAGACAGAGTATGTGTGTGTGTGTGTCTGTAGCACGCCAGACGTGTGTGTGAGAGAGAATTATTGAGTGTGTGAGAGAGAAAACGCATGTGTGTGTGTTTCTGTGCCCTGACTTTATCTATGTTTTGCGTGCAAACTGAGGCAGGCATAACACTCAGATATAGATAGATAGAGAGAGAGAAACGGCGGCCATATTGGCCTTACGTCATCCTAGAAGACTGTGAACCAGATGGACCCAATGGCAGACTCAACTAGTCTTTGGATAGAGATTAAAATATCCACCAAAACGATCCTTTTTGTTGTTCATCTCTCACTGGAGGCCAAACTAGCCAAGAAGCAGCTGGACTGCAGCAACATCCATGAAGATAAAACCTGCTCGCACCGGTGGTCCACCAGGCCATAATGTTAGCTAATGTTAGCATTCAGCTACTTTATGTTGTTAACGTAATGTTTATCTCCAAACCAGCTCGGTCCAGTTGTGGAAGTTGGAGCCTACAACTGGTTTTAACAGTAGCGTCACGTAGCATTAGCTAGCATACACACCTAACATAAACTTGATAAATGTGACTGTCATAGAAGCGCTGCTAAGGATATAAAGCATAAAGATGACATATTACTGATGTTTAACACCAAGTCAGTTAAGAAGAATTAGAAGAAGTTTGTTTGGAGATAAATGTAAGATTATATGAAGTAGCTGACTGCTAGCGTTAGCACCATGGATGCTACTGTAGCCTTTCATGTGGCCTCCAGCTCTGTTGGAGATATTGATAATGAAGGGAACATTTTGGTGTATATTAAATCTTTTTGCCCAAAGATCAAATAAACTTGCCATTGTTTACACCTGCTTCACAGTCTTCCACATACTGTTTGTAACGTAATCCAAATATGGCCGCCAAGTGATTAAAGTGAAATGGAAAGAAAAAAGAGGGTGTGGACGAGGAGGGTCAGGTGGATCAGGGTGAACATCTACTGGGAGCAAGGAATAACGGCCATATAAAGCCTGGAGGTGGATCAGGGTGAACATCTGCTGGGAGTGGGGAATAACGGCCATATAAAGCCTGGAGGTGGATCAGGGTGAACATCTGCTAGGAGCAAGGAATAATGACGATATAAAGCCTGGAGGACGGTATGGATGGAGGGAGTGTGCTGGAAGATGCAAAAGAGCAACGCAATGCAGTTTATTACCGTGGTAATGGAGGACGGCAGGAGAGCGGGATGTGCCAGCGACTGACTGGGAACAGAAGAACAACAGAAGAAAACAACGAAAAGGGAGCGAGAAGCTCAGTCCCGTCTGTGGCGATGACATATAAACTGAATCAAGCATCCATTTATGTGAATGTGATTGAAGTCGTCTGGCTCCCGTGTTGATTAGCTCAATTTCCTCTGTGGAGAACGCAGTACAGGGTTAATAATACATTTGATTTGTGGTTTATTTGTTACGACATTTGTTAAGACACTTTACATTAAAATTACAGGATAAAAGGATAAAAACACAACCAAGAATTACAATAAAATAGAGAGGAAAAAATGAGGAGACATTTAGAAGCAAGTTGCAAAAATTTCAGATAATTTTAAAAAGGTGAGATTTGCAGGATGACGGTTCCCACTAGTCATGGAATTTCTGGAATATTCCCACGGGGATCAATAAAGTACCTACCTACCTATCAGGGAATTTTGAGAGGTGTATTCAAGTCAGGGCATTTGATCTGTGTGAATCTTCCTCCATTTCCTCCTCCACTCTGTAAACACTGTGAAGAGTTGCTTGTTCAACTTGCGCTTGAAGGGGTTTGGAGTAGTTCAAGTTCACCCTAAAACAAAACCATGTCCTCTTAGAGACCACGTCCCTGCAAGCCTAGCCATATTCACACACACACACACACACAAAGACAACGAAACCAACAGAAACAGATGATGATGGTGATGATGTCATTTTTTTTACATCTGTGTTGACTCACACGTGTTTACATTTTCTTTCAGGTGACAGAGAACATCATCTCCAAGCAAACCTTCATAGGTGAGTAACACACACACACACACACTCTCAAACAGAAGAAAAGCATGTAAAAATCTACCTGTGTACATGTGTCACTGTGTCGTCTATGAGAGTCGGTGAGCAGGCGGCCATGATGACCACGCTAGGTTAGTCTTGACCTTCTGTCTCTCTCTCTCTCTCTCTCTCTCTCTCTCTCTGTCTCGCTCTCTCTCTCTCTCTCTCTCAGAGGCGAGAACCATGCCTCGCACTTTCAACGCTTCGGGGTCAAAGTCGGTGGCCCAGAGACCGTCAGCCCACCTGACCCTCCGAGACACCAGCCCCCAAGGTGAGACGTGTGTGTGTGTGTGTGTGTGTGTGTGTGTGTGTGTGTGTGTGTGTATTAAAGTTAAGTTAAGGGTTAAAGGAATACACTAAGTTTTAGGGAGAATCTGGGACAGGATGGGGTTCAGTTCAGCGTCAGGAATAAAGGAATGATCGTAATTCCTGAACTTTGGAATGGAATGTCCTAAAGTGTGTTTTACAATTCCAAGTGTGTACAAGTGTGTGTGTGTGTGTGTGTGTGTGTGTGTGTGTGTGTGTGTGTGTGTTATCCAGACCTTTGTATCCGTTCATCTGCGTGTGGCGTGCAAGCTGAAGGGTGTCGACAATCTGTTTGGCAAAGGCTACCTAATGTTATTTCCATTCACTTTACGAAGGGCGAGGACCAAATTGCAGGCGTGTGTGTGTGTGTGTGTGTGTGTGTGTGTGTGTGTGTGAGGGAAGAAGGAAGAGAAAAGGCACAACGTGGTCAATGTTCAACCTGGATTTCTCATAAGGAAGCCCAGAGAGAGAGATAAGAGAGGGAGGATGAAATAGAGACTTAACAGAGATTTAGTGGTAGAGACAGGACTAGATAAAGTTGAGAGAGAGAGAGAGATATTGTAACTGGAACCCCCTGCCGTGAGACAGGGGAGAAAGCATGTAGTAAAGCATATAAAACACCTCTGAGGTCACCTGCAGTTTTATACCGCAGCAGCCGTCCAACTGGATGAGGAAGGTGTGTGAATAACACAGAGTTATAGCCTTATTTTGAAATATGTTGAAATTGAAAGTGTGTCTGTCTGCGATATATTACAGAAAGCCCCATAGGTTTGAATTGGGAGCAGCATTATTATACTGACACATACAAAGATTTATATGAAGAGCGGACAGACTTTATGATCCTCAGCGAGGGTTTGAATGTTATCCGAACCCTTGGGTGCTTTCTTTCCCCAGAAGTGTAATGGGCTGCCATGTATTTGAAAGACGCTGTGAAATGAACACAACAATGCTTTTATGCATTGTTCTTGTTCTTGTATCGTGAGTCTTCCTCCCCTCTTTCTGTAAACACTGTGTGAAGAAGAGTTGCTTGTTCGACTTGCGCTTGGGGGGGTTTGGCATAGTTAGCAGGCTTGGGATTCTTCACTGGGGCCTCGTTTCCAAGGTAGAAACAATAACAACAAGAGCAATGTGGTGCTTCGTTGATCCCCTTGAGGAAATGCTGTTTTTGCATGCCCAACTCCACAGGGAGGTCAGAGGTCAGGGTCGGTTATGGAACAGTCAGAACCAGATCCTGTCGAGGTTCAAAAGGGTCAAGTCAAATCAACGGCCTCGTTTTCAACCGAGCTCCTGCCTGCATTTTCTCTTTATCAGGACTGAAGCTTGTCCTGTCTGTCTGTCTGTCTGTCTGTCTGACCACCTTCCTGTCTCTCCTATCTCTCCAACAGGGTTCCCTCCGTACCCGATCCCCACACCAGGTCTCCACCAATCCTGTCGCCACGTGGTCCGCTCGTGGGCCAATCAGAGCTTTGGAGCTCACCTGCACAACATGACCTTGTCCAATGGGAAGCTGCGAGTGCCCCAGGATGGGCGGTACTACCTGTACTCACAGGTGATTATACCTTCAGTATCATTTCATTAATTTCACTCGGTGTGCATGAGGGACATCTAGTGTCCACCAGGCCGGACGGTAGAAGTCAACAAGCGTGAGCAGCTCTAGGTTGGTGCATGTTGGTGTAATACTGTGCATTCATTTGGTGGCCGCCCCCTCCCCCAGGTGTATTTCCGTTACCCGTCCCCGGCGGCCAGCGAGGGAGACCAGCGCAGCGTCAGCCACCAGCTGGTCCAGTGCGTCTACAAGAAAACCTCCTACCCAAGCCCCATTCAGGTAGAGCGTCATGACGTTGCTTTCTCTTACACAAGATTGACACGGTCCTTTAGGGGCTGACTATCGGTCCGTTAGACGACAGTGGCCAACAGGTGAAGACTGTGGTTGAGTTGGGTTAGGGTTAGGAAGATCTACCTGGGAACCTAAAGGCTCAGAAACAAACCAATCAGTCAGTTAGCTCTTCTCTGCTATGCTTCCTAGCCCCATCGATTGTGAGAATCAAATGGTCACCTGGGTAAAGAGGCTACCTGTACCATTGTGCAGAGTTTCTTCATCAATCAGCCAATCATTGATTGATTGATTGGCCAACAGTTGAAGACTCTCTGCTTGTATCCTAACTGCTCTTCCCATGTGTTAATGTATCAGTCAGTCAATTAAAGGGGCATTAAGTAATCTTTGACCTGTGTTGACTTCTATTGGTGACCAGTAGGAGTTTCAACTTGCCTCGACCCTTTTGTCCCCTTGAGCTACAGGTGGCCTGTAATTGACACATTCTTCTTCTTCTTCTTCTTCTTCTTCTTCTTCTTCTTCTTCTTCTTCACCTCCAGCTCCTGAAGGGGGTGGGCACCAAGTGCTGGGCTCCAGACGCCGAGTACGCCCTCCACTCCGTCTACCAGGGAGGACTGTTCGAGCTGAGGGCCGGGGACGAGCTTTTTGTCTCCGTCTCCTCCCCCGCCATGGTCAACGCCGACGACTCATCCAGCTACTTCGGCGCCTTCCGCCTGGACCTCTAAGATGAAGGGATGGAGGGTTGGAAGGACAGGTGAAAGGATGGATTGGGGGGGGGGGGGGGTTGCTGGAGAAAATGAGGGAGGGTCCGTTGAATATCCGATGATTGGAGAAAGGGTGGAGATGTTGGCTTGGATCTTGGATGGAGGGATTTGGAGACATTGCTTGGGGGAGGATGGGGGGAGGAAGGGAAGGGAAGAGAAAGAGAGGATCTACGAAGCTTACTCTCCCTTGTCTCCATCTACCAAGTGGAGAGCAAGATATACAGGGATACATGTACAATCCTTCATGCTTTTTGTTTTGGAATTCTCCGTCGATTCCTCGAGGGGGTAAAGTGCCTTTCGGAGGTCGGAGTGCAAAGTCAACCCCGGAACACTTGGGGGTCGCGGAGGGGTCAAATTCAAGACCTCCCTGTTAGAGGAGGGTCTCTCTAAAAACAATCACACACATGTACATGAATCTCAGTGTATCTCGCCCCTCTCGGACCCTAGGATTTGGATTCCAGACCGAAGAATGTATAGACAATAAAAACTCAAACCTCTGCATCGTAGATGTGAGGACGGACCTTGGAACGGTAGCAGGACAAATTCAAAAGATTAAACCAAAGCAAAAAAACACGTGTGGAATATAAATTTTTTTCAATGTGCCATGAGAATACTGTACATATGAACGGCTGAGGATGAGACTCCATGAACTGCGGTGACTTTTTAAATGTAATTACTGTGTATATTACCTTGACTGGACTTAAAACCACTCGGAGGATTTTTGATAAGGAACCTGGACTCTCTACGATAGATCGGTGGACTTGATGCAAAGACATTGTGGAGGAGGTTGCCGGTCTGTATTGGATACTGTAACCAGTGGAACCCGCATAGCGAGAAAACAGAAAACACAGAGCTTTTGAACAAAGGAGGAAGGAAAAAGGAGGATGGTGGAGAAGGAGGGGGGGAGATCTGGTAAAAGGCTGTAAGACTGAACTGAACAGAGGAAGATAAAAGGAACGAGAGGCTGAGGGAGGCATGCAGCCCTACCAGTCTTCTTCCCTTTCTCCTTCAGCTGTAAAGAACTATATCTGTCTATCTTGTCCGACCTGTGAAGCTGCTTTCTCAGCCAAGCAATCAACCAATCAACAGACATGCAGACAACCTGGACAAACAGACACACACACACACATATACACATGTAGAGGCTTTGCAGTTTGGGTACATCTCCTCGTAACCATGTCTGGGTGAGCGCGAATGATGGCTAAATACAGAACAACCAGACAGGAAAAAGAGAGACGCCTGAGAAAAGTTGCTTTGGATCCATTCAAGTAAAACTACATTTTCTAGGTAGATTTGTGTCTTAATCTAGTTTACTGTGACACAGGTCTCGTCTTTTAAAGGGAAATTCCACCCTCAGATCCTCTTCCGCTGTCAATGATGTTGGACATATTTTGTGATGAAGTGTAATTTACTTTTTTTGTTGTACCCACTTTCCCTCGACCTGCCTTGTCTACTTCTACTTCAGTTAGTGATTTCCTACATTTCCCAGAATGCCTTTCGACAACCGCCAGAGAACGTGCCTGAACTTGTTGCATTCAGCTGTGGGTTTTACGTGTACATGGCAGAAGAAAACACAACTACAAAATGATGTTCCCGGTCAAAAGCAGCACAGACATGAACCAAGTCTATTCAATTCTGTTGAGACGTCTAGAAACAATCAGATGTTCACAGCCGCTGTTGCCAGGAGATGTAGACTTCCAATATGGCCGCCAGAGGGTGTGTCACCTGAAAGCCTTGCATATTGGCTTTATTTTGCACATGCACTCTCTTCTGTCTCTCTCTCACACACACACACACACACACACACACACACAAACGTGCATACAACACATGAATTGTATCTGACAATTCACAGACAAAAACCATGCACTGTCTAACAGTCCAGCGTGTGTCTGGAATGCACGTGTGTGCATGTACACACACACACACACGCATTCTAGTCTGTTAGTCAACCATCTAGACTCCATCCAGTGTCACTCCCAGTGTTAAACACACACACACACAGACACACACACACACACACTCATTTATCTACACTGTCTAGCCTCCCTCTGCCATCTGGTAGTTGTCAGTGACCAGTCAGAGGCATGCAGGGAGTGTGCGTGTGCGTGTGCATGTGAATGTGTGTGTGCGTGTGCGTGTGCATGCATTTGTACAACAGGCTTGCTTCACATGCACAATTCAGAGCAACAGGTCAAATAAACGACACGTACCGTGGTTTATTTAGGTGTACAACTATCAGTTTGTTTTCCCTGAGAAAAAAAGGACAAACACACACACACACACACACACACACACTCCAACAGGCTGAGCCCATCCTCCTGGCCCTGCGGTGCGTCGAACCTCTGTATATATTGTATCAAAACTTACATTACACCGTTGTAGGTTAGGGAAGCGACTATGAAAACCAACAATACTGACCGTTTGTTTTTCTGAGCGAGGCACAACGTTGAGTGTTTGTTTCAGCCTTTCTTTCTGGTCACGTTTCCACTGGGTTGCTTTTCAACTAACACGTAATATAACATTTAAACCCCTGGAGTGGCTGGGAAAACCTGCCGTCGAACGAGGGTTAGCATCACCTCAACGACTGAAGTCAAAGTGGCCTTTGGGCGTTGAGACCCGGGATGAAACCCCAGTGTTGCTCTGCTGCATATACGTTTTATTTTGTGCTGTCAATCATTTTCTAATAGTAGAGTGAATTCTGGGTTCCTGCCTGATTCTGAATTATTAGATGAACTGAGAGAATGAAACCTAAAACCACAAACAGGATCAGATGTTAAAGAACTGGTACAATTAGAGTTGCATCAGTGTGTGTTGGGTCTGGCAGCTACCACCGCAACATTCCTCCACTCCGAAACATCAAAGCCTGCAGTGAATCAATCAGAAGAGAGAAGGATAACGCATCGAGACATCGTTTTACCGACACGTTTCCTCCGGTACTAATGCGATTCTGTTGCCAGCTGTTTCCTGAGCGCGGCAGAATGACGAATGAGGTTTACAACAGCGGGATCGGCTTTGGCAAACAGATCAAATCTGGCACGGGAGGGTGAAGCGTATAAGAAAAAAATGGTTTATATTGGAGAATTAACTTTATTCTGTAGTTTTGAAGTTCTAGAAACACACACACATCTGTTCCCTAACCCTAACCTCAACCCTTAACCCAAGTCCTAACGTTGCACGAAGACCAGCAGAATGTCCTCACTTTTCTTTTGTCGTCTTCCTAACCTTGTGAGGACATTTGGGACATCAGAGGCAGGGGGCATATATGACTCAGACAGGGACGATATACAAGCATGTGCAGTGTGTGTGAACGTCTTTACAGCCTTCTGCCAAGTGGAGGTTCGGCGCCTTGCTCAAAGGCACGGTGACCGCCACAGTTGAGGCGAGTGGGGAGCGCTACTCGTTCGCTTTCTGCACCCAGATTTTCTTTTGCCTTCTGGTCACAAACCCAATTCTTCTGCAGACTTTGATCATGTAGTTGTATTTTCTCACCGTGTGGATGAAGACAAGCGGACACTCTTGCACCTAAACTGCCTTTAACACTCAACAGAACAGCAATATACCGACGTTTTCCCGTTTGATCAACCCAAGAACATTCCCCTATCGATATTTGTACCTTTTCTATTTCAGACACTCCTTCCAAACACTGTCTGTGAATGTTGTTAGATGTGTTTTGTTTCCCTCGTTAAAACCCATTTGATACCACTTGAGGAATGTACATTTCTTCTGTTGATTGCTGCCGTTTAACATGATGCTCCTCTGTGTTATTTTGTGCTCCAATAAAGTGCCTATTGTCGAACGAGGTGTCAAGACATTCATTCATTCGGTCTAAAAGGAGGAATATTCGGTTGTATCGAGTCGTTTCTAGATTTCAGATACAGAAAGTATACTCTTGGAGGTTATTTTTCTTAGCTTGCCACAAAGTTAGCGATGTCAGTTTTCATATTGAGCCATCTCTACTGGCAAAAAGGGACAGAGATGATTAGAGATGAATTAATCTATTCTAGGGTGTCTGCAGGTCCTGAAAAAGTCTTAAAATGTCTTAAATTCAGTTTAAGAGGTCTAAAAACTTTGTGGGTTTTTCAGTGCACTGTTCTGTTGAGACATTAGTTCTTTCAAAAGTGAAGTTGGTCTTATATTTGATTGTAACTTTAAATTAAAAAGGTTTTAAGAAGTTTAATGGATGAGACTTGGAGACACCCTGCTACAGTCGGGACACCTTCCTAATACCGAGGCAGGCTTGTTGAGATTTACACACTGATGGTGCTCAATGTGAAACTGTCCAGACTGAGTGATCTTTAAACTCCAACCTTCATCACAGGTGGAATCAATAAGGGATCATCGCTCCCATCTGGATTCACCTGCTCACCAGGGTTCCTGGTATTTGGTATAATCAGTGTAAATACCAAACTGAATGGCATGCACCTCAACACTTGAGCCTTGTTTGGACTGGTATTATGTGGGGATCTCATGTAATTGGTGAAATACCCCCAACAGCTCAGGTCTATTCATAGAGCACTTTAAAACAAGCAGGCCAGATTAAAAGACTCAACACAGCACAAAGTAAACTACACAGACATCCAGAAGTTCAAGAAGCAGAAGATCAGACACAACTACAAGCCAACCTCTTAGGAAGGCAGCAGCAGAAGACCAGTGGATCTCAGGGATCTAGTTCGATGGTGCAGGCAAAGAATTCCTGAAATGCAGAGAGGAGCCAGACCATGTAGGGAAGGAGGCCAAGGCTGGTGCGATGCTTTTTCTTTCAATGTTGGCGGCTGCACTCTGGACTGATTGGAGGCGTGAGAGAGAGGGTTGACTGGCGGCGGAGAACGGTGAGCTACAGTGATCTGTAGTTCCTCACTGTCAGCAAATTCAGCAAAGCAAGACCTGAACTTTCCACCGATTGCCTTCAAACCCTTCCTCCATAGATTCCACTACTGCCTCCATTTTTTCTGCGACACGAGGAAGGTAAAAATCAGACGTTTAAGAAGAAGAAAAACAGGAAATGGCAGACCAAACAAGACCGTGTTGTATTAGTGTTAGTATTACCAGGGGGCCTCTGTCTTCACCAAAGTGCAGTAAGTAATTTGCACTAGAATTTCGACTTCTCAAATTACAGACGTGGGTTTAAAATCACAGATGATTGCTGCAATTACTCCAAATCACCGGAGGCCCCCAGGTGAAGTTCGAAGCTTTCTTTTTTCATCGGCATCAACAGCGGCAGGGAAGCGCCAGATATTTTGGAGGTTTGGAGGCAGCGACATTTCGAACGTCTGTCAAAAGGCTCAGACTCGCTAATGGACTCATCTTCAGTTTTTCCTTGGATGAGATACTACGGGAGGACGACTGAAGCAGCAGTGGTCCAGTGGTCTTAAAAACATCAGTGTGTTCGTGTGGGCGGAGCACCTTGGCAACGCATGAGACCAAAAGCATCTGCAAGTGTTTTGTCACTAACCTCTCCCACCCAATAAAGGCGTGATCCACCGGCTTCAGGATCGGCAGTAACCACCAGGGGGTGCTCCACAAAGCAGGGTTAGAAAAGAGATTAACCTCGCAAGCCCGGCTTGAGTAAAAATCTTGATAAAAATCAATTACAAATTGTGAAAATTAGATTAAATAAATCCCAATGGGTTTATAAAATGTACGACAAAAGGAGGAACAAAAAAACCCAAACTAAACTGAACCGGGCAACTGCAGGGTTTGGAGAAAATGTTTTCATCAGGATGGCACACATACGTTGAGGTGTCGATAAAACCTTGGACAGGAAGTCGTGGGTTACACCTGTTCCCAATACAGCAGCTAGGTACGTGACCCGGTCGGCCGCTGGTATCCTGACATCCTGACAACGGGGCGGCTGTGGCTCAGGAGGTAGAGCGGGTTGGCCTCCAATCAGAAGATCGTAGGTTCGATCCCCGGCTCCTCCAGTCCACATGTCGAAGTGTCCTTGGGCAAGACACTGAACCCCAAATTGCTCCCAATGGTCAGGCCAGCACCTTGCATGGTAGCTCACTGCCATTGGTGTGTGAGTGTGAGTGTGAATGGGTGAATGAGAGGCATATACTGTAAAGCGCTTTGGATAAAAGCGCTATATAAATGCAGTCCATTTACCATCCATTTCCATTTACCATCTTCACATGAAACTCAAAGGAGACCATGAACAGGTAAAAGAAGAAGCTTTAACGCCTTCTGAGAAATGTATGATGGGAAAATGAGCAGGCTGTCTCCGAGCGTCGGCGTCGGCACCGGTCCCGTAAATAACCGGCCCGGTGCAGATCCACGTGGAGGGTCGGGCCGAGCCTGGAGAACAACGCTAGCCAGGTACACATGCCCTGACTGGTGGGTTTACATTCACAGAAGCATCCCTAGGTTGTCGGTGAACCACATCTCATCGTCAGATCGCTGCTCATCAAGTGACTTCAGTCTGGAACACTCGAGCAGTCGGCCAAAAGAGACTGAAGGAGTGGAATCTGCCGTCCACCGAGAGACAGAACCAGAACCAGAGCGGCTGCTGAAGATCCTGCAACACATTTAATGTCAAGTTGTAAGTCTGAGTTTACGATTAAAGGTGAAAGTTTGGGTTTGAATCCTGCCTACTGCGTGATCTGAGCCAGGAATTGAGGCTGAGGTGCCACTACATCATTCCCCCTGGGGGGCGTCCATGCTCCAGACCCAAACCACAATGTGACATGTTGTAGAAGAAGAAGAATCCTGAGCAGGTTCCCTTGTGACTTGGAGGACAACAGGACTGTGTGTGTGTGTGTGTGTGTGTGTGTGTGTGTGTGTGTGTGTGTGGTGGGGGGAGGAGTGAGAGGAATGTGTGTAATTTAAGTTGTGTGTGTGCAGATTGACTGACAGGCTAATAGAGCCAGAGGTGATAACACCGGATTCCAGGACTGATTAAACTTAATCTGGAACAAAGGGAGTGTGTGTGTGTGTGTGTGTGTGTGTGTGTGTGTGTGTGTGTGTGAACATTTACACACACAAACCAGAGTCACACCGGTTGGTAATTCAAGTGAAGCGGAACGAGGAGTACCAAGAATGATGTGTGGATCGTCTTCATCACAATAAATTGGCATGAGCACGACAAAAATGCACACACACACACACACACACAGACACACAGTTGAGTTTTATTGGATTCAGCTGTCCCATAATAGAACAAGTGTCGTCCTTTGTGCAGAATAAAGACGAACGTTGAGTCGAAAACAGCGACTGCATCACTACAGCGAGTGTGGAGGCGAAGTGTCATGGTTGTCAGAACGGTCAGGTATTATTATTGTTATGTTTTTAAATGGAGGTTGCTATTTGGCATCCCCATTTCAACGGGGACAAAAATATTCTCATTTGTGATTTGTGACATCTGCTGAGAATATTCTCTCCTCTCGTCCAGCTGCTGTAAACATCCAAACCATGAATCATATCACTTATCACAAATTGCTGGCGAGGAAGTTGTACAAACTTCTATTGACGTAATAAATCTTTAACTTAATAACAGTTTCCAGCTAGTACTGATATAATCCTGTTATTATATTGCATTTCCCGTTAACGTAATAACCTTTTAAAATGATATTTATTACATTATGGGGTTTTATTACAACTAACTTAATGATAACGTTGATTTGTTTCCCTTTTTCATACATTTTGACCATTATCAGATGATCAGGTCAGTGAAAAGTGAAAATTTCAACCTTCCTGTGCAGAAATTATGTTGACAGGAAAAAAAACTCGTGGAACTTTTATCATGTTAAATGAACACAAACAGGATTATTTCATTACTGCTGGAAAACAGAAAGAGTTATTAATGGACACCAACAGTGGTAACAGCTGTTGGATTAACCTCTGCTGCACATGAACTGATAGACATCTCTACAGCCTGAACACACACACACACACACACACACACACATTATTTATCCCGTTGGGAGCGATTCACTGGAAAGCAAAACCATATTCTGCGAATCATCCTGGAACAAAAACGCTCCGGGCCGGGATCATTGATCGCATCCCCTCCATCACACACACCTCGTCCATTAACGTCACAGCCGATCCCACATCAACACTTCTCCTCTGAGGTGATCGGTCAGGACAGGTCCAGCCGAGAGGGCCTAATTGTTGACTCGAACCACATGCTCTGGATGAGATTTGCAGCGGTTCGGCCGAGCTGGAACTTCACGAAGATCCGGGGGAACGTTCTGGGAATTTCTAGATAAACAGCCTGGCGACTCCAGGTGTTGAAAGTCTGGAGAAGCTGTGGAAAATGAACGTGGTGCTTTCTGGGTTTAAAAAAAAACAAAAACAGTTTTAACAAATGGTTGAATCCCAGGACCGGCTGGGAAAGTCTGTGTGCTATCGTGGCGCCCTTGAGCAAGGCGCTCCACCTCCGACTGCTCCAGTGGATGTAGTGGAGCGTCGACGGAGGAGTCAAGCGGTGAAGGTGAAGCGCCGAGCGACTCAAGGTCGTGCAAGATGGCGCGGCCGTGTCTAGACGCCGTCGTGGTAGCTCCGCGGAGATTGTGCGTTTTTTTCCCACACACTGCCCCTCTTATGCACTCACACACACACACACATACTGTGTACTGTTGCCCTTTTGCACATTCCCGTTGAGCATTGACACTTTTCATTTCACTACACAGCCCGTGTGTGTATGTGACAAATAAAGTTCTTGAATCTTGAATCTTGAATCTTGTTTGTGAGTTTGTTACGGTGAAGAATAGCTTCTTCATCTGCAGAGGCCAAGACACCCACACACTCTTGATATCGATATTGCGATGTGTCATTTTCGACACCGGCGTGTCGGGTTTTTTTCAAGACACTCCAACATATCATCCTCCAACAGAGAACCCGTCCAAACTCTCTTCCTGGCTCTGATATAAGGTGGTTCATTACAAGACTAAACTGTAAAATCTAAAAACTCCAAGTCACGAGTCACGAGTCACGAGTCGCTGCCGTTGTGCGTCTTGTCTCGTCGTGTTTAGGTAACCCTCCACTCTTTCTTTCTCTCCCTCCGTTAATCTATTGCTTTTCTCCGACCCTCTTGTGTTTTCACAGTGTTAACAAAGACCTTTTCGTTTTCTTAACCTGACCCCCCCTTTCCAATATAGCACCACCCATCCTGACACACACACACACACACACACACACACACACACACACCTATATACAACAGCTATCTCCATATCAGCATTCTCTCACTCACACACACACACACACACACACATCCATCATTTTTCTGCCACACACCCTTCATATCAACAGTGTTGGCTTTCGCTCCATTTCTCCTGTATTATTACCCAACATGCTCTCTGTTATTCTAAGAAGCAGCCAGGAAATGAGCATTATAAAGCTTGAAAGCTCACACACACACACACACACACACACCGAGAGAAACCCAAAACATCCTGAAGAGACGAAGTGGGGCCAGACGAGCACCTAAACCACACACACACACTCTCTCACACACACACACACACACACACACACACCGAGAACAATACTACCGTTTCAACCCTGCTGCCCCGACTACCGGCAATTGGAATTGGGAATTTCATAATCTGTGGGAGGGGTGCTATCGGAGTACCTCGCAGGGCACCTACACAATGCGCTCATTCCTGCAATAAAACAAAACACATCATTAAGCCTTTGATAAGGTCTTGAACGCAGCCCCGTTGGGTCGGTCGCAGGAAGCCGCAGGAAACAGCCCATAGAGAGCGAGAAAATGGAAAGCTGTGTGGCGGCGCCGTTTTATATGGGTGACAAAAAAACAACACCTTCACATAGACGGTGTTTTGGAATAAAACTTTATTTGTAACCCCTTTTCCTTTCATTTAACAGCGTTGTTTTCAGACGTCGTCATGGCGACATCTCTGGTTTGAATGTGTCTCGTTCAGGAAGTGAGGTGTAAGAGATTGGAGGATATGATGATGATGATGATGATGATGATGATGATGAGTTGACTGATCGTGACCTCTTTGGTTTCTAACACACATACACATGAACAATAAAAAAAAAATATCCCATAATGCTCCAACCACTGAGAGCCTATCAGCCATAGAGAATCAAGGAGAAGGGAACTGAGTGATTGCAGCCAGTGTGCAGAACAGCGGCCCCTAGTGGTCGAATCTGGGAACCGCAGCCTCTGAGGTTTCCCCAGAGGTGAGCTTGATTTGAGCGTGTTGGGAGTGTTGGGGGTATTTCAGCCCAACAGGTGAACTGTGGGTCAGAAATCATCTTTTTTTATCACATTTACACCATTTTTCATACCAGACCTGTAGGCGCCAGTCCCCCGTTAGCATTTGTTCAATGGGGAACTCATCATTTTTGAAGGCTCGGGTCATTCTGACTTTTTGCAGATCGATACACAGCACATGAACTTTGTGTTTGGCGTCAACTCGGTCTACATCAGAAGCTCATTTTGACATCGAGAGCAATTTCAACGTCAGAAACCTCTGGCATGCCGAATACACTGAATATCCATGTGGTGATACCATCAGGATGAAATCAACTCACTATTAAACTACCTGTCCTGACAGAAACACCAGAGAGATTTGAACGCAGCAGATCCGTCTGGCAAGAGGAAGAAGCCAAAAGAATTTGATTCCTGTGATGGAAAACTGGGAGGATGTTTGAGAGAGTTTAAAAAAAACAAAAAACAACAACGCTCAGATTGAGAATGAGGTCAAAATATGAGATGCAACACAAAAGCAGTTGATCTTGAAATTGGGCGGGGAGGTTTTGTGGGAAACAGTTCAGGCTGGAAGTGGAGTCGTATCGATCAAACAACCCGATCAGTCCCAGTAGAGATATCACAGGACAGTCAAAACCCTCCTTACTGCCCCTTTAGGTTAAAGAGAGTATTGCACCGGGGCATGAACGGGCCTCCACCGGTTCAACCTGCCGAGGTCGCGACCCCGCGGTGTTTCTGATTCCTCCGGGGTGGATCGGCCCTCAACGCCCCGTCTCGGCTCTAGGTGTTCGTTTGCTTCCAGAACGTGTCTTGGCTCCACGTTCGGACTTTTTCTTTTTCCGATCTGTATCTGGATTCAATCAGAACACGAAATACCTCCCGTCTTCACTTCTCTCCTTCGAGTGGATGTAATGGGTGACATCAGGGAGGGATCGCAGCTTTCACCTGCATTCAAGTGGTTTGAACTGAAGGAGCAGCCCAACGTCACCTCGAGGTGTTTTGGATGTGTTTGGAAGAAAATCATTCTCTGAAGTTCAAAGTTGAAATCATTTACTATCAGTAAAATCAGAGTAGAGGATCCAGTCTGGAAGTGCCGCCCACTTTTAGGGATTTGAGCTCCTTTGGTGGCGAGAGGATCGGCCCCAAAATCCTCCCGGTGTCCCCCGGTAGATTCCTCACGAGGACAAACCGGCGAGAGAACATGTTGCTCCTGTTGTCCTGT
This sequence comes from Hoplostethus atlanticus, assembly GCA_034670405.1. Classification (NCBI taxonomy): domain Eukaryota; kingdom Metazoa; phylum Chordata; class Actinopteri; order Trachichthyiformes; family Trachichthyidae; genus Hoplostethus; species Hoplostethus atlanticus. The sequence goes on along the minus strand of JAXDDX010000296.1, from coordinate 193,810 downwards.
TCGCTTTAGCACCGATCACTTCCTGGCCCGGCGCCGAGCGACATCACCGAGCTGCTGACCCCAAGAGGGCGAGCGGCTTTCCCTCTCCGGTCACCACCGGGGATCGAAATGACTTCTTCTACTCTTTTACTGTCTGAGGCAAATGTCTTTAGATTTTTCAATTTATTTTATATTATTTTTGTTCTTTGTATTTTATTTTGTCTTCTCGGCTGTCTCTTTGTCATCCGTGCTATATAAATAAAGTTATTATAAAGTACGTTAAGTCATTGTTTATCCATTGACCTCCACGATGCCGCCAGACGGGAATGCTGGGAGTTTTTGTGACACAAAACAAAAAACTCCCCTTTTTCTTTTCTGTGATTGCGAGCTAAGCGGACATGACACCCGGACTCTCCCGGTGCGGTAAAACCACCTCGGTGCTCCACGCAGGTTCGAAGCGCGGTGAGTGATGTGCTGAGTTCAGGTCTGTTTTGGATGTTTGTGAATCTCGGCGTCGGTGTGTGAACCTGTGGGAACCTCTACCTTGTAACCTCAGGTGAGGCGACGAGGGCAGGGGCGGAAACCTTGATGGGGGTATTGGATTGCATTCTTTCAAACACACACACACACACACACACACACACACAACACACATGTCATCCACTCACATGCTTCAGGAATGCACCGGGTGAGGAGAGGGAAGAGATGCAACACGTCGGGGTGTCGGGTGACACCTTGAATTGGACCATTACCACAGAGAAATGCTTTCACTGCTTTGTAATGTGCACCGGGGACAATGACAGCCCTGGGAAGTGACTGATATGAGAGAGAGAGAGGGGGAGAGAGAGAGAGAGAGAGAGAGAGAGAGAGAGAGAGAGAGAGAGAGAGAGACTACATTTGAAATGATGAATTTGGATACACGCAGTCTAAGCAAATGAGGACACAAAAGGCATCATCTTACACACACACACAGACACACACACACACACACACGAAGAGAGAGAATTATGTGAAGTATTACCGGTGTGTGTGTGTGTGTGTGTGAGGTGTGAGAATGCAGAAGCCACGAGCGGGTCGGTAACCCGAGCCCCATGTGAAGTCCCAGCCACAGGAACTGAGCTCACCAATACCCTGAGTCATTACTAGCTGGCTACAATGTACTCACATTCCCTCTCTCTCTCTCTCTCTCACACACACACACACACACACAGATAATATCAACCACACACACACACACAACAGCTCTGATATATATACCCAAACACACACACACAGATGTTACCCCCAAACATACCAACTTGACGGTCACACACACACACAGATGTCAACAACACACATGCAAAACTCAAAAAACTCAATCCATATGCAAACGCACACACACACACACACACACACACACACACACACACTTCCCCTCCACTCTGGATTCTTCTCACAGAGATTATGTGGCCGGACAAGCTCTGACTAGATGTAGGAGACAGTGAGTCAAGCATGGCCGCTGGACACTTCTAACCCTGAGGGTCTCTCTCTCACTCACTCTCTCACTCTCTCTCTCTCACTCACTCACTCTCTCACACACACACACACTCACTCTCTCACACACACACACACACACACACACACACACACACACACTCTAAGTCTTCAAACCTGATTTTACCCTGACAGCTGGAAATAAATGATTCAATCAATTAAGGAAGTAGATTTTTTATTTTTTCTATGAAAAGAAACAAGATGAAAGTGCTTGTTATTAGTTCCTCCCATTCAGAACTGGTTCATCTGTTGTTCTTCTTCTATTCTACCTAAAGCACTTTGTCATTGGTTTTGCTGCTATACAAATAAAGTTTCTTATTATTTTCAGTTCAGTGGCCTTTTCTCTTGTGCATTGTTTGAACACTAGAGGGCGCAAGGCGGGCGACTTTTTTTTGTTCGTTTTTGCATTTTGTTTTCTCTCAAAAATAAAAAAAGGATATTCATAAGTCATAAGGCCTTGAAATTTTTTTTTTTAAATGTATTCCAGGACAGCATAAAAAAACGATGAGTCAACAAATTTTAGTTTTTATTTGGCGCAGGTCATCCGTTAAACAGTTTATTAAATGTTAATAGTCTTGAATGAGAACATGTATTGAGCTGAATGTATTGTTTACAGGGACGTGTCACCAAAGTGTACATCACTTCCTGTCGGTCTTCCAGTGACTCAGGTTTGTAAATTGAACCGGTAACGCTGGAGTCACCAAACCTCCCTGACGGCCGAGACCGGTTCAGTCCGGACACACTGGAACCAGATGACAGGAAGCTGGTGGAGGTGAGTCAAGCAGGCCACGACCCATATCGTCCTCGGATATCGGCCATGTCGTCTGGAAAACCTGCAGTTGTTTTTACCCCTTTGCACATTTTATTTATTAATTCAATTGTTCAATTCATTTTTTAGTGAATTGCTTCTTCATTTAAAGACCTGATGCATCCACGAGTTTCTCCTACCATTGAAAAGGAGCTGCTAACCCTGAAAGAAGTTCATTATTTAGTTTCAGTGGAGAGTTTTAGTGTCCTGTGATGGTTTAAAAGCTGTTTAAACCATCACACTGAAAGATATTGATCATCACCAAATATCATCCATCAGCAACTCCAGTGTCTCCATCAGTCCCAACGGTCTACCACAGTATAGTTGAAGGCTCTCTGATTTAGGGTCCTCGCCCTGCTGTGTTTTTATTGCCCTTTTTATTGACATTTAAATAAAAATGTCGGCGAGACGAGGAACCAAAACTTTAACGAGTCCCGGGATGAAAACACTTAAGAGCCGAACCGCTAGAAATAATCCAGGACATCGTTGCCACGCTCACGATACGCGCCAACAGGGAAATGAACAGCAAGACACTGAAACCCTACCGGCTGCGGCTCCTGTGGCCGACCCTGACCTCTGACCTCTGGCCAATAAAGAGAGTAATAAAGTATCACATTATTATTAGCCCCGCCCCCCGCTGGCCTCACATTTATTAAGACGTCATCAAGAAGTCGTCAAGGCTGTAAAATGTCAGTAGGAACCAACGGGCAGCTGATGTGAGGATGGGAATCAAACGGAGGACAACAAACGGAGACACACACACACACACACACACACACACACACACCAGGTGAATGAAATAATTTAGTGGGACAGACGTCGACATTGACATAAGTTAGTTCACCTGCCACCATTCTTATTCAGCCTAGAGCTCCCAAACCCTTCAGTAAGGCATGACTTGGTTTATGCAGCACTCTGTGTGTGTGTGTGTGTGTGTGTGTGTGTGTGTGTGTGTGTGTGTGTGTGTGTGTGTGTACATAAGCGCCATATCACAGGTCTCAGAGTACGTAAAGACATTTCTGTAAAGTTCCCAGGCTGTCATGGACGGACATGGAGTGTGTGTGTGTGTGTGTGTGTGTGTGTGTGTGTGTTTTCACATATGTCATCCAGGAGTGTATGTGTGTGTGTGTGTGTGATCCTCTTCTCACACTCTTATATCCTCACCCCCTGGGGGCCACAGGAAATCTCAACAGAAGTGTCTGGAGGGAGGCGAGCATCCATCAGCCCCGCCTGGGCTTGTCTTGTCTGCGATGGCGGGCATGGAGCTCCTCTAGCCTGGGGGAAATCCCCTCTCTCTCTCTCACCCCCCTCCTCCTCCTCCTCCTCCTCCTCCTCCTCCTCCTCCCCTGATGTCAATAACAGTGAGCTCTCAGTTACCACCTCCTTTCAAATGTCTCCTCTCCGGTACAGTGAGGCGAGACGGCACATGGAGAGAGAAGATGTTAGGTAGTCCTCACGGTCGATATCGGGGGACTGCTCAGATCCCACTT
>JAXDDX010000296.1:32500-187500 GCA_034670405.1 Hoplostethus atlanticus | reverse complement strand
GACCACCTGGGAGGCGCTGACCACGCCCTCCTGACGCTGCCGGGCATTGTCTGGGGGGTGAAGGGGGGCGGGGGGGTAAACATTCAGTAGTCCATCAGAACTGTAACCATAGAAACGTCTGTAGCTAGCATCCGTGGAACTGTAACCATAGAAACGTCTGTAGCTAGCATCCGTGGAACTGTAACCATAGAAACGTCTGTAGCTAGCATCCGTGGAACTGTAACCATAGAAACGTCTGCAGCTAGCATCCAGGCTACACTAGAGCAGAACTGTAACCATAGCAACGTAAACAAATCCAGTAAGACTGCTGTTCTGAATTAACCAGCAATCAAATGTTGAAATCAAATCACAGATTTCCTAAATGGACCGGACCTCTTGATACGATCAGATGTTCAACAGTGGTCTGATATTGAGGAATAACAGTAAGAGACTCAGTGTGTCCATCAGAACTAATTCAACAAAGCTGGGAAAAATCGTTTTATACTTACAGTGGGTACATTTACACACACACACACACACACACACACACACCCCTCACCTATTGATATGAGCAGGTCTCTCCTGAGTACGAAGCCCACCAGTCTCTGGGACTCCTGTGAGACGACCACAGGGAAGCCACTGTAGTGGGTACTCTCCACCAAGGACTGGGACGAACAAAACAAAAACAATATTCACAATATGTACAAGTCCACCCTCAAACCCACATATTATTCCATATTATCCATATTATTATATGCATGTTATTGTTATTTCATTTGTGTGTGTTTTCTGGAGGCATTTTTCCAGTCCTCGCTTTTTCAAGAGGCTACTTTAGAGTTAGGGTTCGAGGGTTTGAGAGTGAATGTAGTCAATGGAAAGTCCTCAGAAGTATACTAATAACAACCTGTGTGTGTGTGTGTGTGTGTGTGTGTGTGTGTGTGTGTGTGTGTGTGTGTGTGTGTGTGTGTGTGTGTGTGTGTGTGTGTGTGTGTGTGTGTGTGTGTGTGTGTGTGTGTGTGTGTGTGTGTGTGTGTGTGTCCCTACCTCCACCTCCCCTACGGTCATGCCCTCCTGTGTGAGTACCACCAGGGCAGGGTCGGCCCTCCTGGGTCTCATCACATCCACAGCTAGACTGTTGTGCTCAAACTCCTCCTTCGGCTCCAGGAACGGGTATCCGTTCAGCCGGATGTGAGCCTGTGGAGCAACCGGGAACATCAAACTTACTAACACCTGGTGAACGCCTTAATCCAACACACCTGACATGGCATGAAGGCACGTATTTACAGCTTGGATGGCATTGAAGGTCACTGAAAATTCGTTGCCAAAAACACAACATTTGAATCGTTTTGGGGAGTCTGGAAATGTGTTTTTACGTAAAAGGATGTTAAAATATCCAGTCAGGTCATGTGAGATTCATAGCTTGGCAACAAAAACATCCAATAAAGCATTTCACAACAGCGACCTCACTTCAAACCTTCCAGCTTCATACAGGAGAGGGTTGGTGTGGCTGTGAACACTCACCTCGTAGATGCCCTCTCTCCCGAAGGCGTCCGACACCCATTTGCTGGTCATGGTAGCAGCCATGAGAGGCACGATGTACTCCAAACCCCCGGTCAGCTCAAACATGATGACCACCAGCGACACCGTCATACGGGTCACGCCACCTAGCGAGACAGAGAGAATAGACACTAACATCACCACATCCAGAGCTGGAAGGGATTCAGACGCTTGCTGTCACAGGCCCTCCTGTCTTCCTGCTTACTGTCTTCATAGTTCAAGAGTAGAGGTTGTGTACTTCCAGCTGATAATCACAAATGATTTGGACTGCTGTTACAAAGATGGACTTTAAGCAGTTTTTCCTCTGGAACATTTTTATACGACCAGGTTGCGTCTGAAGTCGCTGGGCCGACTCTGAATCGAATAATAGCCAATGCTTCTGCTTTCATCTCGATCTCACAGCTCCCATCTGTGGCCTCCTTCCTCTAAGCAACTGGGTCAAATCAATTGGATGCGATTGGGTTTCATTGCCAAGCGCTACATATCCATTTGGGGGGGAAATGTTTCCTTATGTTCGTTGTTCAATACTTGATGACTGATAACATGATTACATGCTCTCCAAAGTGTTACCTGATGTCTCAATAATTGAAAAAAATACTGATCATTACACTCTCTTCACTGTCACCATTTTTAACTAAGATTGTAACTTCAATAATATTCCACAGTGAATATTATTTTACAGCCAGCAATGTCAGAGTATAGATCATTTTCCAATTATGTTAGTCAAGGCAAGAAACCTTTTTATCCCTCATCTCAAAATTCACCAACCACTTCCTATTTCATTAGCAAACTTATTTTATAGAATAAGACCTCTGAATCATAGTTGCTACCTGCAGAAGTGGCTGGTACAGTAATCTACCAGCATTTGGCTAGTAGTAACTTTTCACCCTGATTTGTGCCGGCAGCCCAAGAACATCTATGCTCAGATACGTGATATCGCCTTCTGAAAACATGTTTTTGTGGGAAAATGACAAACGGGAACAAATTGCACTTGGCTCTTCTAAATCAGATGTGATCCAATCTGATGCTGGAAGTGTTTGTCGTAGGGTCTCATAAAGTAAGGAATGTGCCCAAATTGTTGCGAAATCATCAATCAGTCAATAATCACAATAGATTGGGAATTGGGAACACATTTCAGAGAGAAAGAAACTGGAAGCAGTTTCAGTCCTTTTCAGTCTCTCTGAAATTCATTCCAGACCTGCTAAGACAGGCACATACAGCATGTTAAACTATAAACTCCATATAGTTTACACCCCCCTCACCATGTAAATCACACTCAATGCATAGTATATAATATAGTTCCCATCTGTTTTCAGACAAATCACACTGAGTTTGACAAAGCGCACCAGTCATCTATTTTCTGTACTAGACTCTAGCCACAACAAAGGAATCAGGAGGGAAAACTCTAATCCAATAGTACAATGGTTCAGAGACCACTAAAGTCAAATAATCTCTTACCAAACTCTTCGGGCCATAGCCATTAATGGTGTTTGATCTACTTAGTTCCACATTTCTTAATATGTTTGAACTTACTGCCAATAATTCTCTTGGACCACATTGGCGCTAGTTTTCTCCAAATGTACCATTTTGTCCTAACATAAAACAGCTGAGAGGAATAGCCGATTCTCAAAAATGTATTTGGATTGCCATTATATAGTACTCAATTTGGCCCTGTCCTTTCTAATGTGTACATCTAGCACTGATCTGTATTGCAGTCTATTGTCTAAAACACTGAAAGACAACAGAGGCCAAACAAATCACTGTTGCTAACAAAAAAGCTAAGAAACCTCAGGGCCAGAAGACCAGCTGCTGTGACCAGGCGAACAGTTTGGACTCAAACACCAAGGCAATCCAACAGGAAGGAAGCATGGAACATCACAACTGAACTGGTGTTCTAGAGCTCTGGTCACATGAGAGTTCAACTGGTGTTCTAGAGCTCTGGTCACATGAGAGCTTCAACTGGTGTTCTAGAAACTCTGGTCACATGAGAGTTCAAACTGGTGTTCTAGAACTCTGACCCTGGTGTTCTAGAACTCTGGTCACATGAGAGTTCAACTGGTGTTCTAGAACTCTGGTCAGATGAGAGTTCAACTGGATGTTCTAAGAACTCTGGTCACGATGAGAGTTCAACTGGTGTTCTAGAACTCTGGGTCACATGAGAGGTTCAACTGGTTTTCTAGAACTCTGGTCAGATGAGAGTTCAACTGGTGTTCTAGAAACTCTGGTCACATGAGAGTTCAACTGGTGTTCTAGAACTCTGGTCACATGAGAGTTCAACTGGTGTTCTAGAACTCTGGTCACATGAGAGTTCAACTGGTGTTCTAGAACTCTGGTCACATGAGAGTTCAACTGGTGTTCTAGAACTCTGGTCACATGAGAGTTCAACTGGTGTTCTAGAACTCTGGTCACATGAGAGTTCAACTGGTGTTCTAGAACTCTGGTCACATGAGAGGTTCAACTGGTGTTCAAGCGCCACGCCAGCCGTTCTTACCTAGACATGCGGCGGCTCCCACCATGGCGTAGAGCCCCGGGGTGATGCAGTCTGCTCCTGGTGAGCACCACCCTTTGAAGATGATCCAGTCGTGGTTGTAGTAAGCCAGCTGCTCCATCCCTACACCCAGCAGTCTGCCGGCTATGGCGCCGACCGCCATGCTGGGGATGAACAGACCAGAGGGAACCTGGACGGATGGAGGCGGAGGAGGAAACGCAGACATGGAGATAAAACATGATGCCATTTTGATAATCAAATTCCACTTTTACTGTTTCCTGACATATCGTATAATGCAATTTCCATGACAAATATTGGTTGCTAATAGTTTTATTGATCCAGACGGGGGAACTGGGCCATTACAGCAAAGAAGAGGATATTGATGAAAATACAATAAATAAAAGAACTATTGAAGAATAACAGTCGTATTCAAATGTTACATTCTTTGTTGCAAAAACCAACACAGCCCAACTTGTTGAACCTTGAACTGGATGGGCTACAGGGGCAGAAGAGTCATGCTGTCGGCTACGAACAAGAACATGGTGTTAGTTAGTATCTATGTGTGTGTGTGTGTGTGTGTGTACCGACCTTCATGCCAAAGGTAACCACGGTGATCATCATCTTGAAGACCAGGGCCAGGGCCAGCTGCCACAGAGCGGTGTAGAGGCCTGGCCCTGCCGGCCGGTCTGCTAGGGTGTTACCGACTCCCGTTTCTGATATGTTGGTAGACTGGAGGAGGGAGAGAGGGGAGAGACAGACAGGGAGAGAGAAACAAGGGGAGAGAGAAGAGAGGAACAACAAAGGCACAAGCAGACATTTGAAATTACTCAACTGTTTAGGCAAATGACATTAACCACACACACACACACACACACACACACACACACACTTACTTTGTAGCCGCAGAGCTGGGAGGAGTCGAGCAGGGAGCAGTCGTTGAACAGCTCTGCGATCAGCTCTGCTCCGCTCATCCGGGTGTAGCTGTTGGGAAAGGAGAGCAGAGCCGTGAACCCGGTGACGACCAGGACCTCGATGATGGGGTAGTGACCCAGACGGGTGGATTTACCTGGAGGGACAGACGGAGCCACAGATTGATGAAGAGGTCAGAAAGAGAGGGAAGATAGAGGAATGGCTACTGTCAAATATTTACCATTTACTCAATAAAATGAACAACTTAACACATTGTGTGTGTGTGTTTGTCCACTCACGTCTCCTGCACCAGGCGATGTTGGCTCTGATGAACAGCGCCCCCCAGAGGCCTCCGAATATCCCCAGCAGTATGAAGGGGGCCAGCTCCAGCAGGTGCCAGGGGGCGTGAAACTCGACGTAAAACAGCACCAGGCGGCTGTTCCCGAAGGGGTTGATGGAGCGCAGGGTGAAGGCCGCCACCAAGGCGGCGAAGAAGGAACGCCACAGGGTCTTCAGAGGGAAGTAGTAGCTCACCTGGAGGAAGGAAGGATGGGAGGCGGAGAGGGAGAGAGAGCTTTAGACCGACAGAAATAACATATCACATATATATCACTATTATTAAGCTATGATATTGTTCTGAAAAGGAAATTTGGTTTGAAGATACACTGGTTTACTATGGAAATTAACTATGAAAATGAAATAAGACATAAAATAAATCACAACATATATCATACGGACAGCGGAGGACATGCAACCTCCTTACAGAGGAGATAAATCAGTTCCTGCCCCCAGGTCACCTTCCTCAACACATACCTCTCAAAGAGGTCAGGTTCCTGCTGTGAGCCAGACCAATAATATCTCTATTCTCAAGCTGTTTTATTGAGAACAGAACAGACTGGAACACTGACATGGTTTATTTCCCTCAAACCTGGGACAGATTTTACATGTTTTATCCTACTCAGGGTTGCCACATAGATCATATCAAGTGCCAGAAAGATTTAAAAAAGCAGCGGAAAGTATTCGAAAAGCAATTCAGATTTTTTTTGTTTTCCGCGATTGAAAAAATAACTGCCACTTATTGTGCTGATGTGGAAATCCACACCCATCTGGAAGCCGTAGTCGGTGATTCGCTAATACTCTTTGATCCCGGTTGGCGTGCTTCGCCGTGCCAAGGTGTTAAATCTTTTTCAGCATCGAAAAGAAGACATCAAATAAAATCGATTGTATAGAATGATGTCTCAATAACAGGTACGACTTCTATCAGATCAAAACTAATTAATAGACAAGTAATAGGACACTGGTTTAATCAGCAGTTGGATGTAATGGATGGGAACTGTACTCACCTCCTCCAGGCTGAACAGGACTCCTCCTATTGGAGCCCCGAAGGCCACAGACACGCCCACTGCCGCCGCCGCCGACAACACCTGGGACAGGACGGGTTGAGTTTTAATACAACCCAAAGATTAACTGGGAAGAGATCTAGTCGAAAAATAGGATCACTTGTCACCCGAGGATTTAAGTTACCCACTAAGCACCATAATGTGTTTTTATTTTGTTTTATCGATTTGTCAGAGTAGGTGTTACTTTTCCCCAAATGGTGGATATCTCTTTATTTCAAGTTTATTTTCCCACCTTAATCTAAAGACTATAGATGGTAACCAAGTAGACAACTAGAAAACCCTGTTTGGCAACCACAGGATTTCAATTTCCTTCATTTTCCTGAAACTGGAGGACCTTGGTTCAAGCCCCCATGTCGAACAACGCTGGATCCCTACCAGCTCCAGGGGGGACGCTGAAATAAAACACTTCCTCATCTCCTCATCCGCCTGTCCCCAAGCCTACCTCTCGCCGCTTGGCCTCGTTCTTGCGGTACTTGGTGAACAGGTGGCACAGGATATTGGCGCAGCAGCAGGCCACGTGGACCAGGGGGCCCTCTTTGCCCAAGCTCAGCCCAGAGGAGACGGCTAGAACCAGGGTGATGGTCTTGATGATCAGGGTCCACTTCCCCAGGTAGCCGCGGATGATGAACCCACTGAGGATGGTCTTGATCTGACAGCAGGGGAGAGAACATGATGGTTATATGTCTGTATAGATTAGGGATGGATCAGTTTGGATGTGTGTGTGTGTGTGTGTGTGTGTGTGTGTGTGTGTGTGTGTGTGTGTGTGCATAATCAAATATTCAGCCTGTTCTCAAACTTTGTCCCTGCTGGCCGCCTGTACACAATCTCTGCCTGTGAACCAATCAAATCAAAGCAAAAAGGATGGCTGGCTCCTGAATGGCTGCTCTATACAAAAGGACATTTCTAGGAAAAATTAATGTTGATTGTATTTGGTTATTTTTGGCAGGTCGTCCAAAAAGTGTATTCACAGTATCACACACTGTGACTTTGTAATACTACTCCCCAAAGTCAGAGCAGCATTACGGTCAAACCAACACTAACACACTGTTCTCCCTGAGGCCTTCGCTGTGGCTTGAACCGCCGGGTTAACATTCAAAGACAACGAAAGACAGAAAAGAATAACATCCCAGTAGAAAACCATACACCGCTAAGTGTTGCAACATTTCCACAAGTCCTGCTCATCCTGTTCAAATCCTGTCGGTGAGCAAATATGCATTGCTAAGGCAAACAGCGAACCACGAGGAGTGAAACGACGGGTGAGTAGAGAACGAACAAAGGGAATAAAGAGTGAATCTTGCATGTTTCAGTAATGGTCAATTAACAAACAATCGAAGGCATTCAGCGTCTAAATACTGGTGTTAAGGCTTACCTCTGGTATTCCTGAGCCACAAGCGTAGGGAGCGAAGGCCCTGACCAGCGTGACGGCCAAGAAAGAGAAGAGCAGGGCCCAGAAGATGTACATCATGTAGTTCACTATGTAGGCAAACGCACCCTGCATGGGACACACACAGTAGAGGCATATAGGGTTTCAATCATTAATCAATACAAGAGCAACAATCTGTAAGCTGCAAATGATCAATTATATTATGTATTAAGACAATTTGACATCCGTGTTTCATTTACTTTCAGCACCTTTCAATGGATGCAGACACACGGATGTCATCATCCATTAAACTGGTTGGTCACTGGGGTTGTTTTGTAACGTGTCATGACCGTTCACAACCAGTAGATGGAACCAAAGTAACATCAACCAAGTTGTTGGTGACATGATAAAAATCAGTGTGTGTGTATGAGCACCAACCCTCTCCAAGCCCCAAAGACAAGTAGTTAACAGCGGCTCAATACTGAGACACAATGCAATGGGCAGTAGCTGTTGCTGCCACAGTGAAAAACATCTTCCCCACACTATCAGTGCAAGCCTTCAGCAGAGCATAGGTCATGCAGACAGAAAAGCTTGGCCTAATAAGTCTTTTTAAGTCTGTGGATTCAACTGGTCCTGCAGCACCACAGTAAAGACTCTCAGCCCGGTGGACATGCAACACACTAAACACTAGTTGCAAAACTGTCCACACATGCCAGAATCGAAATGAGGGTAATAGAGAAGAAATCTGAATTGAAACTCACTCAACACATAAATGACCACGTGAACTCTTAATACAAGTTAGAGAAAGTAAGACCCCAAAGCTATGTGTGCAACATCCTCCTACCTCTGTAGTTCCTGCTATGAGCTCCGCCCAGCTCTTCCAATGAGGACACTTGTCCCTCTCCTGGAACGTCGTCTCGTTGGACGTCCAGCAGCAGTGCTCATGGTTGAACCAGAAGCCGTTGAGACACACCCCTTCCTTCATGTCTGTCAGCCAATGGGCTGAGATGTCGATGCCGCCAGCCAGAGCACCTGGAGGACGCGCCGAAGAGGAGGAGAGGTCAGGACCGAGACGGCGAGGGGCGGGACTTACGCCCAATGTGGTGTCCGGTCCTGTACCGGTTTTCATCCCAACCAAACACCACAGCAGCTGATCTTACTAGTTCCTCCTCTCTGGTTGAAGGTGCTAAGCAGAGAAATCAGCTGTTGCAGTGATTGGCTGGAGTGAAGACCTGCATAGTTGTTTGACATGTGGCTGCTAAGTGGGGATGTAAGCTAGGTCTGAACAATAATAACAAAGGCATCAGCAGATTATCTTCATGCCTGGGATCAGGTACTGTGTGACACATTTACTGAAGAGACAAGAGCAGATGTAGAGTTTTAATTTAAAACATGCTGACTCATTTGTACAGGACGGATCGTTTTTTTTTTGTCTTGGTCTTCATTTTCTGTCCCTCTTGGTGGCCTCGCACCTGCTATGCGTCGCCACGTGGGAATAAACTTTCAACTGACACAGGCTGCGGTGAAGCAGGAGGAAAAGTTTGCAGGAATGTAGGTGCTACTACTTTGTGCAGAGCAGCGTAACAACCTGTTGTCTTGATTTGATTGGCTCACAGAGTGTACGGTGGCCAGCAGGGACAAAGGTTGAAAATAAGCAAAGGCCAAAGACTGTGTATAACGGTCTCATAAAGTTACCAGCCAGTTATGGGTATGTTATGGTGTGTGTGTGTGTGTGTGTGTGTGTGTGTGTGTGTGTGTGTTTCACCTGACATGAGTCCCACTAGCAGCATGAGCAGCCATCCGGAGAAGGCATCGCTGACGCTGTGCAGCAGAGCCATTGTAGACTGTTTGCTCTTACTGGTGATCTGGACGGACAGAGATGGAGGGATGGAGGGAGAGAGGGAGAGAGGGAGGGGGAGGGGGGAGGGATATTTAGAGAGATACAAAGTCGTTATGAAGAAGTTAGAGAAGCAGGCTTGTGACCAGAAAGTCACTGGTTCAAATCCCCAGACCAGGGTGATGCTCCCCCCTCCCCTCCCTGGATACTGGTGGCTGTTACCTGAACAGTTGATGCACCAAAGCTGTACAAAAGCATCTTAATCAATAGGGGTGGGTTTAAAAAAAATAAAAAATAAAATCTTCATCTGAATGATCCAATATCGAGATCGATCTTTTAATATCTGCCTTTTGTATGGGATTTTTATCTGGTCACTCAATACGCACTGACTGAAGAGTCTGTAGAGTTGCACTATATTGTGTTGACTGCTGTAGTGTGTTGGTCATGTTCAGTAAAAAGTACATTACTGTAACTGCCAGGGCTTTGGGGTCAAATTCTTGTTCCTTGTACAATTTACAGCATTAGTTCTCCAATCAATACCAATCAAAATTGGTATTGTAACTGAAATATCTCTAACTGAATCGATATATAACCTTGTGAATTGGAATCGAATCGAATCGGGAAATCAGTGGCGATAGCCCCCACCTGTTAATCAACACTTCGGGTAGCTTCATGCCGATTCTAGCTGCGATACCTGAGAGTGTATTCTTTAGATCATGGGTTTGACGGCGAGGTAAACGGTGCTTCGTGCTGAGTAATCAGGATTACCGCCTCCAGCTCCTCCCCCTCACCTCTCGGTGTCTGTCGCGGTCCTTGCTCTTCTCCCGGACCCAGTCTATGGTGTTGAAGTCCTCGTAGGTCCCCACCCCGGGCACCGGGTCCTCCAGCGGGTCCACGAGCCTGCTGGGCCCGGCACCGTTCATACCGTCCGGTCTGCTGCTGTTACTGTACTCCTCATAACATCCTAGGGGGGAGGGAGAGAGGGAGAGAGGGAGAGGGAGAGGGAGGTGGAAAACATTTAAGACAATAACAAGCTCACATACAAACACCCACAGCCTCCCAGTCATTACCACTCTTCATTTCCCTTGTGATCTTTTTCCACCATCTTGTTTCTGTCATTTAGATTCTTTGTCGTTCATTTTTTATTTGATTTGTTTATGTATTTGTTTGTTTTGAGGTGAGATATTGTTGTTTTTTTTTAACATACATACGTGGATAGAAAGGTGGAATGATCCGATAGGAGGACACATAAATAAAAACACAATGTGGGTGAGAACTCAAACACACAAAGCGAACCAATGAACTCCTACTGCGTTTCCCCACACATACTTTTGTTGTGACCTGCTAACCACGGACTGATTTCAGCAGCGCTTCTTGTGTTGAGTATCTTCACATCCAGTGGGAAACTGTAGTCAGGCTAGTAATATGACAGTACAGTACGAGGGAAAACCGATGCTTCAACTCACAGTTTCTCTAGTCTATCTAAGTATACAGTTAAAACATTACATCTATTCTGAAAAGAAACCATTACCTTAAGTTCATCATTCAATATCTCTAAAATATAAGATGCTATCATCCCTGGTACCTTTTCAAAAGTACCCTGGATGATAGAGATGTCTTCCATCCATTATTTTCTAAGAGTAGGTGCAGAAATGTGTGGTAACAAGGAGGATGACCTCTTCTCTCAGATCTTAAAAATCGACTCCAGTCACGCACGTGCACACACATGCACGTGCACAAACACACACACACACACACTTTGAGAAAGTGCTGGTGCTTGCAACCACACTATTGTTGCTGACCAAAGAATGTGCATTGTAACCTCGTGGAGTAATATGGATAACGCTGAGCTAAACAAAGCTGTATTGATGAACTTTTGAGGAACAAAAAAACGCTCTATGAAACCGACGCGGCCACATTTCTCAAAACACAAACAAAAAAACAGCTGTGGTCAGCAACAATAAACACATCAGCAACCAATCAAAAAAAACAGCTCTCGTCTTGTCTGGGACAGGAAACAACGCAGGAAGTGATTTAGGCTTTGTGAACGCAACATACAATAGAGTCCCCAGTGAAATGAGCCATTATGGGAGCCAAACAATCGTCCAAGCTGAAATGTCTTTCTTTCATTGCATTAATGGGAGACATAATGAGAATATGAAGGGGTTGGGGGGGGTAGGAGGAGGGGGGGGGGGGTCTGCACATGCTTCCTGTCCTTGGTCTGGGCGGAGACTAAGACGCTGATTGGGATCTACATGCAAAGCTGCAGCGTCCTACAGCTGAGGGAAACGCAACCAGAAGACAAAAAGCTCACTGTGACAACGGCAGGAGGATTTACTAGTTAGACAGCTCTGAAGATATCCTGAGTATATGAATGAATGACTACCCCCCCCCCCCCCCCCCCCCAACACACACACACACACACACACACACACACACACACACACACACACACACACAAATGAACAAGGAAACCTGTAAGACGATGCACAACGTTTTATATTTCCGGTTTGTTTTGAATGAACAGAAGAAGATCTGGGTAGCGATAGCCACTTTAACCAGGCCAGGTGAAACATCCTGATATGCAGCACTGACCTGAGTGAGCATTTGCAGGGGAAGAGACTTACACACTCATAGCTGGGAGTCGCCCAGTACAACCACAGTCTGGTACTGGGCGGCTCCACCGGAGAAGTTGTACAGCACTTTACTAAGTAGTGTAAAATAAAGAGAACAAATCAAATATTGGCAGTATTTGCACCTGTATGACAATTAGACATAAACCAACATGACACTTTCAGCTACTCTAGCTTAGTGCGAAGATCCACTCATAGGAGGTTCATAGAAGTCATTCCTGTGATCTACGTTGATTCAATCTGTGGTAATCTCTCCCAGAGCTGCACACAAGAATCTCTCGGTGATCAATGATCATCGTTATCAAAACACATGCTGGTCGTTCCTGTTACAGCGAATGAGAGTCACGGTTCACAGGGTGACTTGGCATGAAGGCAAAGCACGTTATGATTTACTGTTAAAAGCGCAGCACTTATTGATCGAGGGAATCTCAGTTCATGTCAGGTTCAATTGAGGGCGTATTTTGCCATTTAACACAACAACAACTTTGGACCGTCTTCCTTATCGTCCGGACCACGACTCCAGAAGGAGTAAACGCAATTACTAGAGCAAAACGAACTCAAACCAGAACCACTTTATTCACCAAGTACATCAAATGCCTTGGTGACAATCGGTGCGGTGACATAGTGACAACTTACGGTTTCAATCTAAAACACAGAGCAAAGGGCAAGTCATACTATAAACAGCTGACTGAACATATCATATCATAGAGAGGAAACAACGGCTTGGGAATTCATCATGTAGTTGTTGCTAGTGACCTTTGTGTCAAATACACACACACAGAGAAATCACAATGAAGAGCATCAGCAAAAGATAAGCCACGTTCATTTTAAAAACACACATGGATGCACAACCCACACACTGGTAGCTTCAGTGAACGAGCTGAAGAGATGCATGACGCCGGCTTGCCCCGACAGGAATGCTGTCAAACACCTGACCACAACAACCTCAGACACCCGAGGCTTCAAACTGTCACTACCACCATTCAAGACAGCCACCGAGTAGAGTCCACGCTTTTACCATCAACAACCTTCTCCTGCACTGTAAACAATGCCACACACACTCAGCAGTGACCTCACTTCCTAGTCCCAAAACTCACCGTTTTCCACCAAATCCTCCTCATCCAACTTCTTACTCCAGTACTCCCAGTCCATGTCTCATTCAAACAACTCCCAGTCACGGTTACAACACAAACTGGAAACCCTTTGCCTCGTCTGCCCTCTCTAAGGAAGTGCCCTCGACCGAGTGCTCTCTCATTGGCTAACAAGCTTGGGACGTGAGTAATGATTGGTCTGTCTAATCTGTCTGGGAAGTGGATGGTGATTTGCTCAGCTGGTGGGAACCGGCTTTTTATGTGCACGGGGGTGCTTCTGCCTGATTGGCCGAGCCGTTGTGGAGGCAGCTTGGGGATTGGCCGAGGTGGATTACTGCATTAAAAAAAAAAAGGTCATGTGTATTTACGCTTTGACCTCTTGAGCCCTGTGGGACCTCGCTAGCTGTCAGAAAGAAAGGCTGCACAATACTACATGACAGGCCTGGGAGAAGTACATCCCTTCACATTTCAAACCTCTTGACCAAAATACTGTGACATTACCAAATAATGTTTACATTAAAACAAGTTAAAGTACATTATAAGTACAGGAGGTAACCGACGTGCTTGGTTAAATAGTGAAAACACTTGTACAGATATTGAATGATGAACCTGAGGTAATGATGTGAAGTGAGGTCCTGAGGTAATGATGTGAAGTGAGGTCCTGAGGTGATGATGTGAAGTGAGGTGATGCTAAC
Source organism: Hoplostethus atlanticus (assembly GCA_034670405.1). NCBI lineage: Eukaryota > Metazoa > Chordata > Actinopteri > Trachichthyiformes > Trachichthyidae > Hoplostethus > Hoplostethus atlanticus. The sequence continues at coordinate 173,548 of JAXDDX010000296.1, read as the reverse complement.
CCCGCTGTGACCCGGTGAGCCCTGTGTTACCTTGCTGGCTGTCAGACTTCCTGTGTGATCTACAGTGCTGTGTGTTTAAGGGGAGATAGAGCTAGACCAGAGTCAAATTCTTTCCCCCGTACAAAACCACTTCTCCATAGTTGGTGGTGACGGCTGATATTGGCAGGACTGAAAGCAGCGGCAACTCTACCCCTAACGCTCTGTGATTCTGCTTGCATGGAAAAAATTACTGAAGAAACGAGAGGGTACAAGTACTTCTCCAAAGAAAGATTTGACTTTTATTTGGGGAGACAATGAAAACTAACTTACTACTTACAGGACGGCTCAACAACATTAAAGACATCAGTTGATGATGTGAATGGTACTCCTCGAAGGAAACACAAAAAAACATCGAAATTTAAAGTATTAATCTGCAAGATACTTGACTTTAATCTAGTCTAGTCTCCATCTTTGTCTCTCAGCCTCACTGTAGTGTTCTTCACTGTGGTGTCCCTCACTGTGGTGTTCCTCACTGTGGTGTTCCTCACTGTGGTGTCCCTCACTGTGGTGTTCCTCACTGTGGTGTTCTTCACCGTGGTGTTCCTCACCGTGGTGTTCCTCACTGTGGTGTTCTTCACTGTGGTGTCCCTCACTGTGGTGTCCCTCACTGTGGTGTTCCTCACTGTGGTGTTCCTCACTGTGGTGTTCTTCACTGTGGTGTTCTTCACCGTGGTGTTCCTCACCGTGGTGTTCCTCACTGTAGTGTTCTTCACTGTGGTGTCCCTCACTGTGGTGTTCCTCACTGTGGTGTTCTTCACTGTGGTGTTCCTCACTGTGGTGTTCTACACTGTGGTGTTCCTCACTGTGGTGTTCCTCACTGTGGTGTTCTACACTGTGGTGTTCCTCACTGTGGTGTTCCTCACTGTGGTGTTCCTCACTGTGGTGTTCTTCACTGTGGTGTTCCTCACTGTGGTGTCCCTCACTGTGGTGTTCCTCACTGTGGTGTTCCTCACTGTAGTGTTCCTCACTGTGGTGTTCCTCACTGCTCTTCCCAGAGATCACCTGTCAATCAAACAGTGTGTCCAGTACTGTGACATCTTCCTCCTTGGAGTTTGAGTTCCTGTAGGTGGCTCTCTCTTTTCTCTGTCTGTTCAGCCACGGTGGCTCTCGCTGCTCATGCTAACCACCCAGTTCTTCTTCTAGACCTTACGAACACAAATAGAAAACTGAGCAAACCTGTGGCACGCTAGCAACCCAAGCCCTAAGAAGCCCATCTCCTCCTGCAGGCCCAGAAGGAGCTCGACCCCAGCTCGTGTTCAACGTGCCCTATGCTAGCACTTCTACAGGAAGTGGGTCAACAACATCTGAGTCCCTGGAACAACGCCGCTGGTTTCCAGTCACAGATTTCGTCAGAATGAGGGGACATGCTGAGCTCGGTGCTTACTTACTGTGTGAGCGTGTCCGGGGGGGCAGACCTGGCAATAATCTTACATTTCCACAGAAGAAGAACAGATCTCAATGCACTGACTTTAACTGGAAAGGCTGGAAGAGTCAGTATCGTCATCTTCTAAATAACCTCTTAACACTTTTACCACAAGGCCTCTCTGTAATCTCTCTGGCTGTTATTCATTTCATCCCTGCTGCATTGTCTGTTATTTATTTACTCCATCCGTCATTGGTCCTTTTTATTTGTCTTGGCTGTGAAGGACTTTGTAACTTTGTTTTTTAAAGATTATTATATTATTATTATTACTTCCTCTGTCAGATGACTGCCTGGCCCTCTGCCAATACTAGGTTATCTATTGAGGAATGATTTACACACACACACACCATATTCTCAGTTCTCAGACAGTGAGGGGTTGAACCATGACTTCCTGAGGTCTGGTTGCCATGGGAACTGACTGAGTGTGACCCCAGTGAGGCTTGACGATCACAACCAAGCATCTCTGGAAACATGTCGAGCAGACCAGACTCAAAGAAGCCCGAGTCCAAATCGCATTTAGAAGACAGAAATTGAATAAAGGGTCGAATGTGCGTCTCTACTTTGATGTCCACGAGGTAAAACTTGTTATCTGCTGGAAAGAAACATTTACCAACACAGGATGTAACTAGTACTACATAGATGGCATAGATGTTATAGGAAAGGGAGAGTGGCTATAAGATACCTGCATACCTGGCCTGCATCAGCGGTGAAAACCCGTGTAGATGCAGCGCCAAAACGAAAGCTGAGACGCCGCCTTCAGTCGCCGGTAGCCGCTGCCGGCATTGTTGAGTAAAAATCTGGGACAAAATATCTTCCTGAGATCAGTTCAAAACAGATCCCAGAGCGGTCTTAGTGTCACCATCGTTTTCCACCTCCTGCACTTCACCCACGACGTCTCATAATGATGTTCCAGCATCGCCATCAATCTCAATCTCAGTAGGCCCCATGCTGAACATGACTCAGGCTGTTTTCTCACCACAGTGAGTCACCCGTTACTCAACCTAATCCGTTAAGCTTAAATGAGCCGGGCTACGACCAGAAGGTTGCCTGTTCGAATCTCCTCACAAGCTGGGAAAATAGCAGCTCAGCAAAAACATTTCCTGGTTAAAGTAGGAGTTGTTCTTTTTTTTTTTTCCATTGTTTTTTTTCAACTTTTTGTGATTCATTCATCAACTTCCCTTTACACGTTTGTCCATTCAGTCATCATCTATTTCTATTTTCTCTCCTGCCCCCCTTTGATCTCTTCCTCCTCTCTTTCCTGTTTCACAAAAACGACCACACATGACCTTGTGAGGTAAACACCGTCGTATAAAACTGTCCTCCACATGGTCAGTCACACTGTACCCAACTCTGTGTGACTCAGTCCTGGTCAATCATTAGGCTTTGTTGTCACTGGTTAAGGCACAACAGCCAGGCTAAAGAGAGTTGAACACAGGATCTTGTGTCTACTACTACTACTACTAATAATAATAATAATAATCATGATTTCTACAACTCCTTTCAAAACAAAAACACTACAAAATAAAACCAAAAACACTCAAAGCAAGAAACATGAGAGTTTACAGAGCAACTTTTTACGAGGCCACCCTGCCGTTGTTCCTGTACCATGACCTTAAGTCAGGCTTGATTGTTATGACGCTCTCATCTGTGGAGCTGGTTTCTAACCTTTACTCATCCGTGGGAGATTTGCTGAACACACACAAACACACACACACACACACACACACCCTGTTTCACATCCATGCACTTGCACACACACTTCACACTTGAGAGTCTCCTGTTGCCGAACGAGCACTGCCATCGCGGCGGTCGGAGGTTAATTGCCTCGCTCAAGAACACCTCGTTGAGGGAGAGATCAGCCCTTCACTCTGCACATGTCCCAAGCCGGTGCACAAACTCTCTTCTGCCCCCCTGCCCCCCCCCCACCCCGGGGCAACCAGGTTAGACACGTTGAAACGATTACGGCTGCAGTCACGGCGGCCCTATGCGACCACTTACTTGGCAACCTCTGCAAACTCCCCGTTACGTTCATGGTTGACCGAGTTCAGGCGGCTGTCGGTGTGAGCTAATGAGCAGCTAGGGGACCCAGCGTCTCTCTTTCCACCCCCAAGAGGAAAAGAAAAAAAGGAGGAAGTGTGAGTCGAAATGCTAAAAAAGGCAGGAAATAAAATGCACACACTATTTAGTAAAGGTCGTCACCAGTTAGAGACGCAGCTGGGAGTTTATTTGACCATCTAAACCAGTCGCCATCTCAAAAGGTGGACTGTTGTATCGCCGTCTGCAAGGTGCGACTAGGGCGTTAGGGTAAGGAGCACGGCGCTGTTGTCTGGTGAAAACCTCGTAACTCCAGTTGTGCTGACTCTTGTGTTTCTTTACTTGAACTGGAGCATTACACGGGCCTCTGTGGGCTGAGAAAATGTCATGACCCTCGGGCTTTTTCGATTTCCTTTCAAAAACCCAACTGTGTAATTTCAAAAATACACGGTTGTCGAGTTAAGAACAAGGCTGCGTCTCTTTACTCTCGCGAAGCTGACACAGCGGAAATAAATGGGGTTTTCGTCCGACAGCAGCAGCAGCAATACCCAGAGAGGAGAAATCTCCCCGCAGACACTTCTTCTTCTTCTTGGCAGACTCCTATCTCTGTGTTTAGACTAGCGGCGGAGACAACGGCGATGGGGATGTCGCAGTGACATCAGTGGTAACCGGGCAGCCCATATTATGTCTGACAGAGCTCCTTTCTTCTTTTAATCATATTTTTAATGTACTGAATAGATCTGGAAGGATGTGCTGTTAGTCTGCTTGGTCAGAGAGATGTCTTCCTGTTCACATTATGGAAAAGGACGCATCACAGCGATAGCATGATGACCACGGCGGCGACGTCAATAACTGGCGACATCAGATACTGCTCTTTTCTCTCTTCTTTCAAGTCACTGGGAGTACGACGATGCCTCATCAGGCACGTAGGCAGATACTTACTGGTTAGATTAAAAAAAAAACAGCAGCGCGTTTAAATGACAAGACGCATTACAGTGACATCACGGTGACGTAAGCACTAACAGGGCAAGTCAATAGTTACTGACGTCAGACACGACTCGTCGTCTGGGGACATTAAATCGTTCTCATCAGTGTTTTTCATGAACTGAAAACGACTGCCTTTAGACCTCGGCAGAGACTTCCTGGTTGGACTAGGGTGGCAAGAGCGTCTGGGTGACATCGTGGTGACATCAGCAGTAACCAGGCAGCTCTGGTAGAGATGTCACACATGAGGAAATTGCGCAGCTACTCGCACAAACTCTACTCTCTAAATACTATAAGTCACTTTAATGGTTGTTTTGATGACTCTGTGTAAGACTTTAAATCATCCTCTTGATTTGTCCCTTTAGAGTGTGTGTGTGTGTGTGTGTGTGTGTGTGTGTGTGTGTGTGTGTGTGTGAGTGAGTGAGTGAATTACAGAGAGAGAGAGAGAGAGAGAGAGAGAACGGAGTAACTGATGATACAGACGTGTGACCGCAGACGTCGCAACCTATTCATTGGAAGCATGTGACTCTCTCTCACACACACACACACACACACACACACACACACACACACACACACACACACACACACACACACACACACACACAACCCTGCAATAGTAAAGATACATCTTATCAGTGGACAACTACCTCTGAGAGCTAACGGACACACACTGAACCAACTCTTCTCTCACGTTATCACACTTTGCTCTCCGCCGTTAACAGAAAGTTCATGAGCATCACAAACCCGTCGATGAAACACAAGCACCAAGCCCATCACGGAAACACCACTTCCAGAAAAGACTAAATGCGAGAAGCTTAATGCCGAACAGCTGGGATCAACAACTAGGCCACCACAGCATGAATGAACTTGTTTCCTAATCCATGCTCCATGTCGCAATTTAGCCACAGAAACCCCAGAGCAGTCCTAGACCAGGTCCTAGAGCAGTCCTAGACCAGGTCCTAGAGCAGTCCTAGACCAGGTCCTGCTGTTGGAAACAATACATGGAAAAATGTGGTTCTGTTGTTGATTTGTAATGGCGGTTTGCAGGGTTGGGGTCAGACCATCCAATACTCAGATAACCCCTAACATCACCAGACTACTCCTATAGGGACTCATGTGTCTGTGGTACTCAGTAGTGAGTTTATGGTACTTTTGTATCTCCTATGATTACTATGCTGTTCCTATAATACTCCTATAGGAACTGGGGTAGTTTTTCTGACAGGTCTATAGTATCCTCATTGTTTACCATTACAACATTGACTCTCCTTGTTTGCTTTAAGACAAGAAGGGTCAGAAGGGTTTCCCCCCCTCACATACTAAATAAAGTAAATAGACTTCTTCAACTGGTTTAAAGTGAACTTCAACTGACCCCGGGACAGCAAGACGTACCTGAGCTGAGGGGAGGGACGTCGTCCGTGGTGGAGAAGTCCAGCGTGGCCCCAGCGATGTCCACCATCTCATCGTCGTCATCGTCGCTGGGGTGATGAAGGCCGTCGAAGCTCCCCGTGCAGTACCCGGCGTTGTCCATGCCTGCTGACAGAAGAGAGAAGAATAAGAGTCATTTTGTGGAGAAACATCTGGATTCACCAATACACCCAGGGCGGGTTGAGCACAGATTTTACCGATTTGGGAAGTGTATTTCCGATACACGCTCGTCCAGTACTGAAACATTGCCACCAAACTGCAGCTTCAGTAACAGCGACGACTTAGAAACACAACTAGTTTCCTCTTCTGTCTATCAAAGTATTTCCCGGTGAGGGCAGCGGGCTCCCTGCTTACCGACCCGGCCACAGCTGGTCCAATCACCGACACATGCTGCGACTCTACGCGGCCAGTAGTGACAGCTCATCTTCAGTTACGGGGAAGTTTAGCAACTATTTCCGCTTTTATTCTCTGGAGCCGCAGATAACAAAACAACTGTGCTGTAATCCAGCCAGGGTAGCGCAGTCAGGGTTTTGCAATGTCGCGGTGGGTAACATTTGTAAGCGACGAAAGCTGTTGATTAGCCTAGCTTAACTCGCTAGCTAGCTATTGTTACTGTACGAGCAAGACGATAGCTGTCAGACGAACTCGCAGAAAAAAACAACAGTTAAGCTACAGAGGAGGAACTGGCGGTTGAAAATATGAATCCAACTCGCAGAGAAAGAAGGAAATAAGGCCTACCTCTTGAAAAAAACAGCCGTCCAGAAGTAGCCAACCGCCCGTGCAGACGTCTTATCTCGTGCGTTGGATTTGCCCCGCCGTCGTCTTACAGTTAGGCTGCTTATGTCAACAGTGGCCAATGTAAACTTATCGCTCCGGATCGACTGCTCCTTGGAAATCCTGCGTCATTCTCCGTCCAAAACCGACGATTTCAAAGCCGTCGAGCTATTCGCAAGCCTGCCATAATAGAAACCGCCGCTGTTTAGATTTCTGAAATTGTTAAATAGCGTGTAATAGTCCACTCAACGCGTTGTTTTTGTATTGTAAAGTTGCCAGCTATGTTGTAAACGGCAGACCAGTGTCAAGTTAGCAAGCATTAATATAGGACTTCCGGTTAGAACTTTCAAAATAAACCCCCATTGATGAAGATGATCTAAACAGAATTTAACGATTTGGTATTTATGTTACCGCAACAGCATCACTATTAAGACTATTTTTTATATCTGACATTTTTGTTTTTCTGCATACCTCTAAGCCCTCCGCTGACCTCACAGACAATAGGATTATTTTCAAACAATTAAAAAAGGAAATAAATGGTTTACAAGGCAAAGTGTGACAGATGATTTCTACCAATCAAAAAAGACAGCTGGTCAGACATCTGAATCTGACATCACTATTTGAAATGCTTTCTGAGATCAATTTTCGGAGGTCTTTCATAGTTAATTGTTCTTTTCAAAAGCCGCACACTTTACACTTTTATTCTGAAGGCAAAGTCGCTTAGCTTCCGGTCCCTTTCTGGATATTTCTAGCTAGCTTGATGCAGCTGAATGCCAGGATGTGTTTTCCATGCCAGGAAAACCAATCGATTCAAGAGCTACGGTAGTTTCTCCAACTGGGTCAGTGGAGCAGTACGATGTATCGATCATCCTCTTTTATACGGATCAGCTGCTCAGTCCGTTTACACTGCAGTGCATCTATATATAATATTTTATAATGTCAATATTTGGCCGCCATACTCTGAATACATTATACAGTCAGCAACAACCTGCTTCACTTTCACACAGTTACATACATTCACATGAATAAAATCACAATACCGCAGGAGGGAGATGGAGGCTACCAATGTCTCCACCATGATTTCACTTGTTTTTATCAAGTTATCACAATTCACTTGACAGCGACTGATGTTTTAAAGTTAAACAATCCACCCCCATCCATCCACTACAGGGCGACACCTTGTGGTCCTTTGAAGAAATGAACAAGTGAAGTGTGTGTGTGTGTGTGAGAGAGAGAGAGACAGCAGCGTATTAGTTTGTAGCTTTGATTAATTAGCTGCTCCTCTCCCCCCCTCCCTCTCTCTCTCTCTCTCTCTCTCTCTCTCTCTCTCTCTCTCTCTCTCTCTCTCTCTCTCTCTCTCCACTCCAACTCTCCTCTACATAAATATTTATCCACCCTACCTCCCATGAGCAGGTGATATTTGTTTTAAGGCTCTGTTTCTGTTCACTTCCTTTCTTTCCTTTGTGTCTTTCTTTCATAACTCATTCGTTCATCTCTTTTCTCTTTGGTTCTTTAGCTGATTCATTCTTTCTTTCTTTTTCTTCTGGCCTCCCCTCAGTTTAGTTCTTTTGCACAATCTCCATCTTTTTGAGTTCATCTCATCTCTTATTTCTTTTGCAACATTTCCCCATCTATCTCCTCTCTCTCTCTCTCTCTCTCTCTCTCTTCCTTCCTTTCGCTCTCTTTCCATTTCTCCTTACATCCCCAGTGCTCTTCTCTTCAACCTGGATCACTTCTTCGTCACCCCCCCATGTTTTTTTGTCTCCCATCCCTCCCTCTCTCTCTCTCTTTGTCTTTCCATCTCTCCTCACATTCCCAGCTCTCTTGTTCTTCGATCTGGGTCAGCCAGAAGAATGCGTTCCCTTGCCTCAGTAAAACGCAGATTCTTCACTTTCACCACAGATGTTTTCTTTATTATTCCCCCCCCCCCCCACACCGAGAGGTCACTCACGAGGAAAGAGTCTGCTCTGTTAACGATGATGAAGAGACTTTATTTCCTTCATTTTGAACTAGAAAATATGAAGAATTAGAGACCCAGAGAGTCAGAGTCCATGCTGCAAAACAACATGTGATGTGAACGTCCAGGTCTTATTTCTGCTCCACCTATCTCTCAGGACCGATGCTACCAGGACGTTTCTGATCTGGGTTTTTATTCCTCAAAGGGAAGTGGATCAACAAGCAGCCGAGCTGAAACAATCAACATTTCACTGGTTGGAGAAAAAGATCGGCAACAAATGTACAAAATATGTGCACATACATTTTCCATTAAGTTTTCCAAGCCAGGAAAACACAAATTTTGGATTCCATGACCTTTCCAGGTTTTCCCATGACCGTAGGCACCCTGCTGATAGCACAAATGAGGGCACCGTTTAAAGTACAGAAGCCTAAGTCGTCTGTTAACAAAATAAAAGCACTTTCACAGATGTCATCAAATCCACCCAAATCCATATAAAAGCATTTTGGAAACCCACTCTTCATCCTCTCTTACACCAGGAGTGATTTATACTTTCACCACCTCTTTTCCCATCTTCAGGGTAATACTCAAACGGTATTTCTGGCTACAGGAAAGTTATTAATATTGTGTAGTGTCTGTCGATCATCCCCACACGACAAGAACAGCCTTGGTCTTGACTTGCTTGACTAAAAACCTTAAGAACCCCCCAAGGGAGAATTATTATTAACACCAAGACTAAAAGAAGTTGAGTTTCGACTCTCCGAACTCCTGCTGAGCTGCTGAGCGACTCCAGTTTTCACCCTCCACTTGTCATCCGTCACCCTCCGTTTGGCCCCGGCCATATTTGTTCAACCGTTCCACCACATCCAACCTAGTTTCCCCCCAAAGGGAACGAATTATGGCACCGGACACTGAAGCAGCATAAAGGGACCGTTCACACAAGAGGACGTAAATCACCACACGAGACGCAAAGGTAGTTTAAAATACTATTATTATTATTTATGGTACTTTTTCCTCACATGAGTGTTTTTTGCAGTTACAAAATAAAGGCTTTTGTAGTGCATTAAAAAAAAAAACGCTTTGTAATAAATCAGAATTACAAAAGAAAAACATGAACAGAAGAAATATACTCTCGCTGGTCCCCCGAGCCAGCTGCTTTTTTTGTTTTTTTTGTCAGCCAATAAGATTCCAGTCTGTTTAAAAAAAAAAAAAATGGCTGTTATAGTACAAGAATACACAGAATATATACAAAGCAAAAATCAACAAAGGTGTACATGGACGTCTTGGTTTGGGTTCAAGGTCGTTTGGCATAAAAACAGCAGAAATCACCGGTTAACAGTCTGGGAACGAACATCGGTGCTGAAATGAAAAGGTAACAAACAGGAAGTCTTAAACGTACTGAAGCTTTTCATTGAACTTGAATCAGTGCTGTTATCAGTGCTGAGTCATGTGATCTGTTTGCAGGCTGAGATTAGCGGCTGTTTGCAGGCTGCATGGGTTTTTCAGTCGCTGCCATTGCAGGTTTACTTGATCAACAATTAACCAGTGAAGCTGATAAAGCGAGGAAGGTATTGACTGTGTGTGTGTGTTTGCAGAACTGCTTGTAACATATTTGCGTTTCACTCCAGCAATTTCCTCCTCCAACAGCTTACGATTTACACATTTCCTCCTCCAAATCCCTTCCGCTCTCTTCTTGAGCTGTGTTGATTTACAGGGGCGGCGTTTAAACTCCGTCCAGGTTTTCAGGAGTCCGCTTAAAGCTCGGGGAGTCTTTGGCAGCAGCGACGGTACAAATCACGTCGGGGACGGAGCGAGGGAGCGAACCAGATATTTGCAGGTTCGTGGAGGGGGTGTAATGGTGGATAATTAACCTGGACATTAGCGCTCGGCTCTGACGTTCAAACCTGTAGCTCAATGGCAATAACACTGCCTGGGTCGGGGGTTCGATTCCCCGCTGGGGCACCGGTGACCCAGACGAAAACTACATTGCCAGGCCCTCGAACAACCTCAACCTCCAAATATATATACAAAGCTAAACTATCACCCTTCCCGGTCTTTCCGTCACTTCAAATCAACATCACTATATACACAACGTTACATTATGAACAGTGTCTTCTATACATAATGGCACCGCGGTGGCGTGTCAAACTCCACACAGCAAGACATGTTGCAGCTACAGACAGTGCAGTAATAGAGAATACAGAGGGCTATGGTGCTGTAATGGTAGTGTAGATTATATAGCGTCTGTAGATGCAACTTTCACCTTACTAGGCAACTTTCCGCCCCAGCATTGCAACGGCGTTTCACAATATTCACTTCAGTCCCATTAACGGAAATACAGTTTCTTAGTGTCGAAGCACCGAAAAAAAAAAATAAAAAAATGTCTCCCAGATTCTCTGAAACCGGGAGATTAAATAAAACACACTCGACAAACAACACTTTGGTCTTTGGTAAGGTAGTGTGATACTGATGGATACGTCAAGGTTGGAGATACCTTGTGGAAGAGTCAACAGTATTATGGGTTACAGTACGTGGGGGGGGTAAAAGAGCTTTGCAGTCAATCTGAACACTTCCATAAGCTCCAGTTTCAGTCTTGTAGTGTCTTTTCGTTCTAGTGCCAACATCTTCTTCTTCACCTACTACACCAAAGAAACCCGATCGTCTCCGTCCCGAATCCTGAAGTTGCTCTCAGCTCCAGCAGTGCCGCCAAGACAAATTCCTGTAAGTTTATTGTACTTGGAGATTTAGTTGAGGCGTCATGAAGTCCGTAGTTGGCCAAGATGTCGCGTCATCACCAGGCTTGGCTCCTCCAGAGAGGAACTCAACGCCGAGTTCAACCGATGAGGAAGAAAGTCGAAGAATTTATTGTTGCAGAGGCGTCTAGAGCTCGGCTTTGTTCGGTCTTCTTCACAGGTAGTACTGGAGTCTGGTCTCATTCTTCAGTCGGGTCTCGGTCTTCAGTCGGGTGTCGGTCTTCAGTCGGGTCTCGGTCTTCAGTCGGGTCTCATTCTTCAGATGGGTCTCATTCTTCAGTCGGGTCTCGGTCTTTAGTCGGGTCTCGGTCTTCAGTCGGGTCTCGGTCTTTAGTCGGGTCTCGGTCTTCAGTCGGGTCTCATTCTTCAGATGGGTCTCATTCTTCAGTCGGGTCTCGGTCTTTAGTCGGGTCTCGGTCTTTAGTCTGGTCTCATTCTTCAGTCGGGTCTCGGTCTTCAGTCGGGTGTCGGTCTTCAGTCGGGTCTCGGTCTTCAGTCGGGTCTCGGTCTTCAGTCAGGTCTCATTCTTCAGTCTGGTCTCGGTCTTCAGATGGGTCTCAGTCTTCAGACGGGTGTCGGTCTGTAGTCGGGTCTTGGTCTTCAGTCGGGTCTCAGTCTTCATTCCAGACTCATTCTTCAGTCGGGTCTCAGTCTTCAGTCGGGTCTCATTCTTCAGATGGGTCTCAGTCTTCAGACGGGTGTCGGTCTGTAGTCAGGTCTTGGTCTTCAGTCGGGTCTCGGTCTTCATTCCAGACTCATTCTTCAGTCAGGTCTCAGTCTTCAGTCGGGTCTCGGTCTTCAGTCGGGTCTCGGTCTTTAGTCGGGTCTCGGTCTTTAGTCGGGTCTCAGTCTTCAGTCGGGTCTCATTCTTCAGATGGGTCTCAGTCTTCAGTCGGGTGTCGGCCTTTAGTCGGGTCTCGGTCTTTAGTGGGGTCTCGGTCTTCATTCCAGTCTCATTCTTCAGTTGGGTCTTGGGCTTCAGTCTGGTCTTGTCTTCAATCGGGTCTCAGTCTTCAGTCGGGTCTCAGTCTTCAGTCTACAACCCTGCCTCTTCATCTCCTCTCTAATAGTGTCCATACCCCATAGACATTCCCATTCCCATTCCCATTCCCATGCCCATTCCCAGCCCCAGCCCCAGACTCTCCCTCAGCCCTCTCAGCTGCTCCTCTCCCAGCCGGATCTTGTCCTCCAGCTGCCTCTGCTCCACCAACAGAGCTGCCTTCATCTTCACAAAGTGGCTGCAGAGAAACAACAGCAACAAGCATGTTCAAATTTAATTCAACTATATTTTACTATATACTTGTATGATTTTTGTGTTGTGTTCATGCTTAATGTCGTTTTCCTTTTCCCCTGTCCTAGAAACCGTCTACAGCCCATGTTTTAAGTCTTGTTAAGTCTTTCTTCAACATGCTAGAAGCTACATGCCCACTTCTCTAAACCTTGTTCACCTGTAGTCTCTGTGCTGCTCCGGGGAGAGGCATCGGGAGAGTACCCGGCCTACCGCCTGCTCTCGGCGGTCAACGTGGTCCTTCAGGTCCTGGGCCTCCGACAGCTGCCTCATGAGCTGACACTTCTTCTCCAGCAGGGGGAGCTAGAGGGCAGCGAGAGAAGGAAGGACAGGGGGAAAGAGGCAGAGAGAGAGAGAGTTGGTGTTACGTTCAAACAAGGTTTTCTTTTTTTTGCACCTTGTGTTTTTGCATCTGGGCTCCAGCAGATCCTGTCAGATCTCGACTCTTGGTAGCATCACCTTCAACTCCCTCCAACATATTCATCCCTCGCTCCTTCCTCTACACTCTCCCTGTTCCCCACCCTCTCCTTCCTTCCTTCATTCCCTCCTTTCCTACTTCCTTCTTTCCACCCTTCCCTGTCTCTCACCTCTCTCCCTGTTCTTCACCCTGAAATTCCAATTCAAAATGTAAAAATGCCACTTCCATTTAAAAGCTAGGTTTAAATTCAAGCGTCAGGAGGATGTACACCATCGCCCAACCTTACCAGGGAGTCTCCACCCTCACAACAGCCCTCCCTCTTCCCTCCCCTGCTCCTCACCCTCTCATGGTGTGCTGTATCTGTGTCCAGTGTATCCAGGGAGGTCTCCACCCTCAGCAGCCTCCCAGACAGAGACAGCAGGAGGCTCACCACCTTGTCCAGATCCCCGATGAACATCCGGAACTTCTCCATCTCGTTGGGCTTACACACCGCCACCACCATGCTCTCCACCTGGAGACAGACGGAGGCCCGACGTCAGAGACGAGAGACTGATTGAGACTAAGTGAGTGAGGTAATTCTTTGCTTTCTCTTGACAGCGCAGTGGCCATTTTGCATCCCTCAATGGCAAGCATTTGGGTAAAATGTAATTGGGTACACAACATGGTTTCAAAAAAGTGTGCAAGTATGCAAGAGCGAGTGATTTCTTTGCTTCTCTGGATGGCAAGTGGCCATTTTGCATCCCTCAACAGCAAGTAAATGGTTTCAATTTCATTAGGTACACGACATGGTGAAAGTAGAAGTGAGTGAGCATGCATGAGTGACTGAATGTGTGAATCCATTGCTTTCACTTGATGACAAAGTGGCCATTTTGCATCCCCCAATATCAAGCAAATGATTTAACTGATTTTTTATGGTAACAAATAATAAATATGATGTAAGGAGTGAATGAGCGAGCCAGTGGGTGGTTTTAAATGACTCTACTTTGTCACGGCAGCCATTTTGCATCCTTTGATATCTGGCAATTGGTTTAATTCAATCGGGGACACAATGGCACAAGTGGCTGCCCACCTCCTCTCCCAGCTGTGTGTTGGCTCTGATGTCCTCCTGGAGTCCCCGCTGAGCTTCTCTCAGCACGCCCAGCTTCTTGCGGAGACTCTCCATCAGTTGTTTCTACGCAACAACAGGCAAACTGTTAACACGCTTAAGAAAACAAAATAACAAGAAACACATTTCTGTCGGTCTCGCATCATCTCCTAAAGATCTCCTAAATCTAGCGGACAATTTTCTTAACTTTGACTGAACGATACTGAAGATACAGTAAAAGTTAAAAAATAGCATCCCAAAATTGCCGTTCATGCGTTACCTTGTACGTCAGCTCGTCATCCTCATCCCTCTCTCTATCAGTGAAGTCCTTTCATCTGCGACAGGAGCTGGGCCTTGGCTGCCGACGTGCTGTAGTAGGACGAACAGCTGGAGCTAGCACCGGACCGCCTGCAGGATGGAGGCAGATTACATTTATTTTTACAGTGATAAGACACAGAGGCAGAGTGATAAGAAAGGCACACTGTGATGTAGTACAACGATTAAAAAGCATAGAAATAAGAGATGCAATCAACCTCAAAACAAGCAAACAAAGCAACATATAAAAACAGAAACAGCATGGTAGAAGGTAGCTGAACAATAACAAGATCCATAACAAGGCAACTAAAAACAAATTTTTAAAAAAAGCCCTGATGCCAGGGAAATTAAACCAATCCCAGAATGGAAAGCTCACAGGCTCCATTCCCACAAAAAGCCAACATGTCCTGACACTGAACTCATGTTAAGATGCTGCCACACAATAAGAAATGAAGCTGAAAGCAAAACGAGGCTGGCTATGGAGGGAGAAATGAGAGGAAGGGGCAAGGTGAGAGGAATAGTGAAGCTCGGGGTTTTTGTTAAGGACAACACCTGAACTTTCATTTACTTTCCTGTGATCTAAACTTTCTGTCACTCATCTTACTCGTCCTACGTGGACCCCCCCCCACCCACCCAACTCTGGCACCTCAGCAGGTCAAAACAAACCAGGAATAGTATTTGCAAATACTAGACGTAGGGAAGAAGAAAACCGGCTGCAGAACGGTGCTCAGGAAGGGTTGTGGGAAAGAAGGAGAACAATTAGGTCTTGTACAAATCAAATGGTCTGTGTAATTAATGCACACACACACACACACACACAGATATACACACCATCACATTCCACCAGTCGAGCTCCCCCCCTCTCCCTCCTTACCTGTCCAAGCTATCCGAGTTGTGATCCGTGGTCCGGTAGGCCCCTCTCCAGCTCTCCGTGCCCGATTCTCCTTCACTGCTCTGGGGGAAGAGCTCCTCCAGGCTGAGCCCCTCTCTGGTCCTCTCCCCAGCCTCCAGCTCCTCTTCCAGAGACCCACTTGCCGCTCTCGTCCTGCCCGAGGGCGAGGCCTCAGAATCGGGTAAGGTGTCGATGTCCGTCTCCAGGACCGTGACCGGCAGGGCGAAACAGGGGAGCTCGCTGCTGATTGGCTCATCCTCAACCGGCAGGCCCCTCCTCTTCCTGGAAATCGTCAATGTCCGTTTCCATGGGGATGTCCAGTTCCGCCTCCAGGCTGTGGGCGGGGCTTGGGCTGAGGGTCGTCTCCGATTCCGTTCCCGGTTCGGGTTCGGGAATCTTCTGGGGTTCTACGCTGCCGATGCTCTTGGAATATTTCTGGAAGCCTCTATTGATCTGGAGCTGCTGCTGCTGCTGCTGCTCGTAGTTCATGGCGAAGTAGGATTCAGGAGATACAACCCCGCTACCTACTCCATTTTCCATGGTAACAGGAAGCGCTGTGTTGCTATGAACTCTGGGAGATGGAGTTCTCTCCCATTCGGCCCTTGGTCGCAGACTTGACTGCTGTTTGTGATACTTCATCGTTGTTAGTCTGTCCTGGGCTGGGCTGGGGTCCGCCTCCGATGGGCTGGGGAGACACACATCATCATGTACTGAAGAATTTCATTACAACGTTGAGAAAAAATGAGTGCTGCATGAAAGCGAAGCACATGATGGGTTATTATTAGAGTTATGAGTCATCCTACAATGTTTGCTGACAAAACTGTGATTCAGGATGGGATCATCTGTCACATAGCAACTTTATTCCAAAAATGACCAGTCAACAGTGGTAGAGTCGTACTGGCGTGCACGCTCAGCAAAACTCTGGATAAATGCATTAAAACAACTTGAACCACGTGTGATGTATCTAAACCCTGTTGGTTCCTTCCAATCTCACCTGTTCTCTGTTGGTGGTGGTGGGGGAGGTAGGGGTGGTAAAATGTCCACCCTCCCATCCCTCTCTCTCTGGGGCGGGGCCACTGGTCGGAAGGCCCTCCTGGACAACATAGGACTGGGCGGGGCAACAGAAAAGGGGCGTTCCTGACTTTGAGCCTGATTCAGATTGGGCAGCGCGTGGGAAAAGGGGCGTTCCTGAATCGGCGTTTGACTCTGGCTGCAGCTGCAGCGGCAACAGCCCTCCGACGCTTCCTGCCTCTGTGGAGGAAGACTGTAGGACCTCTGCCTGGACATTTCAGGTGCAGGGAGGGATGAGGAAGAGTGGTGGGAGGAATGGTGTCCCTCTACGGGGGTGAAGGTGGGAGGGACAGAGTGGTGGAGAGGAGGAGCAGCAGCAGGAGAGGAAGAGGAGAGGAGAGGAGGCGATGCGAAGAGGGTGTGGTGGGACGCTCGCCTGCGGTGGAACTGTTCCCACTTCGGGGGCGGCGGTCTCGGGGGAGGCGGGGTCTTCTTCCTGGTTGTGCCGGCAACACTTCCCGCTCCTCCTCCTCCTCGGACGCCGCCCCCTCCTTCCTCCTCCTCGCTCAGGGTCTGGCTGGTAGCCATGGAAATCGCCGGCGACCAGCGGTGGCTGCTGTCGAACCGGAGGTCGTTTTCAGACATGGCTCGCCCCCGGAGCGAGAGAGGAGCCGGAGGGGGAGCGAACGCAGACGCGCACTCGGTCGTCGAGGTTGACGTCGCTCTGCCCGGGGCCCCATCGACCCTGGTAGGAGCGTTGCTGTTGCTGGTCGGCGCCCTCTAGTGGCCTGGAGTCATGTCGCCAACTTGGGTACTCCCTATGATGGAGAGACTTATATCAACGAGTGGTAAGAGACTAAAAATGAGGTTAAAATGAGAATGCGAGGGAGAAAACAGAGCAAGAAAGTGGTGGCGCTGGCATCTCAGACCCTCCCATAGTAACATATAGGTATCCCCATTCAACCACATATCGTTACCATCATATTTTAACCATGGATGATTGCTACACACACTTAGAGTTCATTATACCCCAATCACAGCCGGGCATGACTGAGTGGGATTTCCGCCCGTCAATTACAACGGGTCTACCCCACCTAAGGCCTCCAGGGACGCACTTAGAGGCAATCAGAGGGAGATAGAGCAAGGAGAGAGACAGCTGAAGAGTGTGTGTGTGTGTGTGTGTGTGTGTGTGATGTGAAAGATGACAAACAGATCAAACTGAAACGAAAAGGACGTCATTTCAGTTTGTGCCTTTCAGAACACACAGAGGGGAAGCGGCTCACCTCTCGGTCAGGCTGTACTTCCTGTTGAGCTCGGCCGTTTCCTGTTGCCGGGCGGGATACGTCTGTGGAACACATTTAGCCGGTTAATTCCAGACACTCGTTACGCGGCTAAGTGTCGGTCGGCACACATCCATTCACCGTCGAGGTGGGGATACTTCCTATTAGGGTTCAACCGAATTGTTTTTTTAATACCGATACCGATATTTTTGGGTCGAAGCTGCTACTGGTCGATATTAGTTGTTTAAGTTGACCATTTTCTTGCCAAAGCATCACAAAGTGTTGTCAATTTTATTCTTTTCAGGGTGGAAAATCCTCTGAAACTGCATTTACACTGTGGGACAGTAAAACTCTCCATCAAAACCCATTGATACAAGTAAGAAAGGGATAAAGAGAGCGGCAGGAGCTGAGAGACAGGTTAGTCCACCTCATCGCCAGAGCCATACATGTGACGGAGTTCTGCTAACGGTGTTTCTTGTTGATCCAATACGTTCATACGAGGCTCCGCTCATTACGGCCGCACTACAGGATACGTCTGCGCAACGCATTCAGCCCGGGTTATTACCCCACTGGAGGAATGCCAGACGACCTCATTGCACCCTCATTACTGGTCGCAGAAGTACCAGCGCCAATAGATACACCGGGGGGGGGGGGGGGGGCGGGGCTAAGCTGCAAAAACACACACCGGTGGGGTACACACTCGTCCTCCACTCAGAGATTCCTGTGCAAACGTATTTTCAGAGCGTCTGCGATCCGAATCTTAGCACTCGTTTGGTGTTGTTCTTGGCCGTGATGTCGGCTAGGTTGGGCTGTCTCCACCGTCAGAGCATGAAGTGGTAAGAGTTGATAACGGACATGAAGAGAGACCGGGAGCAAGCGGTCAGCTGTACTCTGAGTAATCTCTGACCTTTAACGACCTCCATCAACACTGACAGAACTTATCTGCTCTTACGCAAGTCTCAAGCTACAGTGGCCTGTAGCTGACACAAGCAATAAAGTCACATTGTCACGAGTAAGCTAGCTCGAAAGCTTGGCGTTGAATCATTGGTA
Organism: Hoplostethus atlanticus; assembly: GCA_034670405.1. Taxonomy (NCBI): domain Eukaryota; kingdom Metazoa; phylum Chordata; class Actinopteri; order Trachichthyiformes; family Trachichthyidae; genus Hoplostethus; species Hoplostethus atlanticus. The sequence continues at coordinate 154,821 of JAXDDX010000296.1, read as the reverse complement.
TTGATCAATGACCACAATAGATCTGTCAACCCCCTGCTGTGAGGCAGCAGAAACCTTGATGATCGCCTTTTAAAAAGGGTGCTGATCTGAGACAAGTGAGGCATTTTATTCTTGGCTCTGAAGCATTGGGAACCTTTAACATCATCATTGAAAAATACTGTCAAGATACTGTGGTTAGTAAGCCTTCGGTAACTCGAGCTCTGCATTCTTGTTTCAGGCTTAACTGCGAGATAAATCCCCCCAAATCTCCCAATTACTGTACAACTATTTGACGGTGGAGAAACATTCCAACGGGCAGAACAAACACCGGGGATACGACGTGATCACTGTGAATGTTGTTTTACAGCGAGCGTGATGTCTGCTATGCACACTTTGTTTTCTGTACCGGCCTTTTCGCAAACTGAATTTCCTCTGTGAAAAAAAAAAAAAAGGTGGAATTGTATCATAATGTGGATTTAATGTTCATGTAATGTAGTAGGACCTTAATGTTTTCCACTGAGGCTGAAACCAGCCGTTGGTCTAATTCTGCCAATAACAATCCATCTGAACTATTTCCTAACATTTCTGAAAACACAGCTGGGCGTCTCGGATGGACCCCGGTGAGTGACAGACCATGAATAATAACAATACCGCTCTGTTCCATTTCCATATCTTCATATTCCGTTTCCTTCCTATGTCCAAGAGACGTGCACACACCAACACACACATTCATACTCCCAGGCGCACACACACACTGCAGCAACAGGCATAAGACACACCTGTATTAACGTGCGTACACACACTCACGCCTCCCATTTCCAAAAAGACTTGCATCCATGTGGCATGCATGTGTGTACACCTGGATATTCATGTGTGTACCTGCACATAAGTGTGTGTGTGTGTGTGTGTGACATAGCCCTGCAGTACATCCACCACATCTGTTCCCGTTAAAGATATTGGACGCCTTCAGCGGCAGATATAAAACAAGAATTCAACGCAGGGGTTATCGCTGTGGCATCAAACCAAGAACCCTTCATTTGAACAGGATCCCAACCAGGAGGAAACGGGGGAGGAAAGCCGCAAGAAACCAACGGAATGGTGTCGGCTTTAGCCAAATATGTGTTCAACTGAAGACACATTTTGTCCATAACAAATGTCAGTTTGGCTTCAAATCATAGGGTTGCTAATGGGTTGAAGTTCATGGGAGTTTCAAAAGTTCAGAGGAGGGGGTTGCTCTATCAAAAGAGCCCCCCCCTGCCAGGAGACTCGAGTCAATTTGCGGTAGAGATGTAACGCAACACTGTTATTATCACTGACACACATGTTGCCCAATCTCCCTCAGTTCCACGAACAAATTCCATGATCTGCTGCAGTCTGGATGAGAGCTTCAGACGTCGACCACATGCAGGACGCGAGGTTCGACTTCAAACCGACCGTTCAACCGCTCGGCTCTTGGACCCGGCGGCCACTTAGCCTCGGCATCCAAGAGCGGTCACTCGATCCCCTTTTGGTACTGGTTTGAAAGAGCGGAGATAGTGCACTGGTCTCCACTGGTTTTTCATTTCCATTTCCAAAACCACATTCTAATCTCAGTAAACAGCAACGTTTTATTGTACACTTCGGGTGCAGTTGCTCTGTTTTCAGTGCCTAGACACTTTATTTAGCGAGCCTAACATGGGCCACCGCTTTTCAGGGCTGACTGCGCAGTCCAGCGGTCCGCTTGGACCACTGGCGTCTGGGATGCGAATAGAATAAAAAGTGTCTTTATTTATCAACAGGAAAGGCGGACTGAAATCCATCTCATGTTTAAGCTGGTCCTGTAAATTCCCATTGACTAGAACGTGGAAATGTCAAGTGACTTAGAGACTTTGATGAAAGGTTCTCAATTCTGAATGATTTCATCATGTTTTTCCACTGCCTGATATTCAATGCATGCTCAAGTCTAGAACAGCTCCTGGCTATATTGCTCAGGTTCAAACAGGACTGACCCTTAGTGCAGAACACCCATTAGTAGTATAGATACACAGAAGACACCCGGGTACTTGTGGCGCCAACTCACTAGTGATACCGGCCTCTCTTTAAACTTGTTAGCATTAAAAAGTCCTTAATTCTTACCGTTTTACAAAATACTGTCTAGATTTGATACAGCGACAATCTAAAACGATGTGGTTGGGATGGGAGTCTTTGTGTGGCGCTCCTCTAGCGTGTCTTTCATGCTTAGCCCCACCTTTCCATCAGGCCCGAATGGAAGTGACCCAGAGTTCAACTCATTCCAGGCGGGAACACACTCGCTCGCAGCCCACATTTCACTGTGTCTCTCTTTTGTCTATAAATCTGACAAAGTCAAACTATAATCCCGATCCCAGGACACGGGCCCCCTGCTGAGAACTAACCTGGCTACCCCTGACTTCTTCATGAACCTTGTAAATGCAGTGTGTCTGTTGCTGGAAGAGTGGGTGCTATTGTGTGCATTATTGAAGCCATGATGAAAACGTAATGTGTGCGTGCATGAATGCATGTGTGTGTGTGTGTAAGACTGCATTCTTTTGCAAATGAGTGGAGTATTTTACCTCGGTAGGCGTGTAGCTCCTTGCAGCGTACCCCTGGTGGAGAGGTTGTTGGTTCTCCTGGGGCTGGGAAGGGGTGTTGATTGGATAGAAGGCCGACCGAGGGACTTGATTCTGGGCTTGGCGGTGGGAGAGCGCCTGGGGCTGGGCATTGTGCAAGCTGTCCTTGTGCTGGAAGTCTTGATTTGTTGCTTTAATGCCAGAACTGCTGTAAAACTCCTGATTGGAGATGAGCTGAGCCTCTCTCTCCCTCTCTCGTTCCCTCTCATGCTCTTTCTCTCTTTCTTTTTTGAGCTGCTCCTTCTCTCTAGCCCTCTCCATCTCCCTTTCTCTCTCCAGTTTCAGTTCTCTCTCCCTTTCCCACTCCTTCACCCTCTCCTCGCGTTCCCTCTCCCTCTCAATCTCCCTCAGCTTCGCTCTCTCCAATTCCAACTCCCTCTCCTCTCTTTCTCTCTCCCGTTGTCTCTCCCTCTCTCTCGCCCTCTCTTCCCTCTCCCTCTCTCGTTCCCTCGCCCTCTCCTCCCTCTCTCGTTCTCTCTCTCTTTCCCTCTCTCTTCCCTCTCCCTGCTAGTACTCACAGACTGCCTCCTAGCCTCCATAGTGTTGGGGAATGAGGCACCTTCCTGCTGGAGCCCCCCCTGGTAGGAGAACCTCCTTTGGGCTTGGTGCTGACCGAGCTCCCCTCCTTGGAGCTCTGCAGGGTGGGGAGGCTTCTTCTGCCTGCGACTTGTCAGTCCAGAGAGATTCGACACAGACACACTCCTGCTCGTCTCCTCAAAAAACCTCATTCTATCCGCAAACGGAAGGATATCGGACTCATCCACCCGAGAAGAAGAAGGAGGAGCGAGTGTAGGAAGAGTTAGAGGAGGTGAAGGCACAAACCCCATGCCGCGACCCTGTGACCCCTAACACCTTCTCACTCCGGCCTCCAAACCGGCTTGGTCGGTCTGGTTCAGGTTGGAGTTTATGCTCGGGGGTCCAGCGCCAGCGACGGGCCTTGCCAGCGGGTGCCGGCTCCTCCACAACCCGGATGCCGACACCAAAATTGGGCATTCCCGGGTCCTGGGCCAGGTCGTAGTTCAGGTTCTGAGTGTGGGTTTTGGACTGGGGTTGAGTCTGTAAGCCTTCGTGGCTGGACTCACTTGAGGTGTGTGATTTCTCAGCTGATGCTGTGGTCTGGCCATCTAGGGGGCTGATTGGTGGGACAAATGCAACTTTGGTACTTTCCTGGGAAGGCTGGTCTGGGTCTCCCTCCTCCTCATGGAGGTCTGGACCCTCCTCCTCCTGGACAGTTTCCCCACTGTGGAACAACCCTCCTGGGCTACGGCTCTTTTGAAGCTGGGCCTTTTTCCTTTGGATCTCGTTCCGGAGGTTGGTAGCGAATCGCTCACTGCGACGACGGTTCCGCCGATGGTTCCTGGACGAGCTTGATCTCTTTGTTGCTGCCTCTCCTTCCACATCCTCCTTTTTTCCTTCCCCACTTCCTCTCTCCACTCCTCTCTGCTCCTCTAGTAAGGTATCCACACTGGCAGCCGCACTAAGAGGCCTGAAATCTCTCTCCAGTACCCGATCAGATTTCACTCCTACCTGGGTTGATGATTCAGTGGGGGTCCCTGGTACACTCACAGAACGGCCCCAAGGGTGGTGATGCTGAATGGGGGAGAGGGACCCACCAGTCATGCCCTCCATCCCCTCCATCCTCTCAGTCACATTTACAACCTCATCCCCTTCCAAGAACACAGATCCTGGGGTTGAGCAGCGACTGCCTCCCCATTTGTTCTGTGAGGCCTGGAGGTGGTTGTGAGAAGCTTCTTGCCCATTCAGGCCTGCAGTGAGGTCTTCCCTTGTGGGCTGGGGAGGTGAATGGGACCACTGGCTGCTACAAGGGGACAAGGAGGGATTTGAAGGGTTTGATTGATCATCGCCGTTAAAGTCCAGCAACTGAAGTTGTGCGGCGAGGAGCTTCTCTGGGGCGCTGTGGCGGTGCAGTCCCGACGAGGAGTGCTTGGTCTTGCAGTGGATGTGCTGAGGCTCCCCCCAGTCCTCCGTGGAGGGTTCTGGAGGTAAGGAACCAGAGGAGGTAATGGGGAGAGGGGAGGTCCTCACTGGGGCAGGGAGGTGGTGGTGATCTGGCGTGGTCTCTGAATTGCAGTCTTTATTAGTACTATTACCACATCTGATAGCTCTTAGTCCTTTATTCTGGCTTTGGATATTATAGTACGATTCCAAGGAATCATCTTTGAAATTCCCATTTTTGTCCCCTACTTCTGACTCAGTGGGGAAGCCATTATGAATACCTGATTCAAGACTGAGGGAGGGCTTGTCATCGTCATGGTAACAGGAGAGGCTGGGAATTTCAATAGGAGCGGAGGCGCAACGCTTTTCGGTGTCTTCAGAGCGACTCTGCGTGACCCTGAAACTGTCCTTCCTGGTTGGAGGCTGAGGGGGGTGCATCTTTCTCTCAGCTCCTCTTTCTTTATCCCTTATGGTCTCAAAGTCTCCTCCCCTCCTCTCTTCCTCATAACAGCAGGAGGAGGGCCTATCTTTTACCTCAGCGGGCCTTGCTTTCGGCCTGGTCAGCGACCTGGACTTCAGTCCTATCAGCTGGGCCTCGCCTGATGAGCTCCCCATGGTCGATGCATCCCCGCTGGGGTAACCTCTACAAGCGGGCCCCAGGCTCTGGAAGAGGTTATCCATGGAGCAGGCCTCGCCGGGCCTGAGTGGCACCGTGGCGTAGTCGGATGTGTTTGAACTGGCTGAGAAGGAGCTGTAGGCGGAGTCTCTCTTGTTGTTAAAGAGGGCGGGGTCAACAGGTGAATTGTGGGAGTTGGCTGGAGAGTACGGCTGTGTGGTGGGCGTGGTAGGGTCCAAGCTCTCCATGGAGCCCAGGGAACTACTTCGGTCAGTGGAGGAGTAAGGTCTGGACAGCTGACCCCACTGCATGGACAAGTCACTAGAGAAGAAAGAAGGTATGGGAGAAAGAGACGTGGGGAAACACATTAGCATCAAAATCACCACGTATGCTAAAACAAATAATGTATCCCACTTAGGAGAAACAAAAACAACGAGCTACAACAAAAAGCACATCACTGCAATAACTGGAAAGAGTACTGATCAACAACTTAAGAGTTTAGTCCACAAATAACAGATTTACCATGTGAAAAAGGTGAAACCTATCCTTACAAAGCGATCGATGGCAAAAAAAAAAAAGGTACTTGTTAAACAAGCCGATAATTCAAGTCTGTTGACAAAATGGTAAAGCTTTTAAAGACTGAATCATCTGTAACTTAGACTCATTGAATGAGTCAGTTAATGATTTTTGGCCCCAATATATATAAATATATTGTATTCTGGAACTGTACAGCTGGGGAATCTGTTTCATATCAGTCCAGAGCCGAAGATCCACAGCAGCCCCATATGTTTTTAAAGACCCTCGGAGGAAGCCTCTTTAGGCGGAGGGGGATTTCCTCCTCATCAACTCCTACAGCCTGGAGTCAAATCTCTAAGTCATGCCTTGATTCCTCTCATCCTTTCTGTTCTTTCCCCTTCATTCCTTTCTTCCTCTCTTGTGGATTCTTCCCGTCCCATCCCCTTTACTCTTCAATTGAAGAGCTTCATTCCTGATGTCCGCAATTTGAAAAAAAAGTGAAAGCTACTCTTACAAAGTGATTGAGAGCACAAAATGATGGTACCATTGAAAAGATCAATCAAGTCCTCCTTTGATGAAACAGTCTCACGGACTGAATAACCCCCATTCACGCCCTCATTTACAATACTAGATAAGACTAAGAGTCATTCTCCCTCAGAAGTACCTTGGCATCCCAAATGCCCTAATCCTCTAGATGAATCCATCCTTAGGCCTCATGTACAAAATGACCATAAGCGTCTACATCAGCATAAGGAGAGCTTAGGGACTGGGGAGTTGTGATAGAGAAATACCTTTCAACTAACCATCAATATTATTGGCTGTAGCACACACACTGTTCTTGTTCTAGGTTCAAATCTGACTCATACGGGCCCCGATGCGAATCTGCGAACATTTTCTTTGTTGCGGTATTTTCCTTTCCCGTCCATGACCGAGGGTGGTCCACTCACCCTTTGTATTTTCAGCCAGGGAGAGACAGTAGGGGTGACACACGAGAGAAATTTCTGGAAGAGTTTGATCCTGAAACCAGTGGGGGTAAACATGTGGATCCAGACACGGGGGAATGAACCAGCCGACTATCTCTGGGCTGTTTCTGTGGTATTGTGTCTCAAAATATGTTTCTATACTACCACTATTGACTAATATTACAATTACACAGACTCTGTTTAAGCCTGTTCAAGTCATTTTCTACTTTCTTATCTTTCCTGTCACTTTCCATTCAATTCTATATAATAAAGTGCACATGCCATAAAATACTGCAAGAAAACACAAATACCTCTCAGGTGTAACGACTTCTTTGAAAGGGATTTAAGAATCAGAATCAGAGAAAAAACTATTATCTATTTCTCCGCATGGAAAAATTGTCAGAAAATTGTGAGCGATGAATCAAAAAGTAGAGGCTGCTCTATAGATTTGACCCGGGTAAAGACAGGAAATGAGACAGGAGCTGGACAGGAAATGACAGTCACTCACGCCCAATCACACAATGTGGAAACTTGTGCGTGTACACAATGACACAAAAACCAGCATAGACACACCCATATGCACACACACACACACACACACACACACACATTGAATTAATGCTTGCTGTGTCAGCGAATACTATGAAGGACAGAATCAGCCACAATTACAAATAAATGAATAAATACAAGAAATGTAAAAAATAATAGAAATCTAGAAATATTTACCTATGTTACATATGTCAAACTCTCTTATGTCCATGCATATTTTCTCTCCTACATAACACACACTTGCTTACTGTCCACTGTTCCTCTCTTTCAAACACACACACACACACACACACACACACACACACACACACACTGTACAAAATGTCCCCTTTTCTCTCTTTCACACAAACACAGTTTATTGAATGTCTTCCTCTCTTTGTCTGCATGTTCTGGGAGTCACATGCCATTGTCCAGAGTTATGCCGGGAGCTGCCTCCTCATCAGATGGTGTGTGTGTGTGTGTGTGTGTGTGTGTGTGTGTGTGTGTGTCTCAATTCCCACAGTCAGTCATGCCTGACCTCATCTGTTGGTTCACATTGTGTACACACACACACACACACACACACACACACCCCTATCTCAAACCAATAGGGACTATTAAACCTAAGAGTGGTACATTATATCACCGATTCCTATCTAACAGTACAGGGCTCTGGCGTTACGTTAGGCTGATAAAGATATAAAGGCTATTTTTAATACTGAGTCAATATACAAATGGCACTTCCCCTTTCCCTTTTAAGGACTGCGGTTCATCTTTGTGAGTGTATATAAAAAGGCTCTGGCCTTCTATGTGAATATTGTTTCAAAGTGCTTTTCAGTCTTTTGTTCACATTATTACATCGTAACACAATAATAACCCTTAAACCGTCTTCCACTGGTGGCCACTGGGAGCTGCCCAGTTCAACCGCCGTTCACCTCACCCTCAGCAGATCTTCCCTGCTGGGATTTGAACTCATCTAACCATCTAGCTACCGCTCTTCCATCCTACAAAATGAAATGCATCAGCATCACTAGAAGAAAAACGATTTATTTGGATCAGTCTCCAAGGCGATCACTAAAAGAGAAATCATGTTACTTTTCTTACCTTCGTCAGGGTTACGACACCTTTTTGCTAATAAATTCCTTTTCCAAGACTATTCCATGACCATTATTTGACAGATCTATTCACCATACCCAACCGGTCACATCTATACGATTAATATCTGATCTGACCGCCCCTGGTCTCATTTCTGGCTACAACTATCACTTGGGACGATACTATCAAGAAATGGTGATTTGGGTTTTTATTCCTCAAAGGGAAGCGGATCAACAAGCATCCAAGTCTTTGTCTTCTCTAAATGATGAAGCATGTCATTTTAATGAGAAATGTTACTTTAATGCTTAGCTCAAATTGCTGCACGTCTCCGGTAACTGCAGCGGTATCCAAAATGTGTTTAGAAATATGCAGATGATAGACTGACTTTCGTTGCACTTGGATCCGAGATCCGGGAAAAAGTAGTTGAATAATGTAGGCCTACGTTCAAAAATTTGGGGGAGAAAAAACTGAGGAGCCATCCATGTCGCTCTCCTTTTAGCTGGTATCTCCCCTTTGAAGCTGCTCAAGCCTCAAAGAAAAGTTAAATCAAACCGACTGAGTTCACCGAACTTTCCACCTGGCCCCCGGAGACAGACAAAGAACGGGTCACAGGGGACATCTGATTGGTTATCACTTTGGAATGTTTGAATGGAAGAGCGAGAATAGACCAATGGGCTTCCTGCGTGGGCTGTGTTGACATTAGAACACGATGATGTCACCGGTTTCCTGGTGACTGTTGGCTTTTGGGAACTAGTCACAGGGACTAAATTTCCCCTCAGTGACTTTGGAGCCATAGGGTGACTTTGTATGATTAAAACCTATGATACACGCAGTCAGGTTGGTTAAAACCAGGTTGGTTAACCGCCGTCAGTCATGTATCCCATCCCTCCTAATGGAGATGCCGTAGATTTGCCCCATTGGCACCAAACTTCATTTGAAGTGTTTGGTAGCGTCACTGGCGGGACGTCTTCTCCGCACAAAGGACGTGACAAATCAAAATGTGAGACAAATACAAAACTGTCTCAGCAGCAAGCCAGCGCCCCATCCAGAGAAAACTGGATTCACTAACCACCTCCATGTCCACCAGCCACTAAGGAGAAATGTTGGTCCGAAGGGTGCCCAGTTTACTGATTTCTGGGTAATGAAGTCCTTATTCTCTCACTTACCAATTTGCAAAGTTGCCTAGTGCAGATTTAACACAACTGGGAACAAATAATATTAAATCTAAGCTTTTGTTATAATCTGGAGTAACAGAAAGTGCCAGAAAGTTTGAGTCACCTGAGTAAACCTTTGTGTGACTGACAACTTATTAGAATTATTAGCAAATATCAATGTTTTCTTCTGTAAAAAAAAGTTTACATTTACTCAATAATCTGTGATATAGTGATATACGTAAAATACAATTTTCTCTAACATTAGATTTTATGGAAAATGAATGTTTGGAAATCTCAAATTTGCTTTTCTACTGACACACTAATGCAGAAAACATCGGAAAACAAACAAACAAAAGATCTAGGGTGCCTAAGTCCATTGCACTGTAGATAAAGTGAAAAGGGAATTTCCCCACAGGGATCAATAAAACATCACGTTATTATTTGTTAGATTCCTTCCTCTTACCTGTTGTCAGTTGTGTGCCAGGGTAGTGTGTAGGGGCCAGGGTGGAGCTGCATGGCAGAAGGGGGAGGAGGAGGGGGGAGAGGAGGGGAGTCGGCGGGGGGGAGGCAGGGAGGAGGAGGAGGTGGAGGTGGAGGTGGAGGAGGAGGGAGGGGGGGCTCCGACAGCTTGGCCAGGTGCCAGGAGTGAGGTCTGATCAGGGGGACGCTGCGCCTGAGGAGACAGGGGAGGAAGATGCAGGTGAGTATGAACATCGGCCGAGGCAAAGACGTGAAGCGAGCAACCTGAGCAACCTGAGCAACCTGACCTGACCCCAGCGAGCAACCTGACCCTAACCTGCTCCGGTGAAGCTCCAGGACACCGGTGGTAAAGTGTGTATGAATGTGAAGCATGGATAAATGAAAGGTAAAAACTGCTTTGTCATCATTTCCTCCTGACATTTAAGGCGATTTCCTTTTCACCCAGCGAGTTTTTCCAATGTGCAACCTCCTCTCGTAACCCCGTTCCCCGATCACAACCGTGGTTTAACCAGGCAAGACGACCACGTATTTACAGCCGAGCGCCTCGACATGTTGAGCCTCACATATAATAACTTGGAACAACAGTGGCAGAACCCTGCGAACGCAAATTCCTTGGAAACGTTGTAAAAAACATCATGTAACATGTAACAGTGAGTTCTCTGAGGTAAAACCTGAGGCCAGACATTCCAGCCCACCCCCCTGATATTCACCAATTCCCAGGTACAGACTTCCGATACATACACTATCCAGGCTCCAGTCAACCCCCTGCGGAGTGTGTGTGTGTGTGTGTGTGGTGTGTGTGTGTGTGTGCAAGAGAATGAGTGACTAAGTGAGAGAAGGAAAGGGGGAGAAAGGAGTAGAGAGAGAGAGAAATTCCAGCCAGGTATAAGAATTCCCGGGAGATTCCCAGAGTCTGAATGGACCTTTATGTAGCTAATAATACCTTTACGAATAACTCTGGAATACCGGTCCAGAATACCGCCGCCTGGATGGGAATAACGAAAACGGACCAGAAAACAGCCAAGCCAAGGCCGGGCAGGATAGCCTCGTGACCAAAAGGTCCCAGGTTTGATCCCCGGCGACAACCTTACGCTACCTGCTCGCTCCCTGGAAGTCGCTCCGCACAAGAGCACCGGCTAAAAAACTCTGCCGAGACTATCCCGGGTGTTCGGAATAACATTTCGGAGGTACAATCCCGGGAGGAGAATGTGGATCCTGGCACGACGACGGAGAGAGGAAAGGACTGTTCAGGGGTATTATTGTTTATGATAAAGCAGGAGAAGCATTTCCAAAGTCAACACCGTCGTTTCCTGGTTCTGGCTGCTCCAGAGGGATCGGAGCTATCGGAGCCCACCGATTGTTCAACTCCGCTGACAATGTCCTTAAATTATCCCCTGAGAAGGTTTATGGAGTGTCTGTGTGTGTGTGTGTCTGTGTGTGTGGGAACGACCCAAACCTTACCAGACAAAATCCCATTATCAAACCTACCACAAACATCAGCCCCCCGCTTTCTCTCCAACTTTAGCTTTGACAGATTGACGACTGTGTGAAAATCAAAACAAGCCCATTCGAGAAATGTAAGATAGCAAAAAGAAAACCGAAAGGCTGCGATGAATTTACAGTTTTGCAACCCAAGAATGTCGTATGGAAAGCGAGCGTGCTGTTTGGAAGCGACGGTTGCCACGTATCCCACAATTCTTGGGATTGTGGGTGAACTGTATCGTCTACATGGGCCCAGAGTCGCAAAGTCGATTACACTTCAAATCTGACGTATAAAAGTGCAAAGAAAGAGGTGATGTCCTGCACATGACCTTGACCTCTGACCTCCCTGGAGGGGGCGGGGGTTGTCCCTACAGGGTTATATCACACACACTGATGGACAGACGGAAAATCTGTCGCAAACTAGAATCAAAAAACAACCAAAAGGATCGAGAAAGAAATTCAGCTACTCTTGGAGGATAAATGACAAAGAGTTCCTACTAGAAACCAACATGTTGTGGCTGCAATCGACTTCACCTCAGGTCCCGCAGACCAATCAGACGACCAAAGGGTTGTGAGGACTTAAACCTGTGACCCTTCAGCTGTAGATCAGTTACAGTTCTGATCTCTTTACCTTCACCTACCTTCACCTGGCTGACATCGTGGCTTACCAGGGCCGGTTTCATCTGACGGTGTAACCCAGTTGGCTAGCCGTCTCAGCTGGCAACGAGACGCCAAGCGGAATCACATGGAGTTAGATAAGGTCCTCGTCACCGTCGCTGGAAACCAGGAGCTGGGAGTTAGTCGCCGTCGTGACCAAAAACCAGTCAGGAAATCCAATTACGCTTTGCAAGACGACGACAACCTCCTATTTATAAACTGCGCTGAGTAGGTGGCCCGCGTCTTAGAGGTAGGACTTTAAAAAAGGCAGGAAAGAGGAACTGAAGAAGAAGAAGAAGGAGTAGAGAAGAAGAGAATACAGTAGTGGAGTTATACGTGGTCCGTCTGCAGCGCTGAATGAGCCTCTATGAAGAGATCTGCTGGAATGTCCTGCTTACGGTCAGAAACTGTAACAGCTGACTGATACTGCAAAGGTCAACTCATAATCTGAGTCACACACACACACACACACACACACACACACACACACACACACACAGTCTCAATAGAGCACAGACAGTACGCCAGACAGGAAGTCAGACAAATAGATTCAGACGGCAAACTGTCTCATGGATAAACAACAAGGACACACACTGTTGCCGTGAAGAGGCATGGAGGCGTTAAAACACGTTAAGAGAGTGTGTATGTGCTCCTGGGTGAATAAAGGCAGCATAACCATGACATAACCATGACATAACCATGACATAGTTACATAGCTGTCGGTTGTGATGGTTCTTATTGTACTGTCTATAAAGAGCCGAGGCACAAAGCGGCTGAAAAACTCCCCCATTTTCTTCAAAGTCATCAGATTTACGCCGGACAGATTTAAAAAAGAGACGACAGGAAGAGATTTATGAGTCCCAGAGGGGAAAGTCAAGACACGACGCCTCGGCAGAGACGGCTGAGGATGCGAGAGTTTTCAAACCTACCTAACAAGGCTCCGCAAACTGGAGCATCCAAGGTAAAACTGATCCCGGTTCAGCAGCGGCGGCGGTGGCGACGGCGGCCCCAATACCCGGGGGGTCTAGTCTAGAGAATAAACCCTCGCGGTGGTTTCCAAACGGCGTAGCGAACCCCGGCTACGCTCCCATCACCTCCCGGGTCTTCCTGGTAAAACGTTACGAGGACGACTTCTTTCTTTCTTTCTTTCCTACTTGGTGGAAATCCCTCACTTCTTCTCGTTCTCCACGCCGGCTGGGGTGAAGGTGTGAGACTTGGTGGAGTGTGTAGTTCAAGGTCCGTTGTCCATCTGAAGTGAAGTAGCTGACAGGTTCTGACCAAGCTGCTGGTCCCCCTCCTCCTCCTCCTCCTCCTCCTCCTCCCCCTCCTCCTCCTCCCCCCTCCCCCCTCCTCCTCCTCCCCCCTCCCCCCCTCCTCCTCGTCCTCCTCTTCCTTCCCTCTCTTCCTCCTCACCCTCCCTCGCTCCTCTCGCTGGAAGACAAAACATTGCTATTTCTCCCTCCAACGCTCTGCATTTCTCTCACTCCCACCCCATCTGCTCTCTCTCCCTCTCTCTCTCTCTCTCTCTCTCATTCTTTCCCTGCCTCTCTCGCCCGCACAGGATGTCAGCGAGAGAGGAAGTGTTGTGGAGAGCAGATAAAGTAGCGGCCGGCTGCTAAAATAATACCCAGAGTTCCACACTGTTATTGTTTGACAAAGGGAAAAATGCAGAGGTACTTCCTCCTCGTGTGTGTGTGTGTGTGTGTGTGTGTGTGTGTGTGTGTGTGTGTGTGTGTGTGTGTGTGTTTGGAGAGAAAGAAAAAAGAGATAAGAAGAGCAAAGAAAGCGAGACCGACTGGGGGAATTACAAAATGTGGTGAGGGAACGGGAATGCGAGAGGACGGGCCACAGCCGACCGGAGCGCCGCTTCCTAATGGCGGCTTGTGGTGATGCTCATCCAGGAATTGAAGTTGTTTTTTGGTTTGTTTTTTTACTGTTGCATTGATCTGGATGAGAGAGTCCAGACCAGATCCTAAACCGTGAAAAAACTAAAAGAGGGAAGTGGTGGGGAGAGAAGAAATGAAGGAGGAGAGAGAGGCGATAACCAGACCTGGTCACTGGAGTCGCACTGTTCAATATTGGATACGATGTTGATATGATATGAAGATATGATGTGATTTTCTCACTTCATGAAGTAGAAGCCAATGGAAAAATGCTCTGCTGGCGATCTCTGTTCATTCTGGGTGTTTTCAATAAATCTCTGAATTTCTAAATCAGTTTTTTTGTCTTCTAAGTCGTCTTGACTTGACCTTCTGATGAGACACACTGAGCAAGAGTTAAGGGGATACCAGTATGTTATAGGTGATAAATAACGTACACCTTAGTAAAAAAGGAAGGCTGATTTACTGTGACCTGCCGGTATCTGGGCTGCCCCGGTGAGGTGAACACCGATCAGACCGGTGCTCGTGTTCAGCTGCTTCCTTCATGTGGTCTCAGCTGGTCTGAACCGAAGGGAACCCAGACGGAGCAGGACAAGCCCACCGTGCCCAGCTGAAGTTACAGGGACTGGAATCTGGATTAGGTTTCACCCCCAACGATCTCCGCCCCGGCAGGATGACGGGTCGCCAAAGCTCTGTCCAATCCAACAAGCTACGTGTGAAGTCATGTGATTTCACCTGAACCAACCAAAACACAAACATTCGCTTCGGTTCGAACTGAAGAAAACCACCTGTGGGGTCTGATCGCACCCTTGATCTGACGACCTTTGCCGTGACCGGTCCCGCTGGCGAGGCGGCGGTGAAAGCTGGTTTGAACTGGTCGGTGCAACATCGAGAGTGTGTGTGAGCGTCCAACAGCACCGGCGTTGAAGTTTAACCCACCACACGATAACACACACACTCAATAACACGAGGAACCACACCGGGCTTCAAAGGCTCTCCTGCAGACTGTGTGTGTGTGTGTGTGTGTGTGTGTGTGTGTGTGTGTGTGTGTGTTCAGATTCCTCACATTCCCGGCCCTCCCGTCTGAAGGGTGAGGGGTTAACTATGCTAGGAAGCCTAAACAGCCTCACCTCCTCCCCTCTGCCCCTTTGTGTTCGCCTGCAATCAGGACCTATTTGTTTGCTTTATGGGTCTCCCTGAGGTGTGTGTGTGTGTGTGTGTGTGTGTGTGTGTGTGTGTGTGTGTGTGTGTGTGTGTGTGTGTGGAATGTCTGCATGCAATCAGACCCCTGTTTGTTTGCCTTGTGGCCCCTCATCACCCTTGATTATGGATTTTTGCATGGCGCACACACACACACACACACACACAGAGCTTAGGTATAGACTTGGACACACACACACACACACACACACACACACACACACACACACACACAGTAGGTACATACCAGGTAATCAGTACAGTGAGACTAGGCCCATGCCAGAGGCCGATGGCAGGAAGGGTGAAGTCCACTTTAGCCTCTGCAGCACAATGCACTGTTTGTTACTGCTGGTCCCCAGACTGGGTGGGTCTGTCTGTCTGTCTGTCTGTCTGTCTGTCTGTCTGTCTGTCTGCGCCCATCTTCTACTGCTGTGTTTACATCCAACCATCAAGCAAGTTTTCAAGCGAACTTCACGAAAAACAAAATGCAGAGTAGCCAGAAAACACCCGGGAGAGAAGAGAGGGATGGACCAAAATACATCCCGGTGTTAGGAAGCTTCATGACCGGCGTGAGGCGGCGAGGTGGAACGAGGGGCGTGCGAGGTCCCAGAGTACAGGGGACACCCTCTCTCTCCTGTCCTGACACCACCGATCTGGTATAGTGACACCTAACGTCTGGGTTCCTCTTCCTCTCTACAACACAGGAAGATCTTTTTAACGTGTGTGTGTGTGTGTGTGTGTGTGTGTGTGTGTGTGTGTGTGTGTGTGGGACCAGTGTCATGTATCATGGAGTCTCAGTTTAACGTGCTAGTTAATAAAAGCCAGGCCAGAGGAGAGAGATAACTAGAGCAGACCACACACACACACACACACACACACACACACAATAATCATACTATTTTACAGTAACAGTATCTGACTGTAACATATGATCATCGCAAGCCGCCAATCGCTTTCCCCCTCCGGTATTTTCCCAGGTGGGAATCCGGGGATTCGAACCGGCGACCTTTCAGTCACAAGCCGGCTCCTCTCCACGTCTGTCGGCTCGTTGCCGAGCGCTCAGACTGACTGACACGCAGGAACACAAACAAACACACTTTCATTCTGCCGGTCGATGTCTCAAACAACATCAGAACCAAACCACCACCGTAGGAATGGCCTGTGTGTGTGTGTGTGTGTGTGTGTGTGTGTGTGTGTGTGTGTGTGTGTGTGTGTGAGGAAGAGGTCTTGAGGAATGACAGGAATGTCTATTGTTCAGCCAGGGAACGAAGGGGGGAAGAGGAGGAGGAGGAGGAGGAGGAGGAAGGGCAGACTATTGTGTTTCATGGTTCTTGGCACCGCAGACCTCAGTCTTGCCCCGGACCCCAGGGACCCTGTGGTAGAAAATCTAAACAACGGGATGTGTGTGTGTGTGTGTGTGTGTGTGTGTGTGTGTGTGTGTGTGTGTGTGTGTGTGTGTTTTGCCCATCCATCTGTCTGCGGTAAAATTCTTAACCACCAGATGAATGTCCCAACAAGAGTCTGCTAAACGACAGAACGGAAACCGAAAGCGAGTCGACGTGGAGATGGAGGAGGTGGAGGTGAGGGGGAGGGGGGAGGGGGAGGGGGGGGGGGGGAGGTGAGGGGGGGAGGGGTTGGAGGGGGGGGAGGTGGAGGGGTTGACATTTCCAGGAAAAGATGAAAACTAATTTTGAAACCGAACAAGAACAAACAAACTGTGAAATTGAGAGGAGAGGAGAGGAAAGAAGGAAAGGAGAGAGGAGAGGATAGGAGGAAAGGAAAGAGAATAGAATACAACTGTAAGAACAGAAAGGAGGAGAGGAGAGAGGAGAGGAGAGAAGGAAAGGAGAGAGGAGAGGAGAGAAGGAAAGGAGAGAGGAGAGGAAAGAAGGAAAGGAGAGAGGAGAGGATAGGAGTACAACTGTAAAAACAGGAAGGAGGAGAGTAGGAGAGGAAAAGAGAAGGGGAGAAAGGAGGGAAGAGAGGAGGAAAGGAGAGAGGAGAGGAGAGGAGAGAGGAGAGGAGAGGAGAGAAGGAAAGAGGAGAACTGTAAGAACACAAAACTTTATTGTCCATGTGACACAGATCACATGTTCTTCTGAATGAAACAAATCTTCACAGAAACCAGTTTAAATTTAGTCTTTTTAAAAAAACACCAAAAACTCTTTTCTCTGTCGCCTCGTTTCCCCGGTCGCTCTCCCCCCCCCCCCCCCCCCCCCCCCTCCTCCCCCTCCTCCTCCCCCTCCTCCTCCTCCTCCCCTAAATGTTTAGCTGATCTGCAGCTGAGATGAAGGAGTGTTTTCCACCGAGTCCTATCCACCCTGTCAAAACACCAACATGATCTCAGACTGGGTCCATGGAGTATTTCCCGCTTCGCTGCCCAGTAATTGGATGTTTGTTTGTTTGTTTTTATGTTTGTTTTTATTTGCTGCTGGAATTGAGAGAAACTTCCTGACAAATACGTTTATAAAAAAACACATAATCCTACTTTTTAGATTACACTACCTAGGTTAGGAAAGCAGACATAAGAAGAAGACATGAAGAAGAAAGCAGGTGACCTGAGTCTTGATAACAGACGATCCTCTATATTTTAGTTATTGAACGATGATGTCAAGTACTTTTTGTCTAAATGTAGATAGAGAGACAGGATGGGACAAGATGACTGTGGTTTTCTAGCAACACACAGGATGGTGTTTTCTGTGGATGATGCATGATGGTCCTCTGCAGCTTTGGCGACGACTGCTGCAGGTTCAATTCTGTTTTTGTTTGGTGTTTGAAGCTGCAGGAGGCAAAAAGAGACGAGTGTAGATTCACGTTATTTGCCTGGTGTCGGTATGGTCACGCCTCCACAGGAAGTGATGCACCAAAAACTTCACAGTAAAACCCAAACTGGACCGCCGTCCGATCTCGTCTCTTCGGTGGTGTCAAGCGCCGCGGGCCGTGTGCAGTTCACTGACGTCACACGTTGCAGGATTTCTGAGTGTTGAAGTTCAGATTGTTACGGCTCGCTGCCATTTGGAGCCGCCGAGTTGTCCGGCTTGAATGTGCATGAATGTGGATGTAAAAGGGTTTTAGTGAAAGATTCTGTTCACAGTACAACTTTGGTAAAGTGCTCTAGTCGTGAAAAGCTATTCTTTGATTCAAAAGGTCGCTCACACACCTCGGGAGCCCTTTCCTCTTCCGTCAACAGCTGTAAATAAACTGTTTAGTCTTTGTTGGCCTCCCATTGAAACCGCTTCCATTCACTCACACACACACACACACACACACACACACACACACACACACGCACACAAATTGGCTAATGCATTAGGTGTAAGCTGGACAGGAAGTAAGGGAAGGGAAACTTTGGGAGGAACAGGAAATGATGCGAAGGTTGAGGAATGTCCCTCCAACTGCTGCCCACTGAGAACCTGACACGTACACACACATACACACACACACACACACACACACACACACACACACTATTACAGTTGGATCCATCAAAAAGGTTCGTGAAAACAGGAAGTACTATAGAAGAAACACTTCCAGGTCGAGCCGACAAAACATCCCACATTCTTTCCCTTCCAGAAATGTATTGGAGAAAATCATCATTACCTAAACACAAACCCCAAAAAGCAGTAAAGGGACAAAAGTCAATATAGGGGTGTCCAAACTTTACGACAGAAGGCTGAGGACTCAAATGTAACGTTGCCAGAATTTCCAA
This sequence comes from Hoplostethus atlanticus, assembly GCA_034670405.1. Classification (NCBI taxonomy): domain Eukaryota; kingdom Metazoa; phylum Chordata; class Actinopteri; order Trachichthyiformes; family Trachichthyidae; genus Hoplostethus; species Hoplostethus atlanticus. The sequence continues at coordinate 135,980 of JAXDDX010000296.1, read as the reverse complement.
AATGCTACTGAGACATTTTGGGGGGAAAAGTTCTTCACCTCCTGAATCTACGGAGAGTACAGCAGGTGGAAGTGAACCTATCTGTGTCTTACCTGCCTGAATCAAAAAACCTGGGGCTGCAACAGAGAAGAGAAAGCCCGTAGATTCGCACCGTTTACCCTGAAATCTCGGCGCACAGTCAGCGACGAATCGAAACTCGAGAGCGAAACCAAGGCGCTTATAAAATATCTCACCTCAAAATAAGAAAGACAGACAGACAGAAGCAAACAAGGAAACAAGGAAACAAACAAACAAGGAAACATACTAACATCCTTCTAGGAGCAAAAACGAGTGAATCGATGGTTTCAGTGTTGAGGGAACCCGTCAGGTAAAATACCCCAGACTAGAATTTAGTGGAAAAGTCACACAAAAGAACATTTCTTTGCCTCGTTTCCTTCCTCTACATTTACATCATATAGTAAAATCCACTAGACACATTTTTCTTTCCCAGCTCGCTCGGTTAAAAAAGGCCATTTCTTCAAAACAGTCATACAATAAAACACAGTGGTGCACTGTGAGGAGGAAACCTACTGAGTCATTTCCTCACGTTGCCAAAACAAGCGCACCAGAAGAAGAAATCCCTGTAGCTGCACTCCATCAGAGTTTAGGTTAAGTGGCTTTTAATCGAGCCTGAAATAACAGTTAGCAGAGGTACACACACACACACACACACACACACTTTCTCACACATATGTAGACACATAAACACACGTGCATACATACACAAACATACATACGTGCTGGAACCTCTACAGGTTGGCAGCCACGTTGTGCGCCGATTGGCGGGCTGCCATCTTGGAAAAAACAGGTAGTTGTGGCGAAGGAGGAGGGTTCAGATTTGAGTTTTAGTTGGATAAACATTTCTCAGGTGGAGCCAAAGAACGGTTCCTCTGGCTAACTAACGTTGGACTGAAGCCCAGTGAACAAGACAAGAGATAAGAGAGGAGCTAGCTAACATTATGAAGCCTAGCGCTATGCTGCTAACTGAAACAACGCAAGCTAGCCATACTAAGTTATCTAGGTTAGTTAGCTAGCCTGCTGAGCTTCCAAGATCAAACTAGCGTACTAGCCTATAGCTATCTAGGTTAGCTAGTTAGCTAGCCTGCTGACCTTCCAAGATCAAACTAGCCATACTAGCCTATAGCTATCTAGGTTAGCTAGTTAGCTAGCCTGCTGACCTTCCAAGATCAAATTAGCCATACTAGCCTATAGCTATCTAGGTTAGCTAGTTAGCCTACCTGACCTTCCAAGATCATGAATGTCAAGGTTATGTATGTTTTCACCAGATTTCCCAGCTAGCTTGCGCGCCGAAAAACTGTTTTCAATCGGTCTCCCCTTCACACACACACACACACACACACAGCCACACACACACACACACACACACGCACGCACACGCACACACACACGCACACACACACACACACACACACACACACACGCACACTCACACGCACACACACACACGTTTTACATTCATAAGAGTTATTGAGCCAGAAATAGGACCAGAACCGTCCGTCCACGCTCCGAACCGACCAATCCCCTCGTGTTATTAAACGAGGTGGTAACGAGTCTTGGCTATTGACTAAGGAACCTTTTCCACTGTAAGAAATATACAAGTCGTGCCATGTGTGCAAATGTGAGCATTTCATCATCCCTGGGCTGCCTGTGTGTGTGTGTGTGTGTATGTGTGTGTGTGTGTGTGTGTGTGTGTGTGTGTGTGTGTGTGTGTGTGGCCTGGCAGCAGCCTCCTAAAAAACCTTCCAGAGGTTTCCTTGTTCCTCTAGTAATAACTCATAACAGGCCGGTGCAGGCTGTGACGCGATTGGCAGAGAGCCGGGGGGGGTCAAAGTGCAACAAGGTCCCGCCCAGTAACCGGCCCTGGATTGGCTATTAGCCGTCCCGTTAGTTGTCAATCAAAGTGAGTTTAATTCAGACGCTGGTGGCGACCGTTACAGCACTGCCAAAATACAGCTATTACCTCTAACTATGAGGTGTGTGTGAGCTTAAGCACACACACACACACACACACACACACACACACACACACACACACACACACACACACACACACACACACACACACACACACACACCCTACTGACTACCCAGAATGACTTTTCCACAAGGCCTGACTCATGTGAACATCATATGGAGTGGCTGTTTGTCAAGACATCCTCAAATACATAAAATTCAGATTAATGCATGAAATTCTTAAAACATGTAGCACACAAACACACTCACGTGCACACACACACACACACACACACACACACAGAGTGGTGGGAACCCCCCCTGAGTCAGACATACATACCAGACACTGACACACACTGGGCTTAAGAGGGTGTGATGCTCATAACCTGGAGCATTCCTACAGTCAGCTATGTGTGTGTGTGTGTGTGTGTGTGTGTGTGTGTGTGTGTGTGTGTGTGTGTGTCTAACAGCATTAGACAGGGGTCTACCCTACGTAGAGACGGGAGCAGACAGCCAGTTGGACCGCCGGTCTGGTTTCAAAGCCAGGACCAGGTCCAGACTGCCAGCAGCTGTCTCAGGCCATCAGGAAAGACAAAATAATCGTCGTCAAACTCGTAAAAAAAAAATCCTCCGAACTGGTTTTTTTTTTACGTGTTAGTCCAATTGAGCATGATGGAAAGTATCGATGTTGATGTGGGAGAGGAGTAACGAGGAGAGGAGAGAGGTAATAAAGAGGTTTTTCTCTCCATACGCTAAGTGAAATATTATGTAGGACAAATCCTCTTGTGGTCGTAGTATTTAGTTAATCCGCTGCAGTTCCAACACCGGCCACCGTGTGGCAGCATCACAGGCTACCACCGGTTGAGTAAGGGTTGGCAGGTCAAGGTGAGATTAACTCGGGTCCCCAAAGGAGGAAACTCATTCGTTCAATTTCCTCACCTGCACCTGGGGGGGGGGGGGGGTGGAGCCTATCCCAGCATGCACTGGGTGGAAGGATGGCCCGAAACTATTACCTACAAATATAAAGTAAGTAAATATAAAGTCCCTGTAACGTTGATGTTGATTGATTAGGCTACTGAGCAGATGCTCCCATGCTCCTCAAGCACACTGTTAAACTGGTCCCAGATCTGTTGGCCGATTTCACGTCCCCGTTACCATGCCAACTGGAAATATTCCCACCATTAGTTCTGCTTCCTGGGCCAAGATACCAGCAGAAGGTGGTAGTACTGGGCGTTGTGAAGAAGATCATGCATGCTCAGCAAACCTAGATAAATGAAGGTTTAAATAGTGTGTGTGTGTGTGTGTGTGTGTGTGTGTGTGTGTCCTACTGGCGATGTTCTCCTGACGTATCAAAGCCTGCGATCATCCAAAACAAACAGCTGAAAGTCCTTTTATAAACACACACACACACACACACACACACACACACACACACACACACACAGAACCCACCCCCCCCTCCTCATCAGAGTTTATCAGCTTCCTGTCTGACACCCTGGAGGTCAGAGGTTACTTCCTGTGGCACATTCCCCCACACGTCTGAGAGCGCTGCTTTGCTGTGTGCGTGTGTGTGTGTGTGTGTGTGTGTGTGTGTGTGTGTGTGTGTGTGTGCCTGGGTAACAGATTCCTAACAGATCAGGAAAAGAACGATCTCCTCCTCCTCTTCCTTCCCCTCCAGCCTCAGTGAGTCAAACACGACGTCAGACAACGGAGGCGTCGGCAAGAAACCGACCGAAACCGACGGCTTTGAAATACACCCGTGTTCGGGTGTGTGTGAACTCCATTTGTGTGTCAACGACTGTGTGTGTGTGTTTGTTTGTTTGTTTGTTTGTTTACCTCCTGACGATGATCTTCAGTATCCTGTACGATCCCTTGATGAGGATGAGAGCTTCCTGTCTGCTGCCGTAGAGGGCGGAGCCATTTATGTTGATGAGCTCATCGCCCACCTTCAGCTTCTTGCACTGAGACGCCTTCCCTCCATCCTCAATCTGGAAGGGGGGGGGAGAGAGAGAGAGAGAGAGAGAGAGAGAGAGAGAGAGGGAGAGGGAGAGAGAGACAGAGAGATAGAGAGAGACAGAGAGAGACAGAGAGAGAGAGAGAGGGAGGAAGAGGGAGGAAGAGAGAGAGAGGGAGAGAGAGAGACAGAGAGAGAGAGAGAGAGAGAGAGAGAGAGAGAGAGAGGAAGAGGGAGGAAGAGAGAGAGAGGGCGAGAGAGAGACAGAGAGACAGAGAGAGAGAGAGAGAGACAGAGACAGAGACAGAGACAGAGAGAGAGAGAGAGAGAGACAGAGACAGAGAGAGGAAGAGGGAGGAAGAGAGAGAGAGAGAGAGAGAAGGAGAGAGAGAGACAGAGAGACAGAGAGAGAGAGAGAGAGAGAGAGAGAGGAAGGAAAAGAAAAGGACATTCAGATTAGTAAAAGAAGAGAGAACAGAGTGAAGGTCACTCAAGGACGCGTCCCGTCTGCCAAGCCGACTCCTTTAAAACCTTCTGGAGACATTTTTGTCAAAGGGTCTCTGTCTCCATGGTAACGCTGCCCTGAAGAACATCTCCAAAACAGTCTGACCAGACAGACCACAGAAACCCATCACATTCCACCGTGTGTGTGTGTGTGTGTGTGTGTGTGTGTGTGTGTGTGTGTGTGTGTGTGTGTGTGTGTGTGTGTGTGTGTGTTGGCCACAGCGGTCACTGCGGGCTGCACAGTGGTGGAGTCTGTGTTGTTAATGCATTGCTGGGATGTTTTAGTGCGTTTTTTTAAGGCTAAAGAGGAGAAACACTGACGAGTGTGTGGCGTGGGGGGGGGGGGTCACCCATAAATCACATCAACAGACAGACAACTGACTGACACACAGACAGACAGGATAACTGACTGACTCATTACATTACAGACGCTTTTATCCAATCGACTTGCAAAGGTGACACTATGTGGGGATCGAACCCACGACCCTGAGACTCACAGACAGACAGGATAACTGACCGACTCACAGACAGACAGGATAACTGACCGACTCACAGACTGACAGCATAACTGACCGACTCACTGACAGACAGGATAACTGACCGACACACTGACTGACAGGATAACTGACCGACACACAGACAGACAGGATAACTGACCGACTCACAGACTGACAGGATAACTGACCGACTCACAGACTGACCGGATAACTGACCGACACACAGACTGACAGGATAACTGACCGACTCACTGACAGACAGGATAACTGACCGACTCACAGACTGACAGGATAACTGACCGAATAACTGACAGACAGGATAACTGATCGACTCACAGACTGACAGATAACTGACCGACACACAGACTGACAGGATAACTGACCGACTCACTGACAGACAGGATAACTGACCGACTCACAGACTGACAGGATAACTGACCGACACACAGACAGACAGGATAACTGACCGACTCACAGACTGACAGGATAACTGACCGACTCACAGACAGACAGGATAACTGACCGACACACTGACAGACAGGATAACTGACCGACTCACTGACAGATAGGATAACTGACCGACTCACAGACTGACAGGATAACTGACCGACTCACTGACAGACAGGATAATTGACCGACACACTGACAGACAGGATAACTGACCGACTCACAGACAGACAGGATAACTGACCGACACACTGACAGACAGGATAACTGACCTACTCACAGACAGACAGGATAACTGACCGACACACTGACAGACAGGATAACTGACCGACTCACAGACTGACAGCATAACTGACCGACTCACTGACAGACAGGATAACTGACCGACACACTGACTGACAGGATAACTTACCGACACACAGACAGACAGGATAACTGACCGACTCACAGACTGACAGGATAACTGACCGACACACTGACAGACAGGATAACTGACCGACTCACAGACTGACAGCATAACTGACCGACTCACTGACAGACAGGATAACTGACCGACACACTGACAGACAGGATAACTGACCGACACACTGACAGACAGGATAACTGACCGACTCACTGACTGACAGGATAACTGACCGACACACAGACTGACAGGATAACTGACCGACTCACTGACAGACAGGATAACTGACCGACTCACAGACTGACAGGATAACTGACCGAATAACTGACAGACAGGATAACTGATCGACTCACAGACTGACAGATAACTGACCGACACACAGACTGACAGGATAACTGACCGACTCACTGACAGACAGGATAACTGACCGACACACAGACAGACAGGATAACTGACCGACTCACAGACTGACAGGATAACTGACCGACTCACAGACAGACAGGATAACTGACCGACACACTGACAGACAGGATAACTGACCGACTCACTGACAGATAGGATAACTGACCGACTCACAGACTGACAGGATAACTGACCGACTCACTGACAGACAGGATAACTGACCGACACACTGACAGACAGGATAACTGACCGACTCACAGACAGACAGGATAACTGACCGACACACTGACAGACAGGATAACTGACCGACTCACAGACTGACAGGATAACTGACCGACTCACAGACAGACAGGATAACTGACCGACTCACAGACTGACAGGATAACTGACCGACTCACAGACTGACAGGATAACTGACCACAGACAGACAGGATAACTGACCGACTCACTGACAGATAGGATAACTGACCGACTCACAGACTGACAGGATAACTGACCGACTCACAGACAGACAGGATAACTGACCGACTCACAGACTGACAGGATAACTGACCGACTCACAGACTGACAGGATAACTGACCGACTCACTGACAGATAGGATAACTGACCGACTCACAGACTGACAGGATAACTGACCGACTCACAGACAGACAGGATAACTGACCGACTCACTGACCGGCCCGCCAACAGACAACAACGTGGACCAACAGTGACAGAAAGGCAGAAAATCTCAAAGTGGTAATAAAAAGGGTTTTTGTCCATCCCTCCCTCCGTCCCTTCCTCCCTCACCTCCCTCCACCCCTTCCTTCCTCCCCTCCCTCCGTCCCTTCCTCCCTCCCTCCGTCCCTTCCTCCCTCCACTCCCTCCATCCCTCCCTCCCCTCCCTCCATCCCTTCCTCCCTCACCTCCGTCCCTTCCTCCCTCCCCTCCCTCCATCCCTTCCTCCCTCACCTCTGTCCCTTCCTCCCTCCCCTCCCTCATCCCTTCCTCCCCTCCCTCCGTCCCTTCCTCCCTCAATCCCTCCCTCCCCTCCCTCTGTCCCTTCCTCCCTCCCCTCCCTCTGTCCCTTCCTCCCTCACCTCCCTCCATCCCTCCCTCCCCTCCCTCACCTCCCTCCAAATACCAACTGCATTTAAGACGTTTTAACACCTTAAATCTAGAGAAGGCTTTTTAAGGACACCCTGTATACACCCAGAACATCGTCGTCATGGCGACACCGCGAGGTCACCCACGCTGAGTTGATACCAGGACAGCAGGGTGGGTCCTGAGGAGGGAGGGAAGTGGAAACAGAGAACTTCCCTACAAGGATTAATAAAATATCAAGCACATCACATCAAATTATCTCCACACACACACACACACACACACACACACACACACACACTCTCTCTCACACACACACACACACACACACACACACACACACACACACACACACACACACACACACACACGGCCTCCAGGGTGAGGTGAATGCATCTGACACTGTTTATGTTCATTTGTTTCTAATGAGTTTTTCATTACGAAAACAAACCAGGGGCAGAAAACGGCCTTGACAGAGGACCGTATAATACTGCTTACACTGGGGATCACACACACACACACACACACACACACACACACACACACACACACACACACAGACACACACACACACACACGTTCCCAAACACAAACACGGACCGTTAAGAAACTCAAATACACATCAGTGAAATGACCTCTCATTACCCAGCAATGTAACAGAGGCAGGGCTCCATTGAAATAAACAGGGCTGGTGACACACACTCACACACTCTCTCACACACACACACACACACACACACACACACACACTCACACACACACACACCTTGGCTAAAACTACCAGCGTACCGTAACGTATTCCACATCGTTTTCCCATGGATAGGAGAGGAAAGATGGAGGGAAGGATGAAGGGAAGGGGAGGAGGAAGAAGGGAGGATGGGAAGGAGATGAGGACTAAGGGAGGGAGGGCGTGTGAAAAGGTGATGAGGAGGATGGGATGGAGGAAGGAGGGGATACATAAAAGGAAAGGAGGAAGGGAAGGAGATGAGGAGAAAGGGAAGAAAGGAACATGGGAGAGAGCCTCAAAGGAACAGGTTGGACTCCACAACACACACACACACACACTAAAATACACACTAAAACACACACACACACACACACTAAAACACACACACACACACACACACACACTAAAACATGACATACATCTGCCATAATAAACTCTAATTACGCCCTACATACCTGCTTTTTATATAAAACCCACAGGTGTGTGTGTGTGTGTGTGTGTGTGTGTGTGTGTGTGTGTGTGGTTGATGAGCTCATGAACCAACAGCTAATTTGTTGACACAGGAGGGTTGGAGGCTGTTAGGTTGACATCATCCTTCTCACGGCGTCTCCAGCTTCAGGAGGTTTGTAAGGTTATTAAAAATAGATTTTCATGACATTTCAGTTTTAATATTAGTAGTAGTACCAGCCTGTCAGCCTCTACCAGCCTCTACCAGCCTCTACCAGCCTCTACCATCTTCTACCAGCCTGTCAGCCTCTACCAGCCTGTCAACCTCTACCAGCCTCTACCAGCCTCTACCAGCCTGTCAGCCTCTACCAGCCTCTACCAGCCTCTACCGTCTTCTACCAGCCTGTCAGCCTCTACCAGCCTCTACCAGCCTCTACCAGCCTGTCAGCCTCTACCAGCCTGTCATCTTCTACCAGCCTGTCATCCTCTACCAGCCTCTACCATCCTCTACCAGCCTGTCAACCTCTACCAGCCTGTCAGCCTCTACCAGCCTCTACCATCCTCTACCATCCTCTACCAGCCTGTCAACCTCTACCAGCCTCTACCAGCCTGTCAGCCTCTACCAGCCTCTACCAGCCTCTACCAGCCTGTACCAGCCTCTACCAGCCTGTCAACCTCTACCATCCTCTACCAGCCTGTCAACCTCTACCAGCCTGTCAACCTCTACCAGCCTCTACCAGCCTGTCATCTTCTACCAGCCTGTCATCCTCTACCAGCCTCTACCATCCTCTACCAGCCTGTCAACCTCTACCAGCCTGTCATCCTCTACCAGCCTCTACCATCCTCTACCAGCCTGTCAACCTCTACCAGCCTGTCAGCCTCTACCAGCCTCTACCATCCTCTACCAGCCTGTCAACCTCTACCAGCCTGTCAGCCTCTACCAGCCTCTACCATCCTCTACCAGCCTGTCAACCTCTACCAGCCTGTCAGCCTCTACCATCCTCTACCATCCTCTACCAGCCTGTCAACCTCTACCAGCCTCTACCAGCCTGTCAACCTCTACCAACCTCTACCAGCCTCTACCAGCCTGTCAACCTCTACCATCCTCTACCAGCCTGTCAACCTCTACCATCCTCTACCAGCCTGTCAACCTCTACCATCCTCTACCAGCCTGTCAGCCTCTACCAGCCTGTCAACCTCTACCATCCTCTACCAGCCTGTCAACCTCTACCAGCCTCTACCAGCCTGTCAACCTCTACCAGCCTCTACCATCCTCTACCAGCCTGTCAACCTCTACCAGCCTCTACCAGCCTGTCAGCCTCTACCAGCCTCTACCAGCCTGTCAACCTCTACCAGCCTCTACCAGCCTGTCAACCTCTACCATCCTCTACCAGCCTCTACCAGCCTGTCAGCCTCTACCAGCCTGTCAGCCTCTACCATCCTCTACCAGCCTGTCAGCCTCTACCAGCCTCTACCAACCTCTACCATCCTCTACCATCCTCTACCAGCCTGTCAGCCTCTACCAGCCTCTACCATCCTCTACCATCCTCTACCAGCCTGTCAACCTCTACCATCCTCTACCAGCCTGTCAACCTCTACCAACCTCTACCAGCCTGCTACCAGCCTAGCAACTCACATCTCTACCCAGCCTGATACGCTGTCAACCTCTACCATCTCTACCAGCCTTCAGTGTCAACTCTACCATGCCTGTCAACTCTACCAGTCGTGTCAGCTCTACCAGCTTACCAGCTGTCACCTGACAGTGTAGGAGCTCAGAAGGAAGTGAGGAATCAGCCTCTCCATGTTGACCTCTACACAGCATGTCAGTACGAATGTAGTTAATGTGAGCAAGCAGCACTGGTAGGATAGAGGGCAGTTCTACGTGTTCTTTCTTTCAGTGGATGGTGTTAGGGAATGTATGTGTTCTTTGATGTTTGAGAGCCTCAACTGAAGACAGGTGTGCATAGAGCGATCACGTCGACTCACGTCTCTTCTACGTAAACACACTAAACACACTTATTCAAATCACCTGGGACTTCTCTTTCCTGGGTTATCAGACGTCGGCGTTAACTGTGGAAGGAGTCTGTTGTGTGCTCACGCCTGGTGGTGAGTTCACCGATTCTGTCCATCAAGCGAGTTGGGTTTTAATGTAATGTGGGAGTTCGTGTGTGTGTTGCTGGGGATCCAGACGGTGAGGTAGTGTTAGAAGGAGTTCCTTCTGTGACTCACATCGAACACTTTTGTTATTCACTGATCTTCTGAGTTGGGGGAGTGAGTGTGTGTGGTGGTGGTGTGGTGAGTGTGTGGTGTGTGTGCATGGCAGGATGCCCGACGGGATCCCAGCACTGGGACAAAATCCCTCTCTGTTAGAACACACAACACACACACACAGATCAGACACACCCTTTTATTTATAGAGTCAAAGAGTGACTTCATGTAGAGGGGGCAGTGGTGGGTGTGGTGTGTGTGTGTGTGTGTTGTGTGTGTGTTGTGTGTGTGTGTGTGTGTGTGTGTGTGTACAGTGGCAAGGTGCCCACCATTGTGCCCATGAAGAACGGGGAATCCCCCATAGTCACAGGGCATCAACTCAACCATCACCTGATGGCTGGCCACACACACACCCACCCAACCCCACCCCACCCACACCCACACCCACACCCACACACACACACACACACCGGGGAAACAACTGCCTCTTTATCAAAAACTGAAATGATCAGCTCCAATGTGAAGACCATTAACAGTGGTGTGAGTGTGTGTGTGTGTGTGTGTGTGTGTGTGTGTGTGTGTGAAGGTCAATGTGTCTAAATGCCTGTTTGTGTTTATGTGTTAATGTTAGTGTGTGTGTGTGTGTGTGTGTGTTTAGTCTGACAGAGATGATTAACACAGTAAACATCTGCTCTGCACCATTAAACAGCATGAGTTACCCATGTCGCTTTGCATTACACGTGTGTGTGTGTGTGTGTGTGTGTGTGTGTGTGTGTGTGTGTGTGTGTGTGTGTGTCTCCAGTGCAAGGCGGTGACTGAACATGTGTACACTGTGTAGCTGAACCCTCATATTACTGGAAGGTCACGACAGAGAAAATGACTGGTTCTCTGGAAAAGTCTGGAAGGAACACTGGGTATATACACACACACACACACACACACACACACATATATATATATGTGTTAGGCCATGAGTGAAGCGTAGGGAAATATTGTCTTGTTTCTTTGAGTGAAGATATACAACAATTTAAATCAACATTATGTGCACACACACACACACACACACACACACACACACACACTAAAGAGAGGGAAATAGTTTCTCACTTGTTTAGATGAAGAAATCCAGAGAATACAAGAAGGTTTATGCTGCCCTTGGAATAATATGCACACACACACACACACACACACACACTCAACGTCACATTCACACACACACACACACACTCAACGTCACATTCACACACACACACACACACACAAGGATGTTCATTCATCATACGGTCGTCTGCAAAACCATCAAGAGACAGTTGAAGAGTTTCATTCCCTCTGTTTGCTGCCTGACCTCCCTGAATGATTGACAGCTCAACACTGAACCAAACCCCGGTGCTGTTCACCGGACCGTCGGCCCCCGGTACCGTTCACCGGACCGTCGGCAGCCTGACAAAACAACTGGAGAACCGGATCCTTTTATTTACTCTAGGTATTAAAAAATGTAAACAAGAAAAGTGCTGGTTGGGTTTTGCTTCCACTTCTTATTTTGGTTTTGTTTGTTTCCTCTGGCGGGAGATGTGTCCGTCCGGCCGGGGGATAAATCAAGCGCACCTCGAGTACACACCAAGTTACAGTGAAGTATTTGGCTCCTCATCTCTATAAATCAACACATTTCTGGTTGTTTGGTCTCAGAAGTATTTCCCCTTCAAGTGAGCAATCAAACTTGATCATCTCCTGCACCCTGTCTGGATCCAATCACCCTCCCCCCTCCTCCCCCCTCCTCCCTAAATCAATCAAAACAAGCTCATCTCATCCAATAGGTCATCTGTCCTCCTGTAATCTCGTCATGCTAGCGTTGTGATGTGATAACGGGAAACAAACAAGAGAGGGAAAACAGACGGACAGGACAGCAGGTTACCACGCATCAACACAGAAACGCTTCAACACATTTTCACGTGATCAGAAACGATGCAATAAATAGAAAACGCAATACGTACGAGCAGCCCGTCATGGTTGGTTTTCATCTGTCAGCTGACACCGAAGAACAACAACGTCCATTTTTCTGGTCCGTGTTTGTTCTCCGACTTTCAGGAAGCAGATGAGACTTTATTTTTTGCAACATTTCAAAAGTTTATTTAAAAGTCGCTTGCCAGTTGTATGGAAACAGCTCAACACTAAGAGGCCTCTCTCTCTCTCTCTCTCTCTTTTAAAGACTTTCATGATAGATTGTCATTTCTCCTCATGGTTGTTGTTTTTTTTTCTAGTTTTTTTGCTTCACGTTTACTTTTGCACCATTTCCAGTGTTTGCATGCTATCTGCTGGACTCTGCTTCAATAGAGCCGTCAACCTGACAGGCCGACACGTACACCGAGACCCTGCTGCCCCCCGCGGCTCTCTGTGTCCCCCCGGTACAAAGACACTAGGGGGAGGAGGAGGAGGTCCTGCTTTTGTGTGGCGGTCCGTCTGTACGGCCACCGCTCAACGTCCAGAAATCCCGGCGTGTCCTCGACTGCAATCTGAGAAACATCTCGGCGGTTTGCGCTCCAGAACGTCTCTCTCTATCTGTCTCTCTCTCTCTCTCTCTCTCTCTCTCTCTCTCTCTCTCTCTCTCTCTCTCTCTCTCTCTCTCTCTCTCTCTCTCTCTCTCTCTCTCTCTCTCTCTCTCTCTCTCTCTCTCTCTCTCTCTCTCTCTCTCTCTCTCTCTCTCTCTCTCTCTCTCTCTCTCTCTCTCTCTCTCTCTCTCTCTCTCTCTCTCTCTCTCTCTCTCTCTCAAGGTGGAGCCCAGTTTCTCCCACATTTCCTGTTTTGATGGTGTTTGAATTCACCTTTAAACTCAACTGCTGTTACCGAGCTGGTTCGCCGCAACGCTGACTCTTGAGCATGTGACTTATCAACGAGCAGCGGTACGGGGGAGTAGAGGGGTTAGGGGTTCGATTCCCCGTGTGGAGGCTGACACTGTGGTTGTGTTGAGATACTACAGGTTACTTTGGATGCGTTAGATTAACACACCGTCCAAAGGGAACATCGGGCAGATCGAGTCTCAAAAAAGGGACGTTGAGAAGTTGAGATGGGAGGAAAGGTTTAAAGCAAGGCACTAACACTGGCAGGGTTAGGGGTTCAATTCCTCCCCCCCCCAGACACACACACACACCGAAACCTCAACCTCTGCCCTCCAGTCTGAGCCTCATGAAGTTCTCCTCCCTTCCTCACACCCACGCTCACACAAGGCCTTCTTTATCGAGGCGGGAGGAGGGGGGAGGGAAGGAGCTGGAAAAAGGAAAAAAAACTCCCACGCTCACACCACCAGGATCTGTGTGTGTGTGTGTGTGTGTTGACATGTGCTGTCTAGCTGCGTTGAGCCCCGATGTGTTGAGTGGTGTCGTATTATCCTTAAACGGCCTTTTTCCGCGGAGATCCAGAGTTAAGAGGGGGAGCGAGCGAGACGCGGTGCCCCAGGAAGAGAGGCCGTTTCTGGGTAGAGCTGCAGCGTCGGAGCCCCTGGAAAAACCACAGACCCCTGGATCACCGGCTTGGAGGGCAGTCAATATCAGAGGGGGTAAAACAACTAGGAGGGGAGGGGGGGAGGAGGGGAGAGGAGGGGAGGAGGGGAGAGGAGGGGAGGAGAGAAGGGGGGAGGAGAGGAGAGGAGGGGAGAGGAGGGGAGAGATCCAACAAGCAAAATCACATGGATGAAAAATGCTCACTTGTGAACATAAGTCATCTTCAATCCCTCTGGCTCACACACACACACTCTCTCTCTCTCTCTCTCTGTCTCACACACACACACACTCTCTCTCTCTCTCTGTCTCACACACACACACACTCTCTCTCTCTCTCTGTCACACACACACACACACACCTCCTCAGGTTAACAGTGTGAGTTTTGTTTTAAGCGAGAAGAGGTCGACGGTCTGCATGTTTTCACATTCCCCCGATCTGTTTGCCTCTCGCGGCTCCGACCACCCCACACACACACACACACACACTCTCTCTCTCTCTCTCTCTCTCTCTCTCACACACACTTTGGACAGACTCTCCTTCATAGCGATGGACCTGTGGCCGCCACGCGGGTGGTTCCTCTGGCTGATCTCTCCCAGAGTCTTCACTCTCTCTCTCTCACACTCACACACACACACACACACACACACACACACACACACACGCACGCTCCTCCCTTCACAACCCGCCAGATGAACTCGAACCATCGCGTCCATCACGCTGGAGGTCTGCTGTTGGCCTTCTTCTTCTTCTTCTTCTTCTTCTTCTTCTTCTTCGTGGTTCTGAACATTTGGGTTCCACTGCTGCATGAAGCCCTGAGACGCATCAAGAGAACCGAGACGTCACGACTTCTTCTTCTGTTTGTTTGTTTTTTTATCCCGAACGTTTTCAGTAATCACTGTCGATGCTCTGCGGCGGCTCCAGTGTTGATATTAGCCCCGTCCCACGACCAGACTAAATACTTTAAACTCAAATTAAAAAGTCGCCTCGTTGCCTGAGGAAGAGCCAAGGAATGCACACGCACACGCACACACGCACACACACACGCACACACACACACATATCTCAAACTCAGGGGCGACAGAACCAAGCGAGATCAACAAATACCACCGCATGATTCAGCAGGTTCTCCAGTCATCTTCAAAAAGTCAATAATTTTCAGAATAAAAGCCACACGTTTGAAATTTGCTCAGGTTTCATGGGTCCTTTTATTGTGAAATACTCCACTGTTATGTATCATCGATCTGCGATGTTCAACGCATTCCAGGATTATTCCAAGTTTACTTTTTTGGTTTACCGACTTTCCCTCCACCTGCCTCGTCTACTTCTACTTGACTTAGTGATTTCCTACATTTCCCAGAAGGCCCTTTGACAGCCCTAGGGAATGTGCCTGAACTCGTTGCATTCAGCTGTGGGTTCTAGTGACGGCAAGAGAGTGGGAGTTTTTTCAGTCGGGAAAAAGCAAACCAACATGTGTTGCGGCTGCATTGCATTCTGGTCTATCTTGCTACTGCATTGCATTCTGGTCTGTCTCGGCTACTGCATTGCATTCTGGTCTATCTTGCGCTGATTTCTCCTTCGAGCTCAAGTGAAACCGACGGCGACGACAACCTCGTCGCTACTGGCCGACATCAAAGCTCCACTTCCCAGACTCCTTAGCAGGGCAGCGCCGCTAACCCTGAGCCCTGAGGAAACCCTAACCCGTCTGACCTTCACCCCGGCTGTCATCTAACATCTAGACATCATAAAACACCATCATAACTCCCACAATGCACCACAGAAAATAGCAATGTGCAAACCAACACACACACACACACACACACAAGAACAATTCACTTTTGTAAGGTTTTAGAGGGACATTTGGACCCCACAAGCTAACAAAAACACACATAACACACATGCACGCACACACACACACACACACACACTCTCTTACACACACACACACACACACACACACACACACACACACAGCTGCGTGTTTCTGGTGGAGTATGGAAGCCATTAGATCCGGTGCCCAGCGCTGACAATAGTAAAGGTCAACAGGTCAGCGGCCTGGTGGGGCCAGAGACCAGCTAGATTGATCCATCACTGTCATAACAAAGGACTGAGTGTGTGTGTGTGTATGTGTGTGTGTGTGTGTGTGTGTGAGAGAGAGAGAGATCAAACGCTCTTTCGCTCCGTCCTCCTCGGTTTCCGTCAGAGTACTTTTTATGAGAGTTGTGCTGCACAGAATCAGAAAAACTGAATGGAAAAAAAAAAGCAAAATTCAATAAAAAATGTCCTCAAAATCACAAGGAAGCTTTTTAGAGTCTCTCGAGGCAGAAAGGTTTGTCGTCTGTTGGTGCATTTCTTTGTTTCGTCTTTGACTGAAAGCGTAAAACATCAGAGAACAACAACGGGCCGAGTACCAATCAACTGTTGAAGTACTTTCTGTTTTTACGGTGGTCTTGTTTGCTTCAACCCAACTGACAGATACGAACCCGGTTTGAGCATTTTGATATTTCGCGACATTTCGAACATTTACGTAAAACGTGTTGGACAGTCGGATGGAAACGCAGCTCGTGATGTGTTCAGGGACACAAAAGCAGACGAAAAGGCAGGAAAACGGCACTCTGGGAGCCTCTGCTTCGTGCCTTTGTCCTTCCTTGCCGTCCTGGTCCTTTTTTTCCCCCTCTCTCTTTTTCAGTCTATCATCTCTCCATCCATCTGTCTTTCTTTTCAAGTCTTTTTTTGGCCTCTCTTCTGTTCTCTTCACATTTCTGTCTTTCATTCACTCACATTTTCTTCTTTTCCCCTCGTCTCTTCCGATCTCCATCTTCACCATATTTCTATCCCTCCATCTCTCTCCTGCCGATCCATCTTTCCTATATTTCACACTTCCCTCCATCCTTATCGCACCCTAACTAACCTTCCTGTTCATTTCGCCTTCCAGGTTCGAGACCCTATGAGCGTGTTCAGTATCTCAATGCTTCATCAGGATTTGTTATTCTCATGTGGAAACCAGAAACTGGAAATGACGACTTTGACTTTCTTTCAAAAATGAAAATTGGAAAAACAACTCACTGCATTGATGCTCCCTTAGTGGTTCATACAGTGACATTTTAGTTTTAGTGTCCCATGATGCTCTCAATGGTGTTTCAGAGGCTTTTCCACCCTTCACAATAAAAGCACTAAATACTTGTTTTGGTTTAAATCTGTATCAGGCTTGAAAAACCCAAATCCGTCGATTCCTAGAGATGAAGCATGGATTTGGGTAAATGCTTCATGAATTGCAACCAGGAGGAATGCAACACACCCACTGTCCCCCTATAATCCCCCGTCCCCCTCCTCCCTGTACCCACAAAATGTTGGTTCCCCACTCAGAAGTTCCACTTGTCCCACGTCCAACCAGAAAGGAGGAAGTTATGACTCGCAGACGCCGTGTGACGCCTGGGAACGATGGAAACGAAACACGGAGGGATGAAAAGATGTTTCCGTCCATCCCCACCGAGCGAGGGGGGAGGGGAGGGGGGAGGAAGGGAGGAGGGGGGAGGGGGGAGGGAGGGACAGAAAATAGGAATGACGAAGAAAGAAGATCCAGTAAACAAAGAGAGTTTTGTGTCATTTTAGACCTCAACCTCGAGTCGTCTTGCCAGGGTAGCCACGAGAGTCGCCGCATTGCATGGTGGAATGTGTGTGTGTGTGTGTGTGTGTGTGTGTGTGTGTGGTACACTCTGGTTTGGGGCATGGTTGTATTGCAGCAAACTGTAAACATATAAACAGAGAGGGTAAACAACCCGTCTCAATCTGACATAAACGCTCGGAAACGTTGAGCGCAGCGGCCTGAGAGTCCAAGGATGGTAGTTGGTTGACTGAGAGGAGTTTTGCGTTAGAGAGGTGCATGATGGGAGATGTTTTTGATGTGTTACCAATAGAGAAGACGATACCCGACATGCTGTGTGTGCCAATAATCATCATTATTGTTAATTCACCGTTGTGCAGTGTTAAGACTGAGCCAGGCGATCTGATTGGTCAGAGGCACATTCTACTACTGCGCTGATAATTCCCATAATGCACGGCGGGCTGCGTTCATCGTGGTCATCAGACGTGGCTGAATAGTGTCTAAATACACAATAACAGGACGAGGTGATAATAAACTTTATTTATAAAGCCGTTGACAAAATGTTTTCCAGGAAGGAGTGAAGACAAGAAGAGTCCAATACATACGCAGGGGATTTTAAAAAATGGGAAAAACAAGAGAAAATCTAAATAAATAAATAAATAAACTTAAAAAACTAAAACTAAAAAAGAACATGCAAAGCAACCGTTGGCATGACAACCATGCACATTATCAAGGCAGAGAATGCCCTCTTGGCTATTTTGGCTAAATTATAACCCTCAACCAGACCAACTTCATGGTGTGTGTGTGTGTGTGTGTGTGTGTGTGTGTGTGTGTGTGTGTGTGTGTGTGTGTTGCGGGGGTATCTTTAGACCTGAGAATGCATAGGGTCGGACAAAAACAATAACAACTGCAGCAGCCTCAGGTCAGGCCTTCTCCACCCCCAACACACACACACGCACACACACACACACACACACACACACTTTCTATATCTACAATATGCTCCCCTCTTGTTCTGAGTGTACAAGTGTTTCACACACTCACACAAGGAGGGGTTGTTATCGTACAGTATGTGTGTGTGTGTGTGTGTGTGTGTGTGTGTGTGTGTGTGTGTGTGTAGAAGCCTCCAGACTAAAAGAAACTGCTAAAGGCTCCACAGATCAGAGATAGAGACATTCCAACCCCACCCCTACACACACACACACACACACACACACACACACACACACACACACACACACAGTTCTACCATCTCAACAATACGCTAGGTACCATATTGCTGCACACCATCTGTTTTAAATTAGTTAGGACAGTTAGGAGAGGGCAGAGGACACACACACACACACACACACACACACAATAGCATCCCTATCTGATGGTACCCTCATCTACCCCCTGCTGGGAAGATTGCTACTGGGGTCCACCTTTACTGGAATGTAAAGGGTGAGGGGTAACACACACACACACACACACACACACACACACACACACACACACGTGACTGTTTACCAACCAAGACATGTGGTTGCATACCTCGGACCACATGTCAAAACATTCTTTTGCAGAATCCCTGCATGAAGAGGGGGAGGGGGGGGGGGGGGGGGGGGGGGAGAGAGAGAGAGAGAGAGAGAGAGAGAGAGAGAGAGAGAGAGAGAGAGAGAGAGAGAGAGAGATCGATCCATCTTGTTTCTTGTTGCCTGTTCTGGGTAAATCAAATTCCCGACCGCTCCGTGTTTTGAAATATGCTTCCTTGGAATGTTCCCCGACGACCTGCCTCCCGACGGAGGGAGACGGAGGGAGACAGAGGGAGACAGAGGGAGACGGAGGGAGATCTCTCCCGGCCCGGATGGAAAACAACAAACTCCTTTCAGCGAGGAAGGACGAGGAGGCCCGTTCGATCTGATCGACCCAGATCAACTTCTACACACTGACCAACTTTTTATTTGTGTTTTGTGCTTGAACTCCCTCCGTCTTCGCCGTGTTGAAAATGGCGCCGTTGTTGTCGGGGGTCGTCGTGCAACCCGGAAGTCTTTTCGGGGAACTAAAAAAAAGGTTCCCAAAAGGTTTCAGGTTCCTGACGCTGTGTGTGTCTACTCAACGTCTCTGATCCGACTGAATTCAAGTCAACTGAACTCAAACTGAATTCAAAAGACGCTCGGTGGTGTGATGAGACTTTTCTCTCTCTCACACACACACACACACACACACACACACACACACACACACACACACACACACACACACACACACACACACACACACACACACACACACACACACACACACACACACACACAGTAATTTGTTATGCTCCTAGTGGAATGTTGACCAAATGGCTTATATCCCTCTGCTGTCTCAGACTCACCCATCCCCCTCCAACAACACACACACACACACACACACACACACACACACACTCCAAGGACTATGGACACACACACACACACTCCAAGGACTGTGGACACACACACACACACACTCCAAAAGGTGGACATCCTGAAAGGGCAACTGGCACATGTACACTTGCACACACACACACACACACACACACACACACACACACACACACACACACACTCCACAGAAACCGTGTGTGTGTGCACGCGTGTCTACACACACCTCGTGGGCATGCACACACATTTTTTCTCGAATGCACAAACACGTACACACACACACACACACAGCTGTCCTCACTCATTCCCATCACACTTTCGTCGCTGTAATCCGATTACTTTGGCTTTGCTCGTGGTGCGACCCACCTGAGTTACCGACGGTTACCGGCAGGAAGTCACTTCTGACCTGACATGAACCTTTATGAGGTGGATTCATAGTACACATCAAGACGTAGCATCAAACCGATGGAAGATACAAGAGAAAAAATAGAAATTAATTGATGAACTCCATTGGAATCAAAGTGGACCCAGGAATGGAAAACACGTTGAATAGATGTTGAAGTGTTTCAGGGTGGAAGTGAATTAGCCTGCTGGCTAGCTAGCGAGCTAACAGACGAAGGAGAGCATGTTACCGACATCTCTACCTCTGTTATACTCGTCTCTCTCTGTCTGCCTCCCACCGTTTCTCTCATCATCTCGCTTTACACTCTCTCCTCTCTCTTTCTCTCACACACACACACACACACACACACACACACACACACACACACACACACACACACACACTTTCTCATCTCCCTCGGAAGTGAGAGGATTACGAGTGCATTCAGCTGCACAGTGAAGCTCTGTGTGGAGGCCGATGGAAACTCTCTCTGGCCCTCGCCAAAACTAAAACACAGTATACACTCGTCTCTTTCATACCTCTCTCTCTCCCTCTCTCTCTTCCTCTCACCTTCTCTCTCTCTCTCCGTCTATCCCTCTCTCACCTTTACCCTCTCTACCTCCATCTCTCTCACACATACACACCCTCTTCCTCTTCCTGTCTTTCTCCTCTTCTCTTCAAGGGCCTAACACTTAATCATTAAACGCTATTCTACGCCGTCACCACCTGGGCTACTTTATAGTGTGTGTGTGTGTGTGTGTGTGTGTGTGTGTGTGTGTGTGTGTGTGTGTGTTTTAACTAGCCACTGGACACAAAACAGCCATGGAGCACTGTTTGATTTTTATCTCCTTTAGCAGTCCCAGTCACATTTTCCCAGGGGCTGTGTGAGAGTGTGTGTGTAGGTGTGTAGGTGTGTGTGTGTGTGTGTGTGTGTGTGTGTGTTTCCAGATGACTGAGCCAGGCTTTTCCATTCCCTGCTGTGGCGGTGGTGAATGTCGATGTCACCGGCCAACATTTACACCACCGCTGCTGCGAGTTTTCAACGAGTGGGCGAGAGAGAAAGAAAGAGAGAGAGAGAGAGAGAGAGCAGAGGTTGCATGGCAGTCGGCCTACTTGTGCAATGAACTGAACACACACACACACACACACACAGACAGACAGACCACCCCTAAACCAAACACACACCAATAATTACTTGCAGTAACTCAAAGACACCCTCCTTATTTCCAGCAGCACACCCCCGCGGCGTCCGACCGTGAGAAGGGCCCGGTAGGAAGCGCCGGCCCTTTGGCTTTATCACCGATCGCAGGGCGGATCCAGGCAAGGTCAACCTCGTGTCAAACCTGAACAGAGGCGAAATGTCTTACCCCCCACACCCAACCCCCCCAACGCAGCAGATTAAAACACACACACACACACACCCGAAACTAACTAGCCTCCCCTGCAGCCCTGCAGAAGCAACAATAGCCCTCTATATGCGAGCGTGATGAAGGATGTGTCATCTCACACGTCTGTCAACTCACATGCCTGTTCTCTTCTGTGCAAGCTGCTTCGTTGGGAGGATATTGTCAGTAGAAGCTATTTTGAAAGCTATTGGAAAAAGGTCAACAGCCTGTGAGCTTGCGTGATAAACAAGTCTGCGCCGAGCGATCAGATCAATGGATTGTCAGGGGTTCCCGAGGTTTTTTCACTTCAAGGATTCCCAGATCAATAGGACTCAGACTCAGACACCCCATTTCTTTAAGTGTTCCTCACAGTTTTTGTTGTCTGTCACCACTTACATGTTTTTTCTAGTGAATTAAGCAACAGGAATACTAAATTAATCCTCATTTTGCTGGGGAATCCCCTTTCAGGACCCCTGGGGGACCCTGCACCCCCAGTTTGGGAACCAATGGATTAGATTATAGGTTTTCATGGGCAGTGACAGCTGACAAATATCAACCAGCTCCGGATATTTGCTTTAGTTTCGGACAATAACTTTTCTCTCTGCAGAGCAGCAGGAGGAGGAGGAGGAGGAGGAGGACAGCAATGCTTCAAGCCTGACTGTGCAGGAGTTGGGGAAAAGCCAGGGGAAGCAGTCTGCAAAGTTTTCGTGACTTTTCACAGCGCGAGGAAACCGTTGAGACAAAGTGACCAGCAGCAAGGCAGACCGAGCTACATGCACGAGTCTGCAAAACGGACTACAAGTGGTGTATCGGTGGCGGTTAAGTGCACACACGCGCACCCTTACTGAAAAGAGCTAATAATAATCCTATAATAAGTTTTTGTAAGACATTATAGAAATATCACAGCAAAACGACAAGTCTCTATATACATATTATAGCAATACCATAGGAAATATACCACAGAGCCCGTGAACTCACCATGGAGCAGCACAGACACACTTCAGCTCCCTACACGAGTCTAAAGGTGATTTCTTCTACATAGTTAAAATGTCACTTAGCATGTTGCTGTTCGGGTCAACTCACTTTAGTGATGATGAGGGGCTCGCCGTGCTCGAGCCCTCCTTTCAGCGTGAACCCCCAAGGCGCGCCCCCGATCAACTGGACCTGAATGTGGTTGAAAGAGACTAGCTGCTCGATCGTCTCCATTCTCTTCCTCTCTCCGCCTCCGTTTATCCGTTTTTTTTCCTCTCGGTAAACCGGGCTGAATCGTTGCTCTCGACTGCTAACGGCGCCGGCTGCGGTCCCTCCACATCTCCATCACTACTCCCAACAACAACGAATGGATGGGTGGAAGGGAGGAGTGAGCGTGTGAGTTAGTTAGTGGAAGAGGGGGAGGGCAAAAACTTTAACCGGTGTCAAGCTAGCCAGAACTCGAAGTACAACTTCCGGTGAAAATGTTCAACTTAAAACACTATATTGACGAAAGTAGAACGCAGCGTATTTTAAACACGTATTTTGCAGCTATAGCTTCATTCATTGTTAAATATTATGACCACATTGTGTGTTTGTACGTTTATGTTGTTCGGTACACCCCAACAGTTGATAATTCGGTTTGTTTTCCTGAAGTATCAAAATGTATGCTTTTATTCTGAAGGTGGAATAGACGTGTTTCCGGTCATAGCTTGGCTAGCGCGACGCAGCTAGAAACTTCCCAAAACTTTCTTCCAAATCAGGGAGGCCTGCTCCACTATTCGAACGGCGGATTGTGATTGACAGCAGCGCCGGCCTATGGCAAGGGGTTTTTAGTTGCACGTATCCAATGAGAAGCGTCTAAGGGAGGGACTACGGTGTATCAACCGCTGTATTGTATGAACGTCAGGCTAGAAGCGGCAACTTCGGCGAAATAATAGTATCAACAGAGGCTCGCTGCCCTCTCATTTGAAACGTGAAACCCGCTACTTTGGAGGCCGACCCCTGTGCAAACTGTTATCAATACATTACACGCACCGATGGTTTTTGAGCCCACAGTGCCTATTTGGACTAACCAAACACTACAGGTTGGCTTACATTTCGCCAATACACAGACTATTATCAGACAAATCAACTGCTACGCACTGATTTCTTGGTAGTATGTATTCTCTCAGCGTGACGAAAATGAACTCTAGCACCCACAAATATCACAAAACTATAAAAGGATATTATAGTAATACCATAGCAGATAAAAAAAATACCATAAAGTCACTATGGAGTACCACAGACATACAAGTCATAGGAGTATTATAGTGACATTCAATGGATTATTATTATACATGTGACCTGCTACGCCCTGGTTTTCTAGGTAACATGTAATCTCAGTGTTTTTGAGTGAAAGCAGAAGTTATCATCAGAATCAGTTTTATTGCCAAGTATGTTTTCCCACACAAGGAATTTGACTTGGTGTTTTGGTGCATAACAATAAACACTGCAAGAGAAGAATAAAAAACAAGAATAAAAGCAAGTACTGTAAAAGGCAAAGGTCAAGAATACAATATAAAATAGAAATATTCACACCAAAATATATGATGAGCTATTATAAGAAATAAGAAAAATAATAATAAAATAAAAAGAATATGTGCCATATATATGCTCTGAAAATTAAACAGCTGTACATTTTTGTGCAGAATGTGCAGAAATATTAACCTAGGGTATGTGCAACATCTAACTACCATATTAAGAGGCATTTTAACAAGCATTTACAAACTGTACAGCATTGCGTAAGCCTGGTTTACTGCTATTTTAGTTGTTAATTCTTTGATAAATCCCTATATTAACACAATTTGATCTCATGTTGTCGGACTCTTGTTCACGAGAGTCCTTGTAACATATCTTCCGTCATCGTCTTTTAAACGGTCCTTAACACAGCGGTAGGGAGTGCCAAGGGTCAAAGCCACACTGTCTTCCTGTGACCCTGCAATGATCACGGAAGAGAGAAGTGCCAGGAGAAGAAATGAAAACAGCTGAGAGCATCTAAGAGCAAGTAGAAGAGGAAGTGGGAAAGGTGATGTGAGGAGGATGGGGAGTGACTCTGTAAATAACTTTAACGACAATAAGACCCATGAAACCCATTTTGAAATCCGCTGCAAAACCTCACGAGTGCATGATGGTAACCTCACATGACTTTTGAAGCTCAATATTTCAGAAATCCTCACAAAAAGTTTCTGTTTTGTGAGGATAGTTAATAACCTCAGTACCCAATAAATACTTGACTGCAAATGTGGATCCCGTCCCGTTTTGATCACCATCATGCCAGCGACCCCTCTGTCAGAGTGTCATACGTGTCACATGTTTCTAACGGTGTTTCTCTGCTGATGGAAGGAAACGTCCCAAAGGTTTCTCACCCCACAGCTCGGATACGTATCGGCTCTGGAGCCCATAGTTTTCCCACACTCTCTCTCCAGACAATGATTGGGATTGTAGATAATCACTGTTGTGGAATGCCTCAACACACAGCAGTGCCACTTAACCGAATGTGTGTGTGTGTGTGTGTGTGTAGCCTCTTTCAGATATACACCTCGGATATTCTCCACAGAATCAGGTCTGTAATCTACGAGAATACAATTCTGGGGGAAACACTGAGAGTATGGTCAAATCATCAGCACAAAATATCAGCTGTTGGCGACTTCAGTCTAGAAATATTGTTCCAGTGTCAGCCTTCACAACCCCGTATCGACCGAACCCCAGCCTCAACTTGTTTGTGAATGCAACTGAAACAAACGAGGAAGCAGGAGGATGAGCCGCGATGCAATTACAACCATCGTGACTGAATATCACAAAGGAAACGCAACAAAAACCCAGTTTGTTTTGTACCCGATGATGAATGGGCGTGATGCTGCCTGTGGGATCAAAGTCAAATTACAAAGAATGGGAGAAGGGCTTTCTCCAAGTACAGTATGGGTTGGGAGGCAAAATGTGGTTTCAAACAAGCCATCCATCCATCCATCCATCCATCCATCCATCGCGTAACCTTTCATCACTCCTCCCTGCCGAGCACAATCCGTTTACTAGAAACTCAACGTCATCAAACTACAGTCTTCAAATTATACAATTCAATCCAGAATAACAGACACGTCAAAAAGAGCCACCAAATTCCTCAGAAATAGCAAAAACACAGGGAGTAGTCTAAACAGAAAACAAAACCGCCGTGCAACCCAGCCAGGGTGACACAGCCACATCTGCCATGCCTGTGTACTGTAAGATGCTCAGCCAAACTTAGTTAGTTGCTTCTGTGTGTATTTGTAGTTTTGTGAGTCATTTTAGTAGTTTTAAGTCAGTCATTTTATTTAGACTGGTATTTTATTTTGAAATCACATTTGTTACAGAGCTGATGCGTTGCTTTCCTTATGCACTTTATTTTGTTAATTATTTTTCAAATTAAAAGACTAGGTCAAACTCTCTGTCGTCCTTCTTGCACTGCATGGGAAATATCACATGTAACAATGTTCTCTTTTGTACAAAAGTAACTCAATATTGTATTTTATTGTTAATATTTTTTAAACGAGGTACTTTCAAATAAAAAATAGAGTGCAGAGTTAAAAAGTCTTCATTTCATTGGGGCTGCGGCTACTGGGGCTGAAGGCTTTGGTGAAGGATTTGAGCTCTAATGAAATAAAGACGAACCCTCCTTGGACTTCATGGTCTTTTATTGAATAAGTGCATCAGTGGAGGTTTTTGACTAGCACACTGTTTTTACTGGCACACTCAAGAACACTATTTCTCCAGTAATTTTACTTCTACTTGGGTAACACTAAAGGATATTTGGATACTCTTTCCACCCAAACAATTCAAGCCTCTGTTTTCCAGTGGTCTCCAATACACAAACCCTACCTGCCTCCAGTCCTGCCCACATTCCTGCCAATAAGACTCTTAACTGTACGCCCTTGGGGCAAACTAGCAGGGCAATACAGGGGGGGCATTCTGTCTGCCCCCATCTTCACACACATTCCACACTGCAGGACCACCAATCACGCACACACACACACACACACACACATCACACGATGGGGTTGGGGGTAGCTGTACAGATCACCAGAGAAGATACGGGTGCTGATTTTGCCTCGTAGGCGATTTGCGCAGCACCACACGGGGACAATGAGGCCATGCTTTTGCAACAAGGCAGCTGGGTGGCCAAGAGCTTGCAGAGAGAGAGAGAGAGAGTGTCCCGTAACTGGAGGTTCACAGGTTTGACCCCTGCAACAGCCTTGTGTCCGGTCGAGGCAAAGTTAAAGTGAGTTGTAAAGTGTGTGGCCAAGCCTATGACGCTTTAAAAGTGATCAGCAAAATCTCAAAGTCAAGGGACGGATATTTGGAAAGGCTGTGAAGGAAGCGAAACACAGAAAAATAGAAGATAGCAATGAAAATTTCAACTTCAACACTCAACACTCAAACAGAATTAGGGTGTCTGCAAGTTTTATCAACTTAAATGTAAGACTTTTAAACATTTTTACTTCCTGAGCAATTTCACATTTTAAAAACGTGGAAATGAGCTGTAGCCCTGTCAGAATAGGGTCTATATTTAACTGTACCAAGACCATTTAAGGCCTTGAGTTTAGATCATATGATTTAAGGAGGAAAGTATAAATTATAGCATCATTAGAGTGTGAAAAATACCAGCAGTAAAACTTAAGAATGTTAAGAATATAAAAATATACCAACAACATTAAATATAAATCTGTGGAAACATTACATAACAGAACAATATGATATGTGTGCAATATATAACAACTAGGTGGGAAAATGAAGAAAACACATGTGTGAATTTACAGCGAATCGAAAATGTGCAAGAAAGTAAAAACATTTCGCATCCACGCCACTTTTACGCGCTTTTACGCACCAATCTGCCGGCGCAGGTGCCAGGTGCTTCCGGCCGCTTACGCACATCCGGTGGGTTAATTGACGGTCGCCCACAATTTCAGGAAGTTGATGATCATGCCGTCAAAAGTGGCCAGTGTCCAGGTGAGCCTGTAAATCGGAGGATGGTTGCAGACTAGCCTGCAGCCTCGTCGGTGGAGCTCGCTAGCACCAGAGGTTTTAACCAACATGACGGCTGCCCGCAACGCGCTCAGCTTACCGCGTGCCTGCGTCCTGTCCTGCCTCGTCGTCTGGTTGTGTTGCACTTCCACCGGAGTCTCGGCCGAGCGGAAAACGACCACGTTGAAGCGCAGCCGTCGAAACCAGAGCCGGTCCGACGCCAACAACCGTAAAGGCGCGCACCACCGGCCGCTGACGGACGCGCAGAGGGCGGACCAGAACCTGCAGTTCATGCTGAGTTTGTACCGGAGCGCAGCCGGACCGGACGGCAGGCCCAAGCAGCACCGGAAATTTGGCTCCAACACGGTCCGCTTGCTGAGACCCTCGGCGTCTTCAGTGCACCTGTCAGCGTCAAGAGGTGAGATTCAACTCGCAGCTCTATTGGACTCTATTCAACTCCAAACCCCCAGGCAGGGTCCATATCTAACTTTAAGGCCTTGAAAATAATTTAAACCCCTTTTAAATAAGTTTTTTTTAACCGTTTATTTGTCAATTAAATTTGATTCTTCACATTAACTGTCAGAGTTGGAAAGGAAAATGAAACAATTGACATGAGTGGTGTAGTTTCACCAACAGATGTGACTGGGACCGAGTGGTGTTGGTTCCATCGAGTCACACTGACCCACATGTTCATTTTGACATTAATACATGAGACTGACTTGGTGTTTTACTGGCAAGTCACCATCGAGTCATTTAATTGGTAATTTGACGTTGAATCAATTAGTGAACATCATTGATTGAGATGATGTTGAGGTTGGATCTTACCAGACTAATGTTGTGTAAAACTGATGCTGAGCAGTGGCGGCTGGTGCATTTTTCTCCAGGGGGGGCTATACCAAAAATCAAACAAACATGTACTAAGGTATCATCAGTGTATTTAAATAAATGAAAAGGCCTTTATTTGTATTTGCTGAGCTGAATGAACATTTGTTGTAATGAAACGTGCTTAAGGTAAGTTAAGGTACTTCAATTAGTACAAATTCTTTATAATAATTATCTTTTATACTACAATATGTAATGGTGAAAGACTAAAGTAACCGAAAAGTGCCTCGATAAGTGCAACAGAAATCTGACAACACAAAACCCTGAGACAATGGCAGAAAATTATGAACACAATAAGACCTAATAGAAAATAACATTTAAGAAAAAAATAAATTAATATGGTATTACATTTGAAATACCCAGTGCCATCAAAACGCTGAGTGAACTGGCTCAAAGCCATATGACTTTGCCTTGTGGCTTCAACTTTTTGTACATAAATTTTGCCCTTCTCTCCTTGAGAGATGCAGATTTCTCAATGACTATGGCACCACAGAACTTGACAGTTTATTATTTTATTTATTTTTATGCTTAAAAATGGGTTAGGGTTGTCCTGTAGCCTTCATCAAGCTGAGCAGCTATGTTTACTTTCCCAAACATTTGCTTTTGATTTTTCTGATATGTGGTTTAAATCATTCAAACCTGTCTGAATCCATGCTGGTCTGAGACCTGTCGTTTGAAAAAGGGTGCAGGGAAAGCAAAATAAAGCATTGGTGTCACTACATACAGTTAGCCAAGCCTTCCTACTAAACCAGCTCCTTGAAAACGAGCGAGTATATTGTCTCATTCTGGCGCATTTTATGTCAGATGTACCACGAGCCCCTCGCTCTCTGCTGCCAACCAGTGGTTGGTGGTGTGTAAATCAGCAGCGTTCAGATAAATGCTGTTTGTACATGCGCAGTTCGCAGCTTTCCTGCGCCCCACCAAGCTCCTATCTCTTGTATTGAGAGGAGCGAACTGCGCATGTACAACTTATAACGAGAGTCAATGGGCAAAGATTTTTGCGCCCCAAGCCGGAAATACGTGCCTAGCAGTAACTTTAGACAACATAGAACAATTTGAATCTACATTTTATTGCAGATTATACATTCTACTCACTAACTATATAATATTTACCTCGCTCATTTAAAAAAAAAAAAAAAAAAAAAAAAAGTAATTTTGAAAGTCTTATTCAATGAAGTCTAGGATGTGGGGATTGGTGGGGCGGCGCCCTAGCGCCCTCTATTGGCCAGCCGCCACTGATGTTGAGTCAGTGTTAGTTGATGCATTGACATTGATACCACTTATATAAACTACATGGGGACAAAGTGACTCAGTGACTTTTATGACTGACAGAAAGTTATTTGGTCCATGTGATGCATTTTTAGATGTAGGTCATGAAACTCTTAGAGGGAACATTGGTCCTGAAGGCTTTTATTTTGATGTTGCTTCCAAATAAGTTTCTGGAGGCTTTTGATAGATTTGAGAGGCGCTGCACTTCTTCTGTCTGACGTTCCCTCTGTCTCTCTCCCAGACCACCACTACATATTCACCGTACAGTACAACCTGGATACTCTTCCCATGGAGCAACTGGTCAGAGCGTCATTCATCCACCTCCGCTCCTCGTCCACAACGTCCAGCGCCGCCCAGGCCCTCCTGCCACCCCGCTGCAGGGCTCAAGTCACCTTGCTGGGCGAGACGAGCCAGGGGAGCCCCCTGCCCGGCAACCTGGTCACCCTGGAGCCCCATGACCAGTGGACGGAGACGGACATCACAGCCCATGTTAGCGGACACGTCCTCCAGGGGAAGAGCCAGGGCGGGGTGGGCCACTTGACCCTCACGGCCCAGTACTGGTGCACGGAACCTGGGCAAGCTGAAGAGGTCAGGGGGCCCCTCCTGGTGGATGCCCTGGGGCAGATACCAGAACCGGGTGGAAGAA
This sequence comes from Hoplostethus atlanticus, assembly GCA_034670405.1. Taxonomy (NCBI): domain Eukaryota; kingdom Metazoa; phylum Chordata; class Actinopteri; order Trachichthyiformes; family Trachichthyidae; genus Hoplostethus; species Hoplostethus atlanticus. Next base: position 105,235 of record JAXDDX010000296.1, on the reverse strand, counting down.
GGAAAGAGGTGGAGGGGGGAAGCCTCGGAGTATCACCTAGAGGTCCCCTCGCTTCTTCTGTACTTGGAAGAGGAGAGGGAAATGAAGGACTGGATGGGGGAGCTGCTGGGGGCTGAAAGGGAAAAGGAGATGACGATGCGAAAGGGGCAGTTGCACCCCGCTCGCCGCCGCCACCGCCGCTCCAAAGACTCGTCCCCGTCGTCGTCCTCGGACTCCACGGATCCCTCCCTGGACGCTCTCAAAGACGCCCCCACCTCCTCCTCCTCCTTTTCCACCTCCCCCTCCGGCTCCATCGCCTCAGACATCCCCGACTACAAGCGCAAAACGAGCGTGCCCAGGAACCGCTGCAAGCTGCACTCCTTCCGCCTGTCCTTCGACGAGCTGGGCTGGGGCCACTACTTCATCGCCCCGCCGGTGTACAACCCCCGCTTCTGCCAGGGCGACTGCCCGAGGGTGCTGCACTACGGCTACCACTCGCCCAACCACGCCATCATCCAGACGGTCATCAACGACATGGGGGTGGGGGAGGTGCCGCCCCCGTCCTGCGTGCCTTACAAGTACATGCCCATGAGCGTGCTGGTCGTGCACAAGAAAAAGGTGGAGTACAGGGAGCTGGAGGACATGGTGGCCGAGTCGTGCACGTGTCGGTAGAGGCCGGAGGAGGACGCGACGACTCCGCAGCCCTCCTCCAACATGAACATGCTTGGACCTCGCGGTAGAAACTAATGGGGAGGGAGAAGCAACGCGTCGCTGGTTTGAGCTGCAGCTTGGCGGCGAACCACAATAAGCACAGACTGGAAGGAGGAAGTTGCTGTGGTTTGAATTCACCACCCCCGTGTTAAAGCACTTTAAAAGACAGCTGCTGGATGTGATTCAGGCCCTACCGAGAAGTGTGGGTCGGGGAGATCGGGAGATTGGGCCAGTTCAGTTTCTGAGTTCAGACTCCAGCAGTTCGCTACGGAGAGCCTGATGGGAAGCTAGTGACGAGTCACAGCCACTGTATTGGAATGCACTTTAATGGATGTGATCAGGCCACTTCAGGGTAACTACAGTAATGTAACTTCCAGGGGTAACTTAACTAAAGTAAAGTAACTTCCAGGGGTAATGTAACTCAAGTAATGTAACTTCCAGGGGTAACTTAAGTAAAGTAAAGTAACTCCCAGGGGTAACTAAAGTAAAGTAACTCCTAGGGGTAACGTAACTAAATGGGAATGTGCAATCTGTTGTGCCAGCGGATGGGGAGTGTTAACATTGGGACTATGACGTGGCGATGCTTCACCAGTGTTATTTATTATCTGAAGTGGTATTTTAGGTGTCCGGGCCGCTCTAGCTTTCAACTCGGACTCGGCTAACTATTTGGTCTGTGGTGTTGAGGAGGTTGTGACCAGCTACCTAATGTGTTCATTTGTATGTGTGTTTTTTTTTGTCCTTTCTGTCTTCTGTTCTTTTTTTAAACCTGGTCCATGCTTCACATCTGGGCTGCAAAAGAAAAAAAACAAGCCCATATTTGTTTATACAAAGAAGTATTTCTGGATGTGCACCAATAATGTGTTGGCACGTTATCAGGCGACCCTCCTCAAGAAGTGTGAGTCAGCCGCCCACCCCACCCCCCTGCAAAAAAAAAAAAAAGAAATTACTAAAAAATAATTTTAAATGGAAGAAGGGGTCCACCGCATCATGTTGAATTTAACTGTACAGGCCTTGTGACATGCTAGATTTTTGCTGTTATCAATCTGAACTCGTACATTTTGTACATATTTATAATGGGAGGGCGTGGCCTCCAAAAGCAAGTGGCAGCTAGTGGCCTGTCTGAAATACAACAAGGAAAAAAGGGGAAAATGTATCTGAGACAGGCGGGCTTCCCCCACAGTCTGTATTGAGTGTAAAAACATCTTGAAGTGAAAAAGTGTTCGTTTTATTAGGAATGAAAATGAATAATAAAATAAAGTGCATGTTTTCTAAAAGCTAATTTATTGTGGTTATTTTTTTTTTTTGACATTTCATGTGTCTGTTGGTTTGTTAAACCAGAATCGCCTCAATCGCCAAATACAGTGCATGTACAGGAATTTGTCACATATTGGCATCTTACAGTAGTTTTGCAGTGTGGTGTATTGACACAAATGATACAGGGAAAATCAGGATATTGACACACAAGCACAAAGATCACGTATATCACTCAACATGTGAAGGGATTCATCCAAAAATGCGACATATATCCGTTTTGATTTAGCTGCCTGAAATCTGGCAAAGTTGGGTAAGCCGAAGTCTCAAGATGACTCATAACTTTAAGAAGAATGAATGAATCTGATGCATTACTCCACCTTGGCCACCAGATGGCGCCCCTCTCCTGGCTCATGAACGTTGCGGTGTGCCTTTTTATAGATTTTCAACCACACACGGGCCTTTAATGCAGCCTGGTTTTATCACGGCTTTACCCTGTTCTCTTTTGTGGAGCTTGCTAGCATGCTAAAAATGTACATGCTCACGGTGCATTAAGATAAAATGGTGTATTTATATTATCTATATTATCTGTTGTGCACACACTGTCTTTACATCATAAATTCCTTTCGTCTCATTTGTCCTTGACCTGATCATCAGTCTTTGAAGTAGGTCATGGAACACTTTGCAACAATCAATACATGATGCCCTTTATCATATATAGATAATTGATTTTTTTTTTTAACCTTTATTGAACCAGGTAACTGAATATGATCTTGTTTACAACGCCAGCCTTACAGTTGGCTTCTTGAGTATATGTAGTAGCACGTACAAAAAGAAGAGAAACCCTTTCCTCAAAAGAAACCAATAGATAAATTCTACATAACTCTTGGGTTTCTCATCTCCTTGAACTCCTTACTATTGGCTGCTTGTAATGTTGGTGATCTGCTTCTAAAATGTTAATGTAATGTAAAATGTGAAACTAAAACGTGACCAAACTGCATGACGAGGGAAATGGTGCAACAAAGAGAAAATGCATGAAGGATAAGTAAGGGAAATAAAATGGGCCTAATGCTGAAAATGTACTCAAAACAAAGTGGGAGTTCCTTTACGGACCAGGGTTGAGGTGAAGGCTTCCTGGGAGTCTACAAAACTGAGCAATTACTGAAAATATAATTTGACATTGACTCTTGAAATGCTTGCCGTTGTCCCATAATGTTCTTGGCAAAAGTTCATGCTAGATAAAACCAGATGAAACGTTTCCTAAAGGAACACACAAATTCTGTAAACACATCAATACATCAAGGTATTGACAACCAGTGCCAACACGGCTACCTCAACTTTGACCTGGGTCAAATCACATTCATAAATATTGTTTGTTTTAAAGCGCCATGTTGGAAGACCAGCACCTCGTCATTACAGAGGTGGTGAACCTACATGAACACCTTTTCTCTATGAGTCAATATATAACTTTCAGTTTGCCTTTCACACAGTTTAAAATAAGAAACGTATCAGATTAGTGTAGTATTGTAGTCATAGTTTAGGGAAGTAACATTATAGTCATGCTAATGCCTTAGACTTAGTTACAAATATTGCTAGCTAGGCTAGGTCACGCTAGCTAATCAATAGCTGTGTAAACAAATCATGGCACTTTGTTTTTTGTTGCTAAGCAACAGCTTGTTAGCTAGCTAACCAAAGTGTGAGCTAACCATCACTGTCTTGTTAACACGTCCAGTTAGCTAACGTATCTAGTAGAAGCTAGCGTTAGCAGTGGCTAGTAGTCCCATGTTAACAGTAACTAAACTAGCCTGCTGGCTAGTTAGCTAGCTACCAGTTTGTTCAGGTTAACTAGCTGACTCTTCTCCAGCTCCAACTCAGAGTGTTTTGGAGTAGAGACTAGGGCTAAAGACAAGACAGTTTACTGAGTCACAGTAACCTACATTTGGAGACAAATCTACCTGATCACACTGATCACTTTTACTGAGAACGTTAATGAATTTACCTCCATTCACGATCTCTCTTATCTAGCCCAGTTGTTAAATATTTAGACAACATTTGTGCTACACATTGTGGGCTGTCAGACACGATACCAAAGCTAATGTACGGTCTTGTATGAGAATATGACACGTATGCATTTGTGGGACACACAAATATTCTGTACAGTGTAATTTGATGAAATGTACTTTGCTCTGTATAGACAGTAAGTGGGTCACAGAGAAAGTTAGCTATTCCTGTTTGCTGATGATCTCATACACACACACACACACACCTGACAGACAGACACACACACACACACACACACCGATGAAATGTTAAGTGTGTCATTGTCCACTGTGTTGTATATTTACCAGGCCGATCCTCAGCTATAGTGTGTTAAACTGTGTTACTTCCTGACCAGATTTTACCCAACAGCCCTTTCCTGTCACATACAGTAACCCAAACGCACCAACAACGAGAGTAATGATTTTACTCTCCAGTGTTTTAGATTAAACTTGTTTTCCTCCATATCTCTCTTTTCCTCCTTTGGGTCAACAAGTTGTTATTAAAGGTTTTCACTGCCCCGTAGCACAACATGACCGCAAACTACAGGGGGTTGATAGGGTTGTTGATCAATAACCAACAACTCAGTGACTGGCTTTCATAACTCATAATGTCCTGTTTTGAGTTTCAAGACACTTCAGCGGCCAGCGGCGCCAGACATTTTGTTCTGAGGCCAAAAAAAGGAAATGGGAAATGGGAGGAGCTTATGTGTCTGGTTTCTCAGAAATTGCACATATGTGGGTAGCTCAAACAAGTCAGGAGATATGCCCGTTGAAATTATTAGTGCTGGACAAACGTTTTGTTGAGTCTGGGCCAGGAGTTTCCAAGGTTGAGGGTTTCGGTGATTCCCGTCTATCTCCATTCTCTCTCTGGCCGACGTCATCGGTGTGCCAGGCCCTGTTCCTCGATAACTGAGTTAGCTGATTGTGTTTGTTGACAATTTGATGTAACAACGGGACTTTCTGTTCCTTGAAACCAGATTAAAAAAGTCTAACTTGTTACCAGAGCAACAGCGCCTTAAACTCACAGGTTTAGTCACTTAGCTGGATTATGACCACGGCTTTTCATGCTTACCCCGTCCGTGAACTCGTTTCCAGACATGGCTGCGACTTTCCTTTGAGAGGCGCCAGTAGATCGGCCTCAGAGTTAGACGGGCTTTTAGAAGAGAACATGCAGTGAGAGGTACAGGTTTGGTCCAGAAGGGATGCTTTCCAAAATAAAAGTTTCTAAATGTCAAAAAAATTATTATAAAGAGCAGTAATGTAGAACACTAGTGCAACACTAGTAAATAAAAATATAAACATCTAAAACCAAATTATATTTAAAAAAAGACTTTTGCACAGTACATATTATTTAATTTTGATTTGTCCTCATGTCCTCTTTTGGCCATCCAGTGGCTCTGAGAATGACGTTCATAGGCTGTGGCTGGCAATATTAAATAAAATGATGCAATATGGGCTACAGATGCATTTAGTTTATCTGCAATTTTGTCCCGCGATTGTTGTTTCATCTTAGAGGCACTGTTGCATTTCATAGTTCAGATATGTTTAGATAAGATATCTTCCTTATGGCCTTCAATTATTAACTCTTGCTCTGCCTTCACTTAGTGATGTTAAATCATCCCCACTTCTGCATGACATTTTCCATATTTTATAAAAACAATGTTAATAAATGAACATTGCATCTTCCAGAACTGGGTCACAATGTGCTTTACAAATGATAAATTAAATAAAAATAAAAGCCAAGAAGATAAATAACAATAAAGCAGCTGTGGGTTAAAACAAGGTTACACAAAAGCGGCAAATGCAGTTAATATATTTTTATTTTTTTTAGTAACAATGTGTTTAAAGAAGAGATTTGTAATATAAAGTATATTTTAGTCACAATATGTGGATATTGTTCTTACATTGCTCCAGGGGTTGCAGCGCCGGCTTGTTACTGTAAGATTTTATGAGTGAATGACTGGAAGTCCTCAGTTTTACAGGACCTCCTTGTGTCTCTTTCCCCCTGAGTGTATGTGTGTGTGTGTGTGTGTGTGTGTGTTCTTCTCATCCTAATTTCCTTTGACAGATGTTGTACATTTCCAAGATTACACGCATGTTGGCCAGACATGGGTGTGCGCTTGGTTGGGGACACACACACACACACACACACACTGGATTAGTGAGACTTGTTCCCATAAATGTCATACACAGTGTACTATGATGTGTCATACAGGGAAGAAGTGACCAGTTGCAAGTCCCATGAGGCGGAGAGAGATCAGTTGATCTAGAGAAAGTAGGCTCTTAGTTTTATTACTGGATTTTGTGTGGAATGAGGAATGTGGGCGAGCGAGAGAGAGAGAGACAGACAGACAGACGGAGGGAGGGACGAGTGTATTCAGTCACATTACTGCAGTTCTGCTGTGCATCGATGTATTTATACACCAGAAAACTGTATTTCTCCTATCCTCCAGATTACTGTTTATTGAACTTCGGATTGGGAAGTGGATCCCAGGTGGGTTTGGGATTACTGGTGGATCACCGCACAGGCGTAATCCACCTAATACCTATTTATATTTAGTTTTGTCATACGTATTTAAAGGTTGATAAAGGCCTTTGATGCTGCTAACCCACCTAAAAGAATTTCATTAGTCATGAGTTTTAGTGTCCCATCAAGGTCTAAATGCTGTTTCAGAGGTTTTTCCACCTGACAAGAGTATAATTATGGGGAAAACACTGAATACTTGTCATTTATGGCATGAAAATGAAATGTAGGCACAAAATATCGGCTATCAGCAGCTTCAATACAAAAACATCAGTATCAGTATCAGCTTTGAAAAACCCGTATAGGTTGAACCTCAAGGCAACACCAAATTAAAGTGCTTTATTTCTGCCCTTGGAGTTGCCAATCAATCAATAAGTTTTATCTTATCTTATTTACTGAATCTGGGCAGCCCCAAAAAAAAGTAGAACATGTTAGACGCTTGCGGGGTCGAATTCGAGAGTTACATCCTGCGTGAGCCGGCCCGGTCTGTCTCAACTACCGATGAACCTCTGGTCGACCCTGCAGCCGGCTGACGGTCTGCCAGATCACACAAACAAACAGGACAGTCAACAGAGCTCGGCTGGTGCACCGCACTACTGAGAACGAGGTTGAGGACAGTCTACACAAAGCTGTTAAAGGGGAATTCTGGTATTTTTAAACCTGGGCTCTATTTGTACATATTAGTCATTTCTACCCCAAAATAGGTACAAAACGTTTTGGAATTGCTCCGGTAGATCGCCTCAGCTGGCAGTCGCGAAACCAGCTGCAGTGGCTGCATCGTAATCCTTTGGGGCAAGTGCGCCGATCAAAGTACGTCCACTAAAAGTGCTTGTTTTTGCTACTGACAGGCTCAGATTGTTATTGGGAGTGTCTGACAACATTACAGAAAGGATTGCTACAGAGATAGAGCTTTGTTTAACCAGAAACAGAAGTCTGGCTCAAGGAGAAGTCTCGAAGTTGTTGCAGGAAGAGGTTAAACAAAGGTTTCTGGTTTAAAGCGATCCCCTTTAAAGGGTGGGAATAAAACACAAAACCATAAAAATGAACGGACACAGTGAACGAACGCGTAAGCGACGTCGCCTCGTTGTGTTTCCAATGTGGCGGGTGTTCGGCAGCGCGGCACGGCACCGATTCACACGCTTCCTGGACGCCATTTTGCTTCCCCCGTGCCCGTTGAGTCGCTGCAGTCTTGACCACTAGCAGCTGTAACCATGGTAACAACCAGTGGGGGGGAAAGTAAAACATAAAAATAAAACTAAAATTAAACTCTAATTCACTAGACTGGATTAAACTCACTTTTTGGTTTCTGCTCTGGAGGCAGAAACAATCTCATTGGTTGAGTTAAACCTCAGTGGGCGGAGCCAGCAAGTTAGCTAACTGATAAACTAGAATGGCAAAGGAACTCTGGTCAAAATATAAATAAAACTAAAATTGACTTATTTAATTCATTCATTCATGACCATGGCATTCATGATCTTGAAGGACAGCAGGCTAGCTAGCTAGCTAACCTAGATAGCTATAGGCTAGTATGGCTGGTTTGAACGTGGAAGGTCAGCTAGGCTAACTAGCTAACCTAGATAACTTAGTATGGCTAGATTGCATTTTTTCTGTTAGCAGCAGAGCGCTAGGCTTCATAATATTAGCTAGCTCCTCTGTTACCTCTTGTCTTTTTCACTGGTACTTAGCCAGAAAAAAATGTGGTTCTTTGGCTCCGCCCACTGAGGTTTAACTCAACCAATCAGATTATTTCTGCCTCCAAGAAATTTTTGAATAACTCATACTACAATCAAATGCACACTTCTGCAAGTTTAAACTTGTTTTAATAGCAAATGCAATGCAGATTCAGAGACTGTACCAACATGCTGCAGCACACCTTCCTATTTTACTATGAAATAAAGTTCTGAGGTTGAAATTACAGTACCAAAATACCAAAATCATAGTTAGACTGCAACGAAATGTAGTGCAAGTTGAAATGTAGTGTTATAACTACTAATACTGCAAGAAGAAGGGTATATGTTGTGATATTTGCCTGCACAATATCCTGCAAAATGAGTTTTTGGTTCCAGAGAAAGATAATTGTGAATATGTGGGTCTGCTGATAAATCCAAATGTCCAAATGAACAACACATGAACACTATCTCAGATTAACTTCAGATAACTCTCATCACATCCATGAGGGAATTGTTGACTTTGACTGAAGGCCTGTCCACATTTAAGATAAAGATAATTGTGAATATGTGGGTCTGCTGATAAGTCCAAATGTCCAAATGAACAACACATGAACACTATCTCAGATTAACTTCAGATAACTCTCATCACATCCATGAGGGAATTGTTGACTTTGACTGAAGGCCTGTCCACATTTATGGAACTTTCTGGGTAACCCATTACTGTGAACCTCCCACTGAGGAGTTCATATGTGGCTCTGGTGAGCTGCTGTCATCCATCTGTCTGTCCAACAGCTTTTATTTATTTATTATATATTTTTTTGAATTTTTCCCCTTTTTCTCCCCAATTTGGTATGGCCAATTCCCCCTGCCTAAGCAGTCCCGGTTGCTGCTCCACCCCCTCTGTCGGCCCCAACAGCTTTTATAATGCCCCCCCCCCCCCCCCCCCCTCCCCTCTCCTACCTCATGGTAATCAAAGTGCAAAGTCCGGACATCTGGAAGGCCAGACAGGACTTCTTGGACCCGGGACACTGGCCTCCCGGTGACATAAATGCTGTCAGAGAGGAAACCAATGTGCAATATCTTGGCCGGGAGCCATGAAGGCAGCAGCCTGACTCAGCTCCTGTAGCATGTTCACTCCCTGTGGCGGCGGAAAGTTAAAACTCCCCTGCAGGAGACGATGAAATATATAATGCACCCTTGGGGACAGCAGCTTGGGGGTGTCAAAGAAGGACTCTTAACACACTAGCAGACTCTGGATCAGTTTTTCAGATTTATATATATTTATCATCAGCCTTATTTCTGCAGTGTATATTCTCTAGTTCCCTTCATCTTGGACACTTAGCCGCTGCAAATTCCACATCTATGTATATTATACAGGGAGGGTTGGGAATAAGACTTTCTAATATACCAACGTATGAAGGAAACCCATGTACCATCAAAACGTGCAGACTTTTAAAAGTGCGTTCTTCAAAGAGTTTCAAAGCACGCGAGAAAAGTGAAAAAGAAAATCGCAAAAAAGTACCTGAAATCCTTGTTTTGCACTGTGGGGTTTTTTTTTATCCCCACTTTGCTTGAAATTTGAGAGATCTGAGATACCGTAAAGCTTTCTTATTTTATTCACTTCACTATAGGCAGAGTCAAGAAACAGGTTGCGGCTGAGCTGGAACCAGACCGTCATTGGTAGTGATGGTTAAAGTCCACTTTTACAATACCTACCTCTTACTTCACAGTAAAGTTCAAAGCTCAGACGTCACCATGTCAGACGCAATTTGGTCCAAGTGCTGTCAGAGAGGAAACGATATCTAGATCTATCTAGATCAAGTACCCTACTGTCTCTGAAGACTTTATGCTGTTCAGTAAAGATTAGAATTGTTTGAAATCATGCGGTGATGAAGATTTACAGACATGAAAAATCAATTTGATGGCACAGTGGAGTCCAGTTTAGAAGAGTCATGGATCTTTATGTGCCAATATATTTTTTCATGTCTCAAGATGCTGCAAGAGACAGATTTGGTCAAAACTGTCTCTTGAGAAGTGAAAAGGAAGTCTCACTTCTCACTTGGATGCTTATTTAATACGCCGATGATAAAATGTGACATTTCATCAGACTCTGAAAATGTCACTTTTCATCCTTTTATTACAGTTTTTTTTTTTTTACTGAGTTTGCCTTAATGTCTTAATGGTCTTAATGAGAAACAACTTTTCAACCTCAGCCATTCGGTGTGCAGACTGTTTTCACTTTTCATGCTTTTTTCTGTTTGCTGCTGACTAAGAAAAGTACAAATGCTTAAACTGTCAAATTGTCCAACACTCCTGCATGAACGCAGCAGCCACAACAGGCATGCAAGAACCTCTTTTCTTTTCTGCAAATATGAAAGACGATCCCCCTTTTCCTGCCCCTGATGACTCAGACCAAACCCTCGCCTGGTGATGATGCATGGTGCAGATGTTCTGCATTAGGCAGCGCAGGATTCCTGTCAGTCTCGTGCTGCTCTAGACCAAAGGACGGTGAGCGGCCTTACAGGAATCTGTGTCAGGAATGTTTTCCATTGCATTCAATCCTCAGAACCCCTTGATGAAGTCGACTGTCTCTCTCTCTCTCTCTCTCTCTCTCTCTCTCTCTCGCTCTCTCGCTCTCTCTCTTTCCCTCAGTCTGTTGCGGGTCATGAAATGCTTTTATTGTCGGGTTGTTTTAACTTGACCTGCTGCCTCTGTCTTGGCCAGGAGAAAATAAAAGATCCTTGGCTCGAGGGGACTGACCTGAATTGCCCCTGACAACACTTCTAGCTATGATAAGCTCTGCAAATACCGGCCACGAAAAGTATGGGAACTTTATTTTGACATAGGGCGTTTGGCATCTTTTCAATGCTGTTGCAGGAAAAACTGGTAACTCCACTTTTCATATATTTTTTTTGCTTTTATTGACATTTGAAGCGATCGGTCATCGGCGGAGCAAATTCTGTGACCCTTGGACCCGTGAAGCCCCTTTCAAACCTCATGATACGCTTTCAAAACACATCAAAACGAGGCTCTCTTTCTGGAGTCCTGCAAAGGTTTTCATTTCATTTGGATGTTAGGAATAGGTGTAAATGGATACGGGTGGTATGGGCTGTGGGACACATCCAGCCACATGCACACAGTTTTTAAACTTTAATGGATCGTCACAGCAGCAAATAACAGGATACGGTCAGAATAGGAAAAAACTAAAGATAATTTGCACAATCAGACATATTGAAAGTGACACAGCAAATAAATGATGTGTCCAGGTGTGGAACTATTCACACAGATGGAGGTAACATATGTAAAAAAAAAATACACATAGTCAGATGTGTCCAAAAACAGCTTGTGGATGAGCATTGTCAGCTAGCACAAATATACAGATGTATGCAACTTGCTGCACGCCGGTCCAGACGCAGCAACGTGTTCAGGAATGTTCAGTACATGTAACATGTACCAGACGGGCCGAGCCATGTGGGCCGTGTCCCTTTATGTTCCAGTCAGTGTATGTGTGTGGCTTGTGGTCCACCTTTGCTTATGCTATCTGTGTGTGTGTGTGTGTGTGTGTGTGTTGGATGTCTTGGGAAATGACTGTCAGGTTTTCCGTTAACACGTAACGTCACTTTTGGGACGGAAACGAAAGAAGAGACAGACAGAAATAGAGAGAGAGAGAGAGAGAGAGAGAGAGAGAGATGGCGGGGATGAACTGTGACACAGCCCCTGTCTCTCTCTCTCTCTCTCTCTCCCTCCCTCCCTCCCGCCCTCTCTCCTGGGATCAGGGCCTGACTATATAAAGGAGGGCCCAGCTCCAGGACTGAGTCAGGCTGACTGAAGGGAGAGCAGGAGAGAGATCACCCTGGATCCCACCTCCAGAGACCAACTGATCCACAGGCAGAAGGCTAGAGAAGTCGGTCTGAGTTCTGTAGAGGTTGAAGACGGAAGCAGAGACAGCTCGGATATTGATCGACGTACCAGCAGGTATTGATCCTGAGACGAACCTGCCGAGGACCGTTACTCTGAAGCCTGAAGAGCAACGGGCCGCCTGGGAGAAGACTCGTCGCTGGGTTCGGTAGTGAACACCTGAGCTCTTCACCGTCCGGTTGGATCGGTCAGTCCTGCTTTGGAGTGGAAACATGCAGGAGAAAGGCTTCTTCGCCAGGAGGAAGGTAGCGGTGACACTGTGCCTGGTCCTCCTAATGCTGGTTCAACAGGTGAGTGGATTCTCTTCTTTTTTCCCGTTATAAAAACTTTTTTTTTAAATTCTAGAGGACAATTTATAAGGGTGAACGGGGATGTCATCTTTTTTCTTTTTTTTTTGCACAAATTATGAAATGCATCCTCCTCTTGAGTGTGGAAAATATCTGCTTCTTCCATACACTAGACTAGATGAATCCAGGTGAAAGTCCCTTATTGAGTTCACCTAGTAAATCCACATCAGGACAAAGGGTGAAGGGATGCAACTCAATATTAGGAGGCTCGTCATGTTTTGGACATTCAGTATGTTCAATAAAAATAGGAAAAAAGTATGAAAACTGATTTTCCTTCCTTCATCCCTCTTACGTTTGCACTTTGTTGTATATCGTGAGATGGGTCACTTACATGACATCTAAATCTGATCTACTATTATGGCACAATAATGAAACGTATCATGTTTCTGTTTGCTTTGTACTGTCTGTTCCCTGTGCACTCTTACTGATACTGTGTGTGTGTGTGTGTGTGTGTGCACCAGGTATCTGCAGGTCCGTTGCCCTCTCAGGACCAGGACCAGGACCAGGTCCAGGTCCAGTCCAGTTCGGTCCGGGCGCTGAGGAGGATAGCTCGGATGACCCCTCTCTGGAGGATCATGAACAGCAAGCCGTTCGGCGCGTACTGCCAGAACAACTACGAATGCTCTACCGGGCTCTGCAGGTAACCGAGAGAGCACCGACGTAATCAAGTAGAAGTACTGGTACTCTGCCGAAAGAGTAAAAATCAACTCCAGTAAAAAGCAGCTAATTTTTGTGTGTTGAATACTCTATTCTGATTGGCCAGTGAACACTAATTGATTTCTATCCAGATACCTCCAGAGAGACATTACTCTTCAGTTACTAGGTTTTTTTAGCGGAAACTTGCAATACAATTATTTTAAATCAATACTTTGTTTCAACTGATGAATGTGTTTGGTAAAGAAACCCGTTCAGGATGTTTATTTTGATTTACTGACTCTCTCTGTACATGATCTCTTATTATCGACTGAAGACATGAGAGTCTGAAATCCATTCCACTGTTCAGTCTGTGACTATTCTCTTTACTCAGTAGTGTTAGATAGTAGTAGATATTTATTTTGCTAACAGCTACCGAGCTAGCAAGGCAACTAGGCAAAGTCAAATACTTCAGTCAAAATGTAGTTTAGTTAAAGTTAAATTACTGAATTTGAAAAGTACATTTGCTAAAGTTCAGATTTCATGTCCCACTGTGGCCAGTAAACATGTCTGTGATTACTGGATGTTACTATGAGGAGTAAACACAACAACAACAAATGCTAAGTGTTGTGTTGTTGTGTTGGATGAATTCACTCACACATTCCTGTATTTCTTCCCCCTTTCTGCTCGTCTCCTCAGGGGAGGCCATTGCTCCATCAGCCACCGGCCGGCCTCAGAGCCAGTGAAGTACTAGACCGGGACGGCGGCGGCGTTCACATCATCAGGCGTCACCAGGTGTCATCAGGCGTCGGGTTTCTGATGACTGGGATATGAACTTTATGAATCTAGGCTGTTTATCAATGGGATACGGCATTTATACGTGCCGAAAGGGAATACTTGACTATCGCTAATAATATCTGAATGTTTCAATCTGCAGCCACACAGCAGCATGTGGTTTCATCCGAGCAATCTGATTGGTCCGACATAGTCCAGTTTAATTCCCATCACGGTGAGGCGACACACGTTAAAAGGCAAAGGGAAAAATAAGTTAAATAAGAGGAGGTCGGGAAAACGTCAACAGGGAATGTTGTGCGAAATACTTGATATTTTTTTTACCATAGGATATGATGTCATCAGAGGGGAAACGATTAAGAACCAACCGGAATCTCTGAAAGTGTGCAAAAGACGAACGGGGGCGCCTGAACGCAGCGTCTTCCACTCTGGACCAATCGCCTTCGTCTCTGAAGGTTTTGAATTGTTTTGTGAAAAACTTTTTCGATATAATTCACTCTGATGTCTGAGGTTTTATCTGTGATGTGTTAGATTAGAAACACCAGATATTTAGCTGCGCCGCATTTTGCACAATCCACGTCTCAATTGTCTCCAGGCTTTTAGTCCTTTAGTCCTTTCACCCCTTCGTGATTGAACTCAACTGGTCATTTCATGAAGGCGTTCCAACCGTTTTTCAGCGTGTTAGTATATTATATAGTATATAGTATATTATACTTGTTATCTGTCAGATTGTTTCGGTGATGGAAGGAACAGGGAGCAGTCCGGCGTGCCTTTTAAAGGTTGCTGACCTTTACATTCCCCAGATTTCATCATCTCCGTCACGCGTTCCTCTCGATACGTGATCAGTGGACCGTGTGGACGAGATGGACGGACGTAGCCAGTCTGGTTGTCCCACACATGCTTCCCATTCCCAAGAGGAATTGTTTGGAATTTTTTACTGTAAAATGTCAGATAGATTGCAACAGATTGCAGTTGACTTCTTCCTGTGTTGGCATCATTACTTGTTTCATTCCTGTTTTAAAGTTGGGCTGCATCAGAGAAGAGCGCCCCGTCCCCGTAGATGCAGCCGATTCGCCCCAAATGAAATTCTGGTGTCGGGTATGGTCACTTCTCTGGCCACAGGAAGTGACCGGTGCACTGTGCTGTTATAACCCAATGGTAAAAAGGGCAAAAACGAGGAGAGGGGAGCCAGTCGGGTGTTGAACTAGAGACAGAGATGGAGAGAAGGGAAGAAAGAGAGCACAGAAATGGAGGAGAGGTTACAAAATATTGCTCAGACACCCTCATCACGTTCACATGTTTTTTAGAGATCTAGTTAGCCTGGGCCGAGCTCGGCGTCAACGTTTCAAATCCCTCTGCTGGGCTGAAAGCCATTCATCTAAAACCACGTCATTCAGATTTTGGATATTGGATATTTTATTTATTGCATACCCATTTTACTTTATTTTATTTGCTGTTTTTTTTTATATCTTTCTTTTATATATGAATGAAGGTTTATGTTGAAAAATGATCGATGACCCTGACTGGATTTTCTCTGGGTGGTTTTCCTTCTTTTCCAGTCGGTACTTTGCCGCCAAGCGATAGATTTCTCCTGCTCAGACCATCTCAAATCTTTCATTCACCCAAACTTTCTAACAACTAGACATATCTCGGCTGCGGTGTACAAATATTAGGAACACCTTCGTGATTACGAGTCGCTCTTTTTGCACAATCCATGTCTTTCTCAAGTCTTCTCAAGTCTAGTCCAGAGCAGGTGGTCCTGATATTTTCGTACACTCTGCATGTTTGTGAAACGTTTGAGCAGGATTGCACTTTTAAACCCAAATTATCTTTGTACTGTGTACTATCTGTGTACTGTGTTACTCGTGTCCAGAGGAAAAGCTGAATAAAAGCATGGGGAAAGAAAGTGTTGTATCTGTGTGATTTGTGGTGGTGAATTCCCACAAATAACTACTTTTAACATGGTTATTGGTTATTGTAGAAGAAGTGATGGTTCGAGTTACTTCACACCTGAAATAAATGTTTGAGATAATAAAGACAACAAGAACAATCACTCTCTCCCCTCATTCAACAATTATCACTGAGATGCCCCTTGAGCAAGGCACTTAACCATCAACTGAGGTTATGAATCAACAGACTGTGGTTGTACTGGGCAGCTCCCAGGTGTGACAAATAAAGGTTTACAAAACATTTGAGAGTGTTGTGGATGGAGGATGGCTGCAGGTGTGTATTCACTTTACAACAGACCTGCATGGAAACAAGACATGCATGTGTGCTCTGTAGTTTGCATTGCATCGATTCACGCTTGGCAATATGAAACCCTGTGACTCATGCATCCCGTCTGCAACAGGACACGATATTTACACTTTCACTGCAAAGCTCTGAGTCACGCACCTTGACTCGTCTGCGTGCTTCGATCGTGTCGCTGCCAGGTTGAATTCGGGGCATTTTTATCTAACAAATCATCAGAGAAATATTGAGTACAGACCCTCCAGCTCCAGTCTGCTGTCAGGGTTCATGAAGCAGCAGCTAAGAGTCAAACAGCTGCTGGGTTTGGGTGCTCAGTGTTTCCCAACGACGGGGGTGAGCCAAGTGTGCAAGTGGAATAAACCGACAGAGAAATGAGGGACAGAAACCTACAAGTCATGTGGATTGTACGTCTCCAGATGGGTTTTTTCTATAGGGAAGAGGTGTGTATGAGTGTGGGAGGCAGTATGCATGCATGTGAGCAAAGCATTAGGGTGACCTGCTCTTTCCATGAAATAGACTAGGAAATAGACTTGATTCCTCCTATTCAATCTCTGTCCCTTTAAGACGAGGTCCAGGCCTGGAGTCCCGGTCACCCTCACCTGGGTCAGACCTCCCGAGTCTCCCTGACCCTCACCTCCACCCGGGTGCCATTTGGTGGTTTGTTGTCACCCATGCAGCACCCTGACCTACCGACTTCCACACTCACACTGGATCTGCCTCCTGAATCCCTGTACACATCTCAAGCATGATCGGGGAAATTGCTAAACTGACTGCAGATCAGCGTCCGGGGCGTTTTAACTTTGCACTGCCTTGCTATTATCTCTGTTGTCTGGCCACTTGACATCCACTCAGCCAGTATCAAGTAGGCACTAGACAACACACAACATTGCTAGCGTGCACATGCAAAGGCACACGTGCACATACTGTACACGTGCACACACTGTACACGTGCACACACACAGGGCCAATTCTGCAGAGCAGTGAGCTGGCGAGTGCAGCTTGTATAGAGAGCACTGTGTGCAAGAGGAGTCAGTAGAGAGAAACCAGATGTTTGATGTCACGACGGCGTCTGATGGACGGCGGCATGCGGCCGAGTTCAGGTTCAACCCAAAGAAGCACAACGTTTCCACGACGGCACGGTAAAAGTTCACCTTAAATCAGCTTGTGCACTGATAGATATTTAGGTGTGTGTGGGTGTGTCTCCTATCTGTTCCAGGCTGCAGCTCGGCAGAGTTGGCGTCTGCGTGGTCCCGCCTCCTAGGACGATGCTGACTGAGCGGGCGTTGCGTTCTCCTATCTGGGCAGTGTTGGCGTCTGCGTGGTCCCCTAGTCCCATGATGACGCTGACTGAGCTGCCGTCTACTGTGATGCCACATCAGATCTGGATGTCCCACCATGATAAACTTTTATATATTGTGTATACGCTGCTTGCCCAAACTCGGCATCTATTGCAGCCCAACCGTCCTGGTAGGGGGATCCCTCTCTGAGTAGCCCCTCCCTCTCCGAGTAGCCCCTCCCTCTCTGAGTAGCCCCCCTCCCGAGGTTTCTTCCAATATTTTCAAGAGTTCAAAAGTGCTTTGTGCGGGGCGTCCAGGTGGCTCAGTGGTCTCTCTGTACTGACTGTCAAATAAAGGCAAAATGCCAAAAAAAAATATGAATGAAATGAAAGGAACAACATCAGCAACATCCTAGTCAGCAACAAGAACATCACCGCAACCAAAAACCACAGAAGAAGTCACACCATTACATCGCCTGTTACAAATCACCACAGACATTCAGAGTCCGTCTCACCACTGCAACAATGCTGATTATAGGCATTTATGTGTGTGTGTGTGTGTGTGTGTGTGTGTGTGTGTGCGTCGCAGAACTTGAATAGAGCTCAACAGTGAGGTTCCGGAAGTGAAAATCCCATTCATATTCTGAATCGGGATTTTGATTATTAGCCATAATGTCGTAACCATCCAATGTAGACTCACCACAAGCTAGTAGATTGTGAAACGATAGTGTATGCTCCTGTAGAAGTCTGTATGATATCAACCTTGTTTTGAGAAAAACAAAGTACTACACTACCCACAATCCTAAAGTGTAACAGCGACGTCTCTGATTGGTGGAGCTCGCTGTTACCATGGAAATGTTTACCGCACCCGCGAACGTCTTGTCATCTAACGTTAACGTTAGTAGCTAATGTAACCTAGCTAGCTGCTTATCCTATGCAGCTGGAACGAATCACTGTACCATGTCGATGACAACACTTTACACTATACTATATGAAACACTATATATACGCTCACAAAACAACAACAATATCAACACTATACTATTGACAAATGTTACATTCAAGAAGAAGCGCGCTAAACTATCGTTAGTTTGGAGTTTTTGGAAAAGTATCATTCGCAATGGTTTATGGGATGAGTAGTTCCTTCACTTCATAAAATAATTATGTACACAGTCTTGTACCTTTGCCTTTTCTTCCATTTTCCGATCTTTTTTTTGCTCAGAATCAAATGTTTTATGGTCACGATTCATCGTCTAGCTGGTTGGCTTGGTTCCAGCCTTAAAACTCTTTATATAAGGATTTTCTGAAATGTCAATGGAGTAAATGAATGGGAAATTTACTTCCGGAACCAGAGCCGTAAAAAAAGTGGGCGGTCACTGTTGCGCTCTATTCATTTTTGCATTGTGCACACATGTCACGAGTCAACACGATCAGGGCCACGGCGGACCTGTCTGAGGCCTGTTTGCTTGTTTTCCAGATCTATATGAGCCCAGTCGTGTATTTCTGTCTCTGTTTGACTTGATAAAGTCTTTTGAAGTCAAACACACTCCGGCTTTGAACTTTGATGCCGACGTTCAACCCTCGGCAGGCTTTCTTACGTGGTGTCTGTCATCCTATCGCTCTTTGTTCTGATCTTTGTATCTTGTGCTTTTTACTTCGTTTGGGTATAATTGTACATTTATCACTAAAAGGTCCAGTACAGTTCATCCTCAACCTCCTGACCCCCTGCTGAGCGCTCCCTCAATCTCTCTAGTCTTATTGACACGGCGCAATATCTGGGACTTTGACTTGACCCCTCGAGTCCAATAACACATCTCCCTTATGTCCAGAGTTTGGGTTCAATATTGTTTCCGTTTCAGGCTCGCAAAATAACATCGAGTTCTGGGTTCATGTTTTCATGTATTTTGACACTAGATAAGAAAAGGATGTGAGAGATCAACGTGAGGTTTTTGCCGGTCCAGGACGTGGTGTCAGTCTGGAAACTCGTCCCTGCGCTGGAACGCACGTTATGAAACTGTTGTGTTCAGCCTGACAACCTTTGCTTTTCATTGGCATGTTGTCAGCTTTTGATCGGTTTAAAATAAAGTGACCGCGGTCCAAATCAGCGACGTGATGCAGGAAACTCTGCTATTTTGTCATGTGTGTATTTTTCTCTTCTTTTTGAATAGATGTTGTTGATACGACGGCCTGCTCCGACGTTGAAAACTGTAAATAAAAACACTGAAATGAAAGTTGCAACGACGTCTCATCCAGCTCGCAGTTCTGGATCAGATCAGTTTAAAGGTTCTGGTGGGTTTAACAGGATGACAGGCCGGGTTCTGGTGGGTTTATCAGGATGACAGGCTGGGTTCTGGTGGGTTTAACAGGATGACAGGCCGGGTTCTGGTGGGTTTATCCTCCTCCTGTCCTGCTTCAGAAGATAGCAGAAGAAGTGGATGTAGAGAAGAACACAGCAAATACAACAAATATGACATATTTTAGATGGAGGTAAATAAGGATTGAGAAAACAGATAAAACAATATATTGTGTCTGTTAATGGTCGTCCTTGCAAAACCTCCTAACAACAACACCAGATCTCATATGAGGGAAGAAGTCTGTCTTTTTTTGAATTGTTGTAGAAATGTTTCATATGGAGGATGACAGCGTATGAACTGGTAGACGACACTGATTTGGCCCCTGACAGCAAATTGACCCTAGACTGTGGACATGTAGCGCCACCTGCTGGACGTGAACTGCTTATTTGTTACCTGAGTCGCCCATAGACTACAGGATTAAGGGCCCCTGAATCAGCCATAGACTACAGGATTAAGGGCCCCTGAGTCGCCCATAGACTACAGGATTAAGGGCCCCTGAGTCGCCCATAGACTACAGGATTAAGGGCCCCTGAATCAACCATAGACTACAGGATTAAGGGCCCCTGAATCAACCATAGACTACAGGATAAAGGGCCCCTGAGATGCCCATAGACTACAGGATTAAGGGCCACTGAATCAGCCATAGACTACAGGATTAAGGGCCCCTGAATCAGCCATAGACTACAGGATTAAGGGCCCCTGAATCAGCCACAGACTACAGGATTAAGGGCCCCTGAATCAGCCATAGACTACGGGATTAAGGGCCCCTGAATCAGCCATAGACTACAGGATTAAGGGCCCCTGAGTTGCCCATAGACTACAGGATTAAGGGCCCCTGAGTTGCCCATAGACTATAGGATAAAGGGCCCTGAGATGCCCATAGACTACAGGATTAAGGGCCCCTGAATCAGCCACAGACTACAGGATTAAGGGCCCCTGAATCAGCCATAGACTACAGGATTAAGGGCCCCTGAATCAGCCATAGACTACAGGATTAAGGGCCCCTGAGTCGCCCATAGACTATAGGATTAAGGGCCCCTGAATCAGCCATAGACGACAGGATTAAGGGCCCCTGAATCAGCCATAGACTACCGGATTAAGGGCCCCTGAATCAGCCATAGACTACCGGATTAAGGGCCCCTGAGTCGCCCATAGACAACAGGATTAAGGGCCCCTGAATCAGCCATAGACTACAGGATTAAGGGCTCCTGAGTCGCCCATAGACTACAGGATTAAGGGCCCCTGAGTCGCCCCTAGACTACAGGATTAAGGGCTCCTTGATCAGCCACAGACTACAGGATTAAGGGCCCCTGATCAGCCATGGACTACAGGATTAAGGGCCCCTGAATCAACCATAGACTACAGGATTAAGGGCCCCTGAGACGCCATAGACTACAGGATTAAGGGTCCCTGAGTCGCCCATAGACTACAGGATTAAGGGCCCCTGAGTCAGCCCATAGACTACAGGATTAAGGGCCCCTGAATCAGCCATAGACGACAGGATTAAGGGCCCCTGAGTCGCCCCTAGACTACAGGATTAAGGGCCCCTGAGTCGCCCCTAGACTACAGGATTAAGGGCCCCTGAATCAGCCATAGACGACAGGATTAAGGGCCCCTGAGTCGCCCTAGACTACAGGATTATGGGCCCCTGAATCAGCCATAGACGACAGGATTAAGGGCCCCTGAATCAGCCATAGACTACAGGATAAAGGGCCCCTGAGTCGCCCATAGACTACAGGACTTATGGGCCCCTGAACTCAGCCATAGACAGGATTAAGGGCCCCTGAATCAGCCATAGACTACAGGATAAAGGGCCCCTGAGTGGCCCCTAGACTGCAGGATGAGTGCGGGTCATGGCAGCATGTTTGAGGTGATAAACCCTCCATCCCGCCCCGCCAGAGGGCGCCCTAGGGCCGTGTTCTGCACCTGCTGTACCCCCGACAGCCACGGAGAACAAACATACACGTCCATATCTTTAATCGTTGCCTTCTTGAAATTGGACCAAAATATCGGATTGTTCACGACTGAACATCACGAGTTCAACATGTGAACAGTTTCACATTTTGACGGCGGGTAGTTTTACTCTGGTTTTGCTGTAGTTTGCTTCCTTCCTGGTTGTGTTTGGTGTTGACATATTTCTGAAAAGAGTTTGATGTCACCCTTCGGTCTGTGGGCGTTCATGAACCCGTTGACATCGTCTAAGTTTATAAGACCCATGAACACTTTAACATCTCAGTGTATTACTCTGCACGTCGTCAAACTACAAACTCTACCGCTGCTGTTGTTGTTTCGCTTGACATTAAAGTTATCGGCGGGTACAGTAATCATTGAAGTAACACCAGTGTCCAGCGCGTTACAATGCAGCACTTTCGGTCCGAATTTTCAAAATAAAACTCCTGTTGACGACATGTGCTTTTTAATGAAAATACAACTGTGCTTTTCCAAAAACGTCCCCTTCACAGCATATTTTCATAGCCATATTGGCCTATTCAAGACGCCATATATATGTAGTATAAGGCTGGGTGATACAATATTATCGTTTATCATCTTTCAATAGAATCATATTGTGAAGGAATAATGGTATTGAATCATTGTGATACACAAGTCTGTTGTCTAAATTAAGGATAAAAAGCAAATTCAAGTTCAAATCTCTCACAAAATGAGATGTGAAACAAATTAGGGGTTTAGTTTTAGTTTTATCATACTTTATATTACCATGCAGTTCGATGCATGAACTCAAACTGAGTATTTAACGTGATTTTGCGATGATATGTGAGCACATATCGTCATATATCAATATCAGAATAATTTCTTTATGGTTGTTATATTAGTTTTGTCCATATTGCCCAGTTTATTATACACAAAGAAATAATGAATCACAACACACATACCAGACAACGTGGATGTGTACTATCTTAAATTTACTGTGACATACATTACAATACAAATATTTTTAGTGTATATTTTACAGACTTTCACTCCATATGTAATATAACGATTTATTTTGGATTTTGATAGAATTGTGTTGTTTTTTGTACACCCCAGTTCTTCTTTTTCTATAAATGACACGTTCTATACCTTTATTTTGAAGGCGAACTCGTCTAACGTCCGGTATTGTCGCGGCTCCCGCTGTCTAGCTTGAGCTTTCGGTTACAACACATCTCGCAGTGTTGACTGTCTTTATGTATTGACAGGCACGACGGCTCGCTCTGTTGTCGCTTCAAAAACGTGTCTCCTTTCCGCTTTTGGGGCTTTTTGAGGAGCACCGAAGATGTGACTTCACCTTCTCAGGATCTAAAGTTTGTCTCTTTACTCTTTACTTTACTTTACTCTTTACTTTACTCTTTACTTTACTCTTTACTTCGCCACCATGCGAAGCAGAAGCAACTCGGGCGTCAAACTGGACAACTATGCCCGCATAGTGCACCAAACTATCCTGCAGTACCAAGTGAGTGTAAAGAGACATACTGTATGAGGAAGTGTGTGATTTGGTCATGTCAGGGATTCAAACCCCCTTTAGCTTTTGGGGGGAACCCCAACTAAACCCACCCCCCCCCAAAAACCCCAACACCCCAACCTTGTTTGGGTCAACAGGCACACCGGAAAAATTTTAAAAAAACTCCCCCGATCCAAACCAAAATCCCCGCACCCGGGTTTCGGGAACTTCACTACCCCAAAATCACTGTCCCGTCCCCCAAAACCCACCCCCCCCCCCAACACAAAACCCCCCCCCCCCCCCCCTTTACCAATGAACCAAAACCCCCCCCCCGGGAAAACCCCCCCCCCCATACCCAAAACGCCTTTTTTTTTAAAAACCCCCCCCCATTTTGGCCCCCCCGGCCCCCCAAAACCCCCAACTTTTTTTTTTTTCCCCCCCTCCCTAGCCCAAAAAATTTTTTCCCCCCCCCCCCCCCGGGGGTTTTTTCCCCCCCCCCAAAAAAAACCCCCCCCCTTTCCCCGGGGGCCTCTTTTTTTCTCCCAAAACCCCCCCAACGGCCCCCTCCCCGAGCAACCCCTCCGGTGGACCCAAATCCCCCCCCCCGCACCACTCGGGCCAAAACCCCCCGGGTTCCCTTAAAAAAATAACTTCTTTTCCCCACCCCCAAACCGGGGCCTTTTCCCGCAAAACACCCCCCCCCCTATTGTTCACAAATCCCCCGGGGGCAGCCGGAACAATAAATTTTTTTCCCAGACCCCCCCGACGCCCCAAAAACCACACCCTGGACCTACACACCCATAAAACCCCCAACAAACGCGGGGGGGGAATTGGGGGAAAATCCCCCCCCCCCCCCCCCCCCCCCCCCCCCCCCCCCCCCCCCCCCCCCCCCCCCCCCCCCCCCCCCCCCCCCCCCCCCCCCCCCCCCCCCCCCCCCCCCCCCCCCCCCCCCCCCCCCCCCCCCCCCCCCCCCCCCCCCCCCCCCCCCCCCCCCCCCCCAGGGGGGGAACCGGGGGGCTTTAACCAAAACCTGAGCCATGGGGAAAAACTCCCCATGGGGGCTTCCAAAAAACAAAATTCAAACAACACCTGCCAGGGGTGTTCCGGCTTAGAAACAGCAACCCTCCCCCTTGTTGTTCAGGATCCTTTTTTGGGTTTTTTGGTTGAACGGTGTTTATTTTCAAAAAATTTTTGGGTTTTACTTTAATCCGCCCAATTAAAACCTACCTTTGGGGCCATCAGACCCGGAAACCCCCAAACGGGGGGTCGCAAGGAAAATTTGGGAAAAAAACCGGGGTAAGGACTTGAATGGGTGATTATTTCTTTTAAAAAATTTTTTTAAAAACCAATGTAAAGTGGGGGAAGGTATTGGAAAAAATATTTTTTTTATCAACCCACGGCACAAAAATTTTAAAATTTAAAAAAGGCTTTTTGAAAGGGGTTTTTTAAAAGGTTTAAAAGGGATTTTCAATTTTTAATAACCCCAAACCAAATCCCTGCCCCAACTGGTTTGGGAGGAAATTAAAGGGGTTTTTGGGGGAAAAAAAAAGGGGAATCTGAAAGAAACCCGGAACAAAAAAAGGGGGGGCCCGCACACCTGAATTTTTGTTAAAAAAAAAAATTTTTTTTTTGAGAGAAATTTTAAAAAAAATTTAAAGGAATTTGTCCCTCGGGGGGGGGGGGTTTTTTAAAACCGGGAATGTGGGATTTTTTCTCAAACTCTAAGGGGCCCCCTTTTCCCCCGGTGGGTTTTGGAAATTCCCCACAAAATATGATGGGTTGGAAAAAAAAAAACCGCCTGGACAGCGTTCATTTTTTGGGGGGAGGGGAGAAACTCATTTTTTAAAAAACCGGCCGCATTGGGCACAGAGCCCGTTCCATGGAACGATAATTTTTGGTTATTTTTTCTACAAACCCCCAGATTTTCCCCTCATTTAAAAATTCAATTTTAAACTAACCTCTTTTAAAAACCCCCCTTACCTTTTGGGTTGTTTTGGGGTTTTAAAACCGTCTTTTAAAAAAATATTGGATCAGGTAGATTTGTCTCCAAATGTAGGTTACTGTGACTCAGTAAACTGTCTTGTCTTTAGCCCTAGTCTCTACTCCAAAACACTCTGAGTTGGAGCTGGAGAAGAGTCAGCTAGTTAACCTGAACTAACTGGTAGCTAGCTAACTAGTTACTGTTAACATGGGACTACTAGCCACTGCTAACGCTAGCTGCTACTAGATACGTTAGCTAGTGTGCTAACCAGATGTGTTAACCAGACAGTGATGGTTAGCTGACCAGATACTATGGTTAGCTAGCTAACAAGCTACATGATCTAAACACTAAATCAATCAGATGGATCAGTGAACAGTTGAATTCTGTACATTTAAAAACACAATCAGTTGTTCACAGCCTGTTGCACAGCCTGGACCTCCAACATGGCCGCCAGAGGGTGTGTGACGTCACCTGAAGGCCTCTGTTCTCATGTTCCCAGTCAACGGTAACGTGGTGGAAGCTGAAGCTAACCTAGCTTGAGGCTGGCTGCTTGTGCAACGCAGCCAGGAACCACTTTGACATCTCTGATGAAACCTGATGTTGAAACGTTACACTTCACAGAATAACCACACAAAGAGCTCAAATAATATAATACAACGTTAATAACAGTGATAATAAATTGCTCTGTGTTTAACTGTCCTGTCTGTATTGGTAATAATGGTCCAGTCTAGATGAAGATGAAGATGTGCAGAAGGTAGATGAAGACTTCAATATCAACTTACTTTACCTGCTCTTTGTTTTGGACGTTGTGAACTTTAACCTTTGAGTCTCAGGTATCGAAAAACACCTGCAGGTGGAAGCATCACCAGAACCTCCTCACCTGCTCTCGTGTGATTTCTGCCTCTAGAGTGTTCTTCTGTGTTTTGGTAACGAGGCCGACTTCCCCGTCCGCCCGGCGGCGACAGATTAAACCGACCGCCGTCCCCGGTACAGATTAACCGCCTCGCCAAACCCACAGCCGGCGAGAGGTTGTGGACGTGGCTTTGAGTCCACGTCTTTAAAAGATCAGGGAGCAAATCCTTGTGATCCTGTCGTCATGTGTGTGGCGGCCATCTTTGCCCCGTGGCGTCGGGTGAGCCCTCGCCAGGCAGCCTCAGAGGGAACATGATGTGATGAAGAACGTACACATGCACCCAGAAGCATCTTAAACTGCAGTGTGTCGCCTCGGACACGTTTAAGATCTGACCCCTGACCTTTGACCCCTCTGCGTTTGACCCCTCAGGACCCGGTGACGGGGCTGCTGCCGGCCAGCGGCGACCAGCCGGACGCCTGGGTCCGAGACAACGTGTACAGCATCCTGTCGGTCTGGGCGCTCAGCCTGGCCTACCGCAAGAACGCAGACCGGGACGAAGACAAGGCCAAGGCCTACGAGCTGGAGCAGGTGTGTGTGTGTGTGTGTGTGTGTGTGTGTGTGTGTGTGTGTGTGTGTGTGTGTGTGTGTGTCCTTTCTCTGATACAGTACCTCATTTGGTTTGGTTGCTCTGCCTGGAAACATTGTGTTGAAAATGTCAAAGTTGAGTCTCTCTCTCTCTCTCTCTCTCTCTCTCTCTCTCTTCTCTCTCTCTCTCTCCTCTCTCTCTCCCTCCAGAGTGTGGTGAAGCTAATGAGAGGTATCCTCCAGTGCATTATGAGGCAGGTATGTCAGCAATGCATTTCTGTCTCTCTCACAACCACACACACACACACACACACACACACACACACCACACACTTTGCTCTTGTCCAGGTTTCCAGACAGAGTGCCTCCTTGTTGTTGAGTGTAAACCAGGTTGAGGCTGACATGATTGATCGACTGGAGGCTCTTAGGTACTCCTGCTCCTCCAAACAGCCGATCACATTCCCAATTAACTCATTGATCCTCTCGTCCGTCTGACCCCCTCCCCCCCCCCCCCCCCCAGCTGGATAAGGTGGAGAAGTTCAAGTACAGCAAGACGACGTCGGACTCCCTCCACGCCAAGTACAACACCAGGACCTGTGGCACCGTGGTGGCAGACGACCAGTGGGGCCACCTGCAGGTCGACGCCACCTCGCTGTTCCTGCTGTTCCTGGCTCAGATGACGGCGTCCGGTGAGAGAGTGTGTATGTGTGTGTGTGTGTGTGTGTGTGTGTGTGTGTGTGTGTGGTGGGAGTACGGGGTGTATAACACACATAGAGTACATGTATATACGACAGGAAGGGAGAGACTCTGAAACAACAGGTGTGTGTGTGTGTGTGTGTGTGTGTGTGTGTGTGTGTGTGTGTGTGTGTGTGTGTGTGTGTGTGTGTGTGTTGCAGGCCTCCACATTGTCTACACCCAGGACGAGGTGGACGTAGTTCAGAATCTCATGTTCTACATCGAGGCAGCCTACAAAGTGGCCGTAAGCTTCCCTCCATTCTCTTTACCGTCAAACTCTGTAGGTGCTGAAAATATTGAAAATATATATAACATAAATATTATATATAATAAATAAATATATAAAATAAATATGAACTGCAGTACTGAGGCCTGAGATGAAGATGTGCTCAGTTGGAATGGAAGGAAAGTTTCTGAGGTGAGATTTCATGTGGAGGTTGCAGTAATTGTAATTACCATTTCAATATGATTGTGATTGGTTTTTTTTGGTCTGGAGAGTTATTAAGTTATTAAGGGGAAGCGTTGTTGTCATGGTAACACTTTCTGTCTTCTTCTGTGGTGTCCCGCAGGATTATGGGATGTGGGAAAGAGGAGACAAGACCAACCAGGGCATCACTGAGCTCAACGCCAGCTCCATAGGCATGGCTAAGGTTGGTGCATGTGCGCACACACACACACGCACACACACACGCACGCTCACACAACAGCTGAGAATGCTGCTGTTCATCCCCCCTCTCTCTCTCTGCCCACTTTCCATCGGTCTGAGTCACATACTGTACAGCACAGTGTCTGTAAACACACACACACACACACACACACACACACACACACACACACACACACACACACACACACACACACACACCATGCCTGGCCTTGGTATCAGGTTCTTTGCAGTAGAAGCTTTCCAAGAATGGCTTCTCGCTCAAAAATAACACAGTGCCCACAGTTACACACACACACACACACACACACACACACACACACACACACACACACACACACACAGGTTAAAGAGTTAATGTAAACAAGGTGCCAGTAGGTTCAGATGATCAGGTACTCTACTCTACTCTGATTTACTCTGTTCTGGGCTGTACTATGCAATAGTATATATTCTGCTGTACTATAATATCCTATACTATATATGTTATATACTGTACAATATGTTATACTGTAGCACTACTACACTATACTATACTACACTATACTATACTATACTACACTATACTATACTACACGATACTATACTACACTATACTATACTACACTACTATACTATACTACACTATACTCTACCACACTATACCACTCTATACTATACTACACTGCACTATACTATACTACACTATACTATACCACACTATACTACACTACACTATACTATACTATAGTACTATACTATACTACACTATACTATACCACACTATACTATACGACACTATACTATACCACACTATACTACACTATACTATACTACACTATACTATACCACACTATACTATACTATAGTACTATACTATACTACACTATACTATACTACACTATACTATACTATAGTACTATACTATACTACACTATACTACACTATACTATACCACACTATACTATACCACACTATACTATACTACACTATACTATACTATAGTACTATACTACACTATACTATACCACACTATACTATACCACACTATACTATACTACACTATACTATACTATAGTACTATACTATACCACACTATACTATACTACACTATACTATACTATAGTACTATACCACACTATACTATACTACACTATACTATACCACACTATACTATACTACACTATACTATACTAGTACTAATATACTATACCACACTATACTATACCACTACTATACTATAGTACTACCACACTATACTATACTATACTATACTATAGTACTATACCACACTATACTATACCACACTATACTATACTACACTATACGATACCACACTATACTATACCACACTATACTATACTATACTACTATACCACACTACTATACTACACTATACTATACCACACTATACTATACTACACTATACTATACCACACTATACTACACTATACTATACTATACCACACTATACTATACCACACTATACTATACCACACTATACTATACTACACTATACTATACCACACTATACTATACTATACTATACTACACTATACTATACTACACTATACTATACTATACTACACTATACTACACTATACTATACTATACTCCACTATACTCTACCACACTATACTATACCACACTATACTACACTATACTATACTACACTATACTCTACCACACTATACTCTACCACACTATACTATACCAAACTACACTACACTATACTATACTACACTATACTATACTATACTATACTATACTATACTACACTATACTATACTACACTATACTATACCACACTATACCACACTATACTATACTACACTATACTATACCACACTATACTATACTATACTATACTATACTACACTATACTACACTATACTATACTATACTATACCATACTACACTACACTACACTACACTATACTATACTACACTATACTATACTATACTATACTATACTATACTCCACTATACTCTACCACACTATACTATACCACACTATACTACACTATACTCTACCACACTATACTATACCACACTATACTACACTACACTATACTATACTATACTATACCACACTATACTACACTATACTATACTATACTATACTATACTACACTATACTATACTATACTATACTATACTATACTATACTCTACCACACTATACTATACTATACTATACTATACTACACTATACTACACTATCCTGTCTTGTGGTCTCGTCCTCCAGGCAGCTCTGGAGGCGTTGGATGATCTCAACCTGTTTGGAGCAAAAGGAGGACCAGGCTCTGTGGTGCACGCCCTGGCTGATGATATACAGCACTGCCAGGTACACACACACACACACACACACACACACACACACACACACACACCATTAGCGAGCCCCTCTTCATTTCTTCTCCTCCCTCCAGTCCATCCTGACGTCCATGCTGCCCAGGGCGTCCATGTCCAAGGAGGTGGATGCAGGAGTCCTGTCCATCATCTCCTACCCCGCCTTCGCCGTCGAGGACATGAACATCGTCAACGTCACCAAGGAGGAGATCATCTCCAAGCTGCAGGTACCACAGAGGCTGTGGTTAGTAAAGTCGATGGTATTGATCACAGCTTCCTGTCTTGGATCAGACTGTCCTCACTGACGTCCTCATGTGTCTGTCCAGGGTCGATATGGCTGCTGCAGGTTTCTCAGAGACGGACACAAAACCCCTAAAGAGGTAAACGCCAGACGGACGCCGTCTCCATCTCTTATTTCCCTCTGAGTTAGAGCCGAACCGACGAGACGTTCAGATGAGTGATGGTCTCGGTGTTGTGAGTACTGACGTAGTTCAGGAGGAAGTCGTACACATCGACCGTACAGCTACGACATTGGCTGGTCAAGGAATCTCAGAACAGATTTCTGGTTGTTTTGTTCCTCTCATTCGATACGCTCCCCTTCTGTGTTATTTATTTTAACTTGTTTGGTGTCGCCCTTTGTTTTTATTTATTGTCTGTTTTTTTTTTTTTATTGCTTTTTTGTTTTGTTTCTGTCTTATTTCTGTCCAGATTGTCGCCCCCCCCCCCGCTGTGCATCTGTCTTGTCTTGCCCGTCTGCTTTTTTTTTTTTTTTTGTACCTGTGAATTTACTGCTCAATAAAATAAATAAATACATTCAGTGAGAAAGAAAACCAAAAAAACTCCAGATGCATCATTTGGCTGCAGACTGCCTCTCGTAGCAGAGCGTCGTGGTCTCAGGTGACTCGCTAGAGGCAGCCAGTCCTGTGTTGTGGAAGAACTTTAATCTCTTGTAGTTTCTGCTAAAATGCATCAAAGATTGAAATGTTGACCTTTATCATCCCTCCCTCCCTCCTCCCTCCCCCCTCCAGGATCCCAACCGTCTGTACTATGAGTCTGCAGAGCTGAAGCTGTTTGAGAACATCGAGTGCGAGTGGCCTCTGTTCTGGACCTACCTCATCCTGGACGGCATCTTCATCAACAGCCCCGAACAGGTACATGTGTAGTAGTAGTAGTAGTAGTAGTAGTAGTAGTACAAGTACAGTACGTGCATGCCTTTCCATTCCTTGCCACCATCTTATCTTCTCCTTTTGGACCGTTCCTCCCCCAGGTGCAGGAGTACCAGGAGGCTCTGGAGGGCATCCTGATCAAACAGAAGGATGGGATCCGACTGGTACCGGAGCTCTACAGCGTCCCCCCAGACCGGGTAAGGAAGGAGCACACTGAGGAGATGATGCTTTATTGATCTCCTCTCTCGACTTTTGGCAATGTGTCCTGAAAGCGTTGAGAGGGGGCGTGGCTTCTTACTCTCTGATAGAAAGAAAGATGACCCCCGACAGGATGAAGGATCTTTGTAGGGTCCTAGTGGTTAAATTGGTTAGAGTCAGGACTTTGTTGTGGGTACCAGACATTCAGGTACAGTCTTGACACCTCAACGTCTTTCCCTCGACGTCACCGTGTTGTGTCCTGGTCTCTGCAGGTGGACGAGGAGTACGTGAGCCCCCACAGCGTTGAGAGGGTTCCTCTGGGGAAGTGCCCCCTGAAGTGGGCCCAGTCTCTGTACGTCCTGGGGAACCTGCTGGCCGAGGTGAGAGGTCGCTGGTAGCACGAGGCTTCATGAGCGTGTTATAACCTCAGTTCAAGCTTTATGTAAAGACGTAGGGACACAAAAGTGAGAGAAGAAAAGATGGAGAGGTTTTTTGTTTCCTCCTACAGGGTTTCCTCGCCCCTGGAGAGATCGACCCTCTCAACCGGCGTTTCTCCGCCATCCCCAAACCGGACGTGGTGGTGCAGGGTGAGTTCTCCGGACGGGTTGTCAGGATGTTTGTTGGCGCTGAAAAGTGTCGATAAAGTTTTATTGAAGTGTGTCTTGTGGTCACAGCAGGAACTTCTTCGTCTACTCGCAAGGCACCAGCTTTCACCTTGTGCCTGAGCCATGCAAAAAAGTGTGTGTGTGTGTGTGTGTGTGTGTGTGTGTGTTGACGCCTCCTCCTCCTCCTCCTCCTCAGTGTCGATCCTGGCGGAGAACGAGGAGATCAAGGAGCTGCTGCTGAAGAGCGGCATCGAGGTGGAGACGGTGGCTGACATCCACCCCATCCACGTCCAGCCGTCGCGGGTCCTCAGCCACATCTACGCCCGGCTCGGTAAAACCCGACGGATAGTTTATACATGTTGTGTTTTATTATTTTTTTATTATTTTGTACAGCTGCAGTGTTTTATTGAGTATACAACTCTGTATTATTGTTATTTCTACAATGGGGTTTGGGAGGTTTTTCTCAACCCACAAAAGACTAAAACAGCAATATACTACAAATATACTAGCGCTTTATTTTGTATAGTTTTATTTATTTATAAATTATATTATTATTATTATAAATAAAATAAATTGTATATGTATTGTATTATTATATCTTTTTCTTTTTTTATTATTCCAATAGTAATTTTTATTCTCAGTTGTCTTTAATAAAGTACCTCATGTACTGGCGGGGGACTCTTTGCAGAATATTCTAGGAGAATAGAATAAAACGTAGTATCTGGTAAAGACTTGGAGGAGTCTGGTGTAGCTGTATAGTGTAGTAATCCCTCCCCCCCCTCCCCCTCCTCCCCCCTCCCCCCAGGGCGTAACCAGAGGCTGGGTCTGACCGGACGGCCCTACCGTAGGATAGGAGTGTTGGGAACCTCCAAGTTCTACATCATCAGGAACACCATGTTCTCCTTCACGCCTCAGGTCAGTGGTGATGATGTCAGTTCAGCATGATCCTTTAATACTACTACTACTAGTACTATTACTCTACTAGTACTACTACTACTACTACTACTACTACCACTATTACCACTATTACTCACTACTACTACTACTACTACCACTATACCATACACTACTACTACTTACTACTACCACTACATACTACTACTACCATACCACTACCTACTACTACTATACTACTATACCACTATTACCACACTACTACTTACTAACTACACTACTACTACCACTACCTACTACTACTACTACCTACTACCACTACTACTACCACTACCACTACTACTACACTACCTATACCCTATTACCACTACTATCACTACTACCACTACTACTACTACTACCTACTACACCACACTACTACCACTACTACTACTACTACCACTATACTACTACTTACTACTACTACTACTACCACTATTACCACTACTACTATTACTACTACCACTATCTATACACTACACTCCACTATATACTACCACTATACCAACTACTACTACTACTACTATACTTTACTACCTACTAAGTACTACTACTACTACTACTACTACCTACCACTATTACACTAACTACTACTACTACTACTACAACTACCCCACTACCACTACTACTACTACCCACTATTACCCACTACCACTACTACTACTACTACTACTACCTACCACTAACCACTACTAGTACTAGTACTCACTAGTACTACCACTATTACCACTACTACTACTACTACTAGTATACTACTACCACTATTACACACTACTACTACTACTACTACCACTATTACCACTACCACCTACCTACTACTACTACTACTACCACATTACCCACTACTACTACTACTACTACTTTTTACTACCACTACTTGTATTACCACTATTACTACCAGTACTACCACTAGTACTACTGCTATTACTAACACTACTGTTACTATAACCACTACTACTACTCAATACTACTACTAATACTACAAATACTACTACTAAAACTACAACAAACTGCTGTACTACTATTAAACCACTACTAACCACTACTACTAGTACTACTACCACTATTACTACCACTACTATAACCACTAGTACTATTAATACTAATACTACCAGTATTACTACCACTAAAACTACTGCTACTATCTCATTTAAACAATAAAAGTCCTTTAGAAACTTTAAACAACAACAACAATAAAAGCCGATCAGGAAGTCTCTTCGTCTCGTTTCTCTCCAGCGGTCTGATTCAGCTTTCACCTCATCACGCCATTTCAACTTTTATCAACCAAGTTCAGTTGAAATCAGTGAATTCAGTTTTTCCTCCCACCTCTTTTCTCTCTCTCCGTCCGTCCGTCCGTCCGTCCAGTTCATCGACCACCAGCAGTTCTACCTGGCGCTGGACAACAAGATGATCGTGGAGATGCTGAGGACCGACCTCTCCTACCTCTCGTCACGATGGAGGATGACCGGGCGACCCACTGTGACCCTCCCCATCTCACAGTCCATGCTGAGTGAGTTCACACACACACACACACACACACACACACACACACACTACTGCTAAGGTTAGTTTCCTTCCAGGTCAATCAATTAACGAAGTCTATTGTATTGATGGTGTGTGTGTGTGTGTGTGTGTGTGTGTTGCAGCCGAGGACCACTCTGCGCTGGACCCTGCAGTCTTGGCCACTCTGAACAAGCTGCAGGACGGATACTTCGGAGGAGCGAGGTGAGGACGGTGCATTCAGGGTCCCCACGGGCCTTGACAATCCTCGACAGTTTGTGGATTTTAGTTCAATAAAGTGATAATCTGAAACTATGACGTCTTATTTTGACCAATGTCATATCTTAACACAAAACCAATTTTGAGTTGTTGAATTTCACCGACCAGGACCTTGAAAAGTCTTTGAATTTGATGTCCAAGTGAAATTTTACAACAAATTGTACCAGTGTTTTAACAATTAGTGTCATAATAATCCTCCTCCTCCTCCTCTTCCTCCTCTTCATCCCCTCCAGGATCCAGACAGGGAAGCTGTCCGAGTTCCTGACCACTTCCTGTTTCGCTCACCTCAGCTTCCTGGACGGTAAGGGTTCCAGCAGCATGGGCCGACACGACGACGAGTATGATGATGATGGTGGTGATGATGATGATGCCGCTGGATCTTTTACCCCGAGCATCGTGCATGAGTTACGCTGTGATGATGGTAAGGAGGAGGCGGAGGGCGTGGACGGGCAGGAGTTCGCTCCGACGAGTTGTTCACACACATTTTGATTTCACACACTGCAAAAAAAATCTTAACCTTTAAAACTTGTATTTCGTCTCACAGTCACACTGACATGGCATGTTGAGAGGATATTGTGCTCTTATTTTGGCGTATTTCCGGTGACGGCATGGAAAGTCAACGTCAGTTTTCATTGCATTGTGACTTTAACATCTGATGTTCCTTCAAACACGTGAAATAATCCACCAGCGGTTTCAAGAACTTTCTTAAAAACTGAATCAGGTGAAATCATTTCTCCACTTTGGCTGTTTTAACAAGATTTTTACAAGATTAAAAGACTCGTTAAGATTGAGATTTTTGCAGTCTAACTTTTGTTTTTCATGTCATTGGTACGTTGAATTCACCTCGTCAGCTTGTCATGCTTCCTAAACATGGCAGGTCAGCATCTTGTAACAAAACCTGTTGTTTCTGTGCTAACCTTAGTAACACAATAACAGCAGGTATGTTTGTGTTGGACTGATGAGAGAAACTAACGTCCATAGTTTCATTAAACCTTCATGTCTCAGCGATGTCGTGACATCATGCTAGCATCAACATGTTGTGTTGTTTTTGCTCGTACATGACGAAGCGTTGCAGTGAAGGTGAGTAGAACGAGGAAAACAGTATTGTGAAGTTGATTAACCTGTTAGTTATACTCTCTCTCTCTCTCTCTTGCTCTCTCTCGCTCTCTCTCTCTCACTATCTCACTCTCTCTCACTATCTCACTCTCTCTCTCACTCACTCACTATCTCGCTCTCTCTCTCGCTCTCTCTCTCACTATCTCACTATCTCACTCTCTCTCTCACTATCTCACTCTCTCTCTCTCTCTCTGTCTCTCGCTCTCTCTCTCTCTCTCTCACACACATGCTCTCTCTCTCGCTCTCTCTCGCTCTCTCTCTCACTATCTCACTCTCTCTCTCACTATCTCACTCGCTCTCTCACTATCTCACTCTCTTTCTCTCTCACTATCTCTCTCTCTCACTATCTCACTCTCTCTCACTATCTCTCACTCTCTCTCACTATCTCACTCTCTCTCTCTCTCTCTCTCACTCTCTCTCTCACTATCACTCTCTCACTCTCTCTCTCTCACTATCTTGCTCTCTCACTCTCTCTCACTATCTCACTCTCTCTCTCTCACTATCTCACTCTCTCTCTCGCTCTCACTCTCTCTCTCTCACTCTCTCACTATCTCTCACTATCTCACTATCTCACTCTCTCTCACTCTCTCACTCTCTCACTCTCTCTCTCCCTCCCTCCCTCCCTCGCTCCATCCCCCATGTCCACCTCTCCAGAGGCGGATGACCTGGCCCAGTACCTGGACCAGCTCTTGGCCCACGCCGCCCCCCAGAAGGCCAAGCCCCAGGCGGGGGGGCTGGGGAAGTTCAGGGCCGCCGCCACCAAAACCAGGGAGATGGTCTCTCTGAAGAACAAGGCTCAGGAGCTCGACGTGCACGGTGAGTTGGTGTTAAAGGGCCCCTCAACGTGAACATCGTTGAAATGTGATTTTGTTTGAAGCATTGTCAAAAAATCCACCAAGTCCAGTAAACGCATCACAACTGGACTTGGTCCTGATTGGCTCCCCTCACTAAAGACTTCCTGAAATCCATCCAATCAGATTGCAGCGTTTGAACTGGAAAGCCTCCAGTTTAACTTTTAACCTTTAATTAAAGTACAGGCATTTACAAAGCAGCATGGGACCTTTAAAATACTCTCTCTCTCTCTCTCTCTCTCTCTCTCTCCCTCCCTCCGCCCCTCCCCCCCCTCTCTCTCTCTGTTCAGATGTCAACATGTACCTGCCGAACAAGTTGTTCCGCTCCCCTCAGCCCTCCCTCAACCTGAACCTCACCGACTCCTCTGCAGCGCAAGACAGCCAGGTGTGTGTGTGTGTGTGAGTGTGTGTGAGTGTGTGTGTGCGTGTGCGTGTGCGTGTGCGTGTGTGTGTACGTGCATACCTGTCTTTGAATCTCCTTTTTAGTTCAGGGCAACATGAACACCACCCTGATCCCCCTCCCTCCCCCAGGCTCCTCCGGTGGTGGTGACGGCAGAGAGCAGCATCCCCAGAGACGCCAGCGGGGCGATAGACCACAATGCATTGGTCCAGCTGCTGAAGGACACTCAGAGTCTCCAGGACCAGGCGGACCTCCTCTACATCCTCTTCAAGGACAAGTGAGATGTGGATCAAAGTACTAATATAATATAGTTGACAAGAAGAAACTCTGGAAGGAGACTATTGATATTGGTGTGTGTGTGTGTGTGTGTGTGTGTGTGTGTGTGTGTGTGTGTGTGTGTGTGTGTGTGTTCCCTCCAGGGGTATGGACTGGGACACCCGTCTGCATGGTAAAGGCACCACGGTGCGTTCACTGCTGATGGAGCTCTACGAGAAGGCAGGAGAACTGAAACACTGGGGAATGATCCGGATGATCTCTGGCATGCTGAGGAAGAAGGTGGAGGAGCTGGACTGGGTACGTGGAGCGCACACACACACACACACACACACACACTCTATTCCAATTGACTGATATATTGATGTTTTACCCAGAGGAGCTCTGATTGGTTATTATTTCTAATTTGTACACCTTTTTGTTGAATACTTGATTCTGATTGGCCCATTAATGCATTCTAACTGTTCTGATTGGCTCATATACATCCAGACCTCTTCTCATTGGTTGTCATCTCTCCCTCGGCCTGTTCTGATTGGCTCATATACATCCAGACCTCTTCTCATTGGTTGTCATCTCTCCCTAGGCCTGTTCTGATTTGCTGGCGCACCAGAAGCACCTGACCGTGGGTCTGCCTCCTGAGCCCAGAGAGAAAACCATCACGGCTCCCATCCCTCCGGACCAGCTGGCCACGCTGATCGACGAGGCCAGCGAGAACAACATCACTCTGGCTATCCTCACTCAGGTGGGTGATTCACCGCCGGAGACGTCTGCCCACATGAGCATCCCTCCATCCTCGTTCTTATCCTCCCTCTCTCTCTCTCTCTCTCTCTCTCTCTCTCTTCCCTCCCTTCCTCCCCCCATCAGGAGATCATGGTGTTCCTGGCCATGAGCATCAGGACCCAGCCCAGCCTGTTCAGTGAGATGTTCAGGCTGCGTATCGGTCTCATCATCCAGGTGATGGCCACCTGAGCTGGCCCAGTCACTCAGCTGCTCAGGTAGGGAGGGAGGGAGGGAGGAAGGGAGTGAGACTGTTAGGAGTGAGAATGTAATCAGAACCAACTACAGGAAAGAACCCCAAAGCTCAAGGATGGGTATATGGGTATAAGCGAGGGCGAACGTCAGTCTGGACTGATGCTCGTACTCAGATGTCCATCACGTTGGAGTCCAAACCAATCAGATTCCAGTCTGTGACTTTGATGACAGGTCACCATTGGGCAGTGTGAACCAAAAATACAACAAAGTCAACTTTTCCACTGGTTCAGACCAAAGAAACCAAACTGGAGGTGAAGAGAGGAACACAAAAAAAATATGATAAAGAAGAGATGCAATTAATCGTGTGTGTGTGTGTGTGTGTGTGTGTGTGTGTGTGTGTGTGTGTGTGTGTGTGTGTGTGTGTGTGTGTGTGTGTGTGTGTGTGTGTGTGTGTGTGTGTGTGTGTGTGTGTATGTGTGTGTATGTGTGTGTAGGAGAGGAGGCTACAGAGAGTCTGATGAGTCTCAGTCCGTCTGAACTGAAGAACCTCCTCCACCACATCCTCAGTGGGAAGGAGTTCGGAGTGCAGCGTGGCGGTCAGTCAGCCAATCACATCCTCTGTCTCATATATCTAACAACCAATCACATCCTCTGTCTCATATATCTAACAACCAATCACATCCTCTGTCTCATATATCTAACAACCAATCACATCCTCTGTCTCATATATCTAACAACCAATCACATCCTCTGTCTCATATATCTAACAACCAATCACATCCTCTGTCTCATATATCTAACAACTAACAACCAATCACATCCTCTGTCTCATATATCTAACGATTAACAATTTCTCATTTTATTCTTCTTTATTTTTATTGATTTATATGGTAAAAAGACGTTTTTGTCATTTTCTTGGTTTAATTTCCTGGATTCTTTTGGCTTCTTTAAATGACTTGGATGATTTCAGTAATTCCTCGACCCGTTTGTGTGCATAATGTTGTTTTTCTCTATTTTTTTTTTCACCCCCTCAAGTTCGAGAGATGGATGCCGGCGTCAGCCCCTGCCATCTCCATCCATCACCTGGGCAACGTGGGCGCTACCAAGAGCGAGAGAGCTGGTATCAGCAAGCTGAAGAGCGACATGAAGCTGGTGAGCTGGAACGTATTGATAATGTATTGATAGTGTATTGATAACATGCTCTTCAAAACACAACAGGATGGAAAACAAGCCGATCAGAAGGTTTAACGATACCTGATTGATTCTGCACCCTCGGATGCTCCACTGTTATATATGGTTAGTCTGAGATGTTCAAGGCATCCCAGGAGTGATGCTGTGATGTCATTTCCTGTTTTGACGTACCTGCTTCCCCTCAACCTGCCTCGTCTACTTCTACTTCAGTTAGTGGACGACAAAAATGGTCTCAGGGAATGTCAAATACATCGACAATAGCTGTTTTTTTTTGTTGGTTTGGGATTTTTCCTTTTAACTTCTTCAGAAAGGTGAGAGCAACATGTGAATATTGGAGCTGGAAGACCGCTTGTTACCCGAGGAAGGTGATGAGGAGGAGGAGGAGGAGGAGGAGGAGGAGGAGGAGGAGGAGGATCGTATATCTCAGGCTTTTTCTCAAACTTTTTCTTTATTTTTTTTTTTCAGCTGGAGCACAGATTGTCTTTGACGGATCCGAGTATGGTGATGACGATGTTAAATCAGATTACACGTTAATTCGGCAGGCTAGTGGAGAGATGAAGGGAAGGAACGCTGGTGGATGATTGGGGTGGAAATCAATTGAAGTGGATGTCTGATTGATATCTGGTCTTATTGTTATCAATACTAGTAACTGGGACCTAATTGATGTTAATTGTAAATGTGATCAGAGGATGATCCAGTGATGATGATGATAAGTTCTCAGTCAGAGGGGAATCCGTTAGATTGGCGGCGGGTCGGTGAAGTTGATCACATGAC
This sequence comes from Hoplostethus atlanticus, assembly GCA_034670405.1. Classification (NCBI taxonomy): domain Eukaryota; kingdom Metazoa; phylum Chordata; class Actinopteri; order Trachichthyiformes; family Trachichthyidae; genus Hoplostethus; species Hoplostethus atlanticus. Next base: position 64,652 of record JAXDDX010000296.1, on the reverse strand, counting down.
TGGTAATCCTCTGGTATAGACGGAGCGATATTGATCCAGTAACGGTCCATAGGTTCTCCTCAGTGACCGCGGCGTTTCTGTTGCAGATGGAGCACAGGTTGTCCTTGACGGATCCATTTCAGGTGATGATGGTGACATCACAGAATTATTACTGATTAGAAAAGTAATCAATGGTTGATCAATGACGATGTTGATCACATAAGTAATCAATTGATAATATTAAACATTTATCAACATAAACCTACTGTAGACAGGCTGCATTATTGATTAACTATAATAGTTATAATGGCCAATCCATTGATGGTTTGTGATATTGATCACATGAATGGAAATCTGAGATCTCAAGGTGTGAATTCACCGTGCATGTAAACATCACCTAGCTGTAGTCCAATCATTTACATGGGAGGAAACTAGAAACTGGTTAATTGGTTAATTGGTTAAATCTGGTTATAATAGAACTGGTGGTTTTGACCACAGAAGAAGAGGTTGGAGGTGTTTCATCTTTGCTATTCAGTTTGTTTTTTCTGTTGTAGATGGAACACAGGTTGTCTTTGATGATGATGATGATGATGATGATGATGATGATGAAGAAGTGTACTCATTGTGAGAGAAAGGAACTGGATTGGGGCGCTGGTTGTGATGAAAGTTAAAATGAAACTGGACATTTTATTATGGTGAAAAACTTTGAAGTCTGACTGTGATTTTTCTGTTGCAGATGGAGCACAGGTTATCTCTGACAGAGCCGGTTAAGGTGACGATGATGATGATGATGATGATGATGATGATAGACTTGGTGTTAATTCACCTAGATCAATTGAAAGGGTTTTGATGAATTTGATCAAATGGATGGACAGATCAATTTCTATCTGTTATGGTGTTAATTCACCTGAGTCTGGTGTCATCTAAACACTTCTCATCTTGTGACCAATCAGATTGCATTGAGTGGGGTTAGGATGAAAAGAACAACATTGGTACTTTTCAATGATCGTGATTGATCAAAAAAGTATTGATAGCCTTTTTAACTTATTTTAACTTTAATGATGATGATGATGATGATGATGATGATGATGATGATGATGATGTATTAGTGTTCAATCACCGATGGTGGTTTGTGAACAGTCATAGGAAATGGAGGAGGAGCTATTGAAACTGCATTGTTTTAATAGTCATTGTAACTGATGAAGATGAGGAGGAGGAGGAGGAGGAGGAGGATATTAAATGGCTCAGATGCTAGCTAGTTTCATGGTGGATTCACTTGGCTGTGATCAATCGAATGGAAATGAATGACTGAATTGGTGGTTGTCAATGTTAACTCAATTATTGGAGGAAATGATATCGAGGAGTCGTGGAAAACCTGGAAAAGTCTGAAAAGTTTTTTTTTTCGAACCAGTGAAATGTTGAATGTCTCAGCTTGTTGATCCACTTCCCTTTGAGGAATAAAACCCCAGATGAGAAACGTCCCGGTAGCATCGGTCCTGAGAGATAGTTGGTTTTTTCCCTCTGACCTCATCGCTGACATCACTAGTCTCTAGTGAGCAGCGAACAGGAAAACACGTAACACGGAGTGGATTATCATTTGTTCTGTGTTTCAGCTCCCTGGCTCTCTGGCAGCGCCGCGTAAGGTGATGACCATTACACACGGTGACATTTAAACTTCTCTGGGTGATAATTCATCAGATGGCGGTATCACTCTGCTAGCCTGTGGTTGGTTAATCTTCAACAATCATGGATCATCGGTATATTGGCGATATTGAACATTTCAATTTAATCCAGAGTGTAAGTTGCAGTGGGAAATAGTCAAGATGTTGATGAAATAATGAAGACTAATATTGGTGATTCATAATTGGTGGAACCTGAATGGTGGTTGAAGGAAATGACTTGAAACGACATGTCGGCGTCTGTTTCACCTCGGCGTGTCTAAACGGATGAACTTTCTACCGAAACGTCTCGAAACACAACAGTGAGTAAACCAAACAGCTTACTTGCCAGGAAGTGGGCGTGTTCCTGCGAGTTCCACGCCTGATTTTGATTGGCTAAACCCTGCGTAGAGGGTCTCAGACTGGAGTCCACCGGGCCTTGGGTTCGTTTGGCACAAGGTGGAGGACAGTGATGTCATTTGGTCCCTGGGATTAAATCACCTGACTTCGTGTCTCTCTCTCATCTCTCTCTCTCATTCTCTCCCCCTCTTCCTGTCGTCCTCTCTTCCCTTTCTTCCTCTCAGAGCTTGACGTCTCATTCACTGGACCTGGAAAACATTGAATCAGGGGTAAGGCTCTTCAACCAGCTGACAGATACCGCTTCATTTAGGTGTTCATTTAAACCTCCTTTAAACTGTGTGTGTGTGTGTGTGTGTGTGTGTGTGTGCGCTATCCAGAGGTACAGGCTTCCGTCCATAGAATCCCTGGACATTCCGATGAGCGGTCCGGTTGCCAAGGATACCAGACACGGCCAATGGCTGCGCAGGAGGCGTCTGGACGGAGCGCTGAACAGAGTCCCCGTCGGCTTCTACCAGAAGGTCTGGAAGATCCTGCAGAAGGCGAGTACACACACACACACACACACACACACACACACACACACACACACACACACACACACACACACACACACCTGAGTTTACAGTTACCTTGACAACAAGTCTGGAAGTATTGACTATCAATCACTCAATCTGCTGCCTTCCAGTGTCACGGTCTCTCCATAGAGGGCTTCGTCCTGCCGTCCTCGACCACCCGAGAGGTGAGACGTCTCTCTGTGAATGAATTCCTTCTTCCAGTTGATTTCATGTTTTTCTCAAATGTGAAGTTGGTCTTACATTGTCACTATAAGGTCTGCAGCTCTCTTCCTATCTCACCCTCTCTCCTCCTTCTCCATCCTGTCTTTATTCTTCGACCCCCCCCCCCAGATGACCCCAGGAGAGATAAAGTTCTCCGTCCACGTGGAGACGGTGCTGAATCGCGTCCCCCAGCCTGAGTACAGACAGCTGCTGGTGGAGGCCATCTTGGTTCTCACCATGCTGGCCGACGTGGAGATCCAGAGCATCGGCTCCATCATCCACGTGGAGAAGATCGTGCACATCGCCAATGACATGTTCTACAAGGATCAGGTAGGAGATGAACGCTCTCACTTTTCAGTGTCTACTACTTAAAAATCTTCAATTTCAAAATAAAAGCCCTCTAGCCTAAGGGTTCTCTCTGCTTACTTCCTCTTCTCCATCCCCATCCCCATGTACAGAAGGACCTGGGAGCAGAGGAGCACATGCTGGAGAGGGACCTGTCCACAGGTGTGTGCCGGCTGCTGTACGACAGCGCCCCCAGTGGTCGCTTTGGGAGCATGACCTACCTCACCAAGGCCGTGGCTGTGTACGTGCAGGACTTCCTGCCGAGCGGATCCTGCGCCCTGCAGTGAGAGGAGGCAGACACCAGGGTCGGGGTCAAAACACTTTCAGTTCGCTTTATCCACAGTGATGACAGAGCCTTCATCCTCAATCGTTTCCTCACAGGGATGAGAACGTTTTCAGTTTTTGAGGTTTGAAAAATGCACTTCTTGAATAGAGCGATCTGAAAGTGACTGTCTCACAAATAGATTCAAAAAATAAAATGTTTTTTCCAGTATTTGCACACTTAGGGATACATAACGCACTGTGGTCGCCATACGCACACACACACACACACACACACACACACACACACACACACACACACACACATAACCCTGCAACCTGAACACACCCAGTTTTCACCCAAATCTTAACAGTAGCTTTAGTGTTTTGTCCAGAAATGAATAAGTCCGACCTCAGACTAATATCACTAAATCATCCTAACTTATTACCACAGATATGCTGTTCATCGCTGCTGCATGAGACTGTAGTTTGGCTACTACAGTCTCACATCACCACCTCCAATTCTCAGTGCTGTATGATGTAGAAAATAATGATAAATAATAATCAGAGAATGGTTTTGCTGAAATGGGAGATATCACGTGTGTTTTTAACCTCGAATCCCTTAACATTGCTGCACTCAGCCGTGTAGAAACGTCCTTCTGTGTGCGAGTTTGACTTCAGGAATACCGTTTTGTTTCCTTTCGACTTTGCAAAAACAAGACACATAGAAGCTGAACAGTTATTAAAACTGTTTTTCAACGTGATTACTTTTAAAAGCGTGTTCATTTGTTGGATAGTTTTGTGCATGCAATGGCAAACAGGTATCAGAGTTACTACTACTGAATGCAGTGCAGTGATTAATGTCACAAATGTCATTTATCAATCAATAAAATCAGTGCACTTTGGATTTTCATCCCCTTCAAAGGGAAAAGCTATAATTTACTGTTACTGTTGCGACGTGCCTGACTGCAATTATGGTTTGGTTGTTTATTACAACTGCAGTAAGACTTGAAATCAGCATCATGGCCCGAGCTGATGCCGTCATGTCTGCAGTTGCTCACCACTCTTGTTTTCCATTATCTGGACTCATTTCACCTGTAGCTGTTTTAGTGATAATAATGATAACACACTGTAAGGAACATAGACTATATAGGGAACAAGTAGTATAATTCATCCTTTGTTACATTTGTCTGTGTGAAATGTGTCATTTGGTTGAATGTAACATAACCTGTATTTTGTGTTTTCGATGAGCGCCACACTCCTGTGAACTACATACAAGAGTTTGACAATGTTATTTAGTGGCAGTATCCACTGAGGCAGAGGGGTTGTTCTGCTCAAACTAATTCTATAATAAAAGGAGGAAATCTATTGTTTTTGGCGTGTTGTTATTTAGTAGACTCGGCCTACATTGAAATGAATTAACATTGTTTTAACGTGAAGTCAGTTTACAGTATCTGCTTTTTTCATTCTTCAAAACAAGCCGTCCATCCCTTTACCAAGGGATGGATGGCCAAGAAGAGAGATGTTACGCTGCACCTCGTTGGCACCGTGTCTTAATTAATATCCTGCTTGCTTGTCATAAACTTTCCAATAAGTCGGACGGGAAAACCAGAATTTTCCGCCTCCCATCCTCCTTTTAAAAATGTGATCAAATCATCCACAACTAACAACTGTATGCAGTCTACGTAATTTACGAGGAATGGCTATCTGAAAAGAGGTCCACATCACATTTAATACACATTTTATTTTGTTTTACTCTGATGTCTGTTGTCTGTTTCTGTTTAGATAGATGTGTAGAGGTGTAGGCTAGACCAGTGGTTTCTGAAGTGGGTCCTTGAAGGGGTTCCAGCAAAATTAGGAAGAGTTTTATTTCACTTTTATTTCACTTACTAGAGGTGAGCCTAGTTAGAGAACGTGTAAGGATGATTGTTTTGATGGCAGGTTTCACTCACCACACTGTTACCTCCCCATCTACTGTACAACAGACAGTAATTCTGTACCAAATCATATCTCAACAGAAATGAAGGTGTTGCTTCCGGCCGGATCTGATTACATGGAGGTCCGGTCCGTTCCGGTCTTGTTTATATGAAAAGGTTTTAGGGAAATGTGTCCCAGATCCATTCAGTCATTTATAGAGGCTCCGCGGTGATGCTATACCAAGGAAAAATATGAAAGGACTACAAGAAGTCCCAGAATGCCTCGCGCTCTCAATGGGTCCTACTGTTAACAATGTCCGCCAGGAAAATCTCGAGCTCACTGCCGGTGTTTCGTGACCGTTATATGGCTGCTCTCCGCTTTAAACATTACTAAAAGCGTCGTAACTTACGTAATTTAATCGTAGTTACATTTTTAAAGTGTTTAAGAATCAGCAAATTGTCCATTTTACATTTTAAAAACATTTTCCCAACCGGAGGGCTGAACATTATCACTATCCGACTGACTTTCCCGGGGACTGTTGACAGTGCGACACACGACTTGAGAACAAGAACAAGAAATTGCTCGCCTCTTTTTTTTTAGTGTATTGTTTTTTTTAATTTCCCGTCAACTTATTTATTTCAATCAAACGTAAATGAGTTGCAAAGGAGACAGTGACAATGGCTGTCGTGGTAAACGGAGGGTCGCGTACGTCTACAGCCCGGAGTACACGGAGACTTGCGACACTTTTTTATCCAAAGTGCCCAACCGGGTAAGTTGAATGGGGATGCTTGTTGTACCAAGTACCAGCCTGATGCTAGCTGCTAGTCTGAGGTGATTTTATACTTATAAGTCGTTTTTTTTATATAACGAGGGGTTTCTATTGTGCTCGTTTCCAGGCGAGCATGGTCCACTCGCTGATAGAAGCCTACGGACTGCTTCAACACATGAGGTGAGTTGGTGTAAATGGCTAATAACAGAGTAACGTTACACAGCAGGTTGTGAGAGAGCAATACATATACATGTACGCCGTTACACTATCCCCTGGACTGGAGCGTTACCTCCTAACGTTTAAACGTAATGGATACAGAGAAAACGAGTTTGAGTCATCTTCATTTGTGGTTGAGGTTTCTATACTCTATCGACCCCCTGAAGGAAGAGTATGTCTTGTCACCTCCCCCCATCAGGCCAACTTTGTTACCCCCTTTTATTCGGTCCTTTTTAAAGGGGTAATTTTATTGAACTGTCAAGTACATAAAGCAAATAAACATCTCATCATCTTGTACTACTAAGATTCTGCTGGAAGAGGAGGGTGCCATTTCCCCCTCTGTCCCCAACCAGTCCATCTTCATGTTGAGTTGAGTTTTGGTTGTTTTATTTTTTGTTGATGCAGTGTTTCTTGAGGGGTCGTCTCTTTCTTGTACTGCTGGCACCAAAACCCACTGCTTCAGGCCGCGTACTTTGTTGTTGTCTGATCGAAAACGCTCCATTTTTCTCTCCCAGAATGCACTGGAACGAATCGCCCGGTCACATACTATTTGACAACTCCACAAAAAAAAGATATTTTTAATGTCAGCGTCATTTTATGCACCTTCAAGGACATTTTTGCACTGGATCAGCTACAGAGGAGTACATATTTGTGTTTGCAGCCTTTTGTAAACGATCTATTCCTCTTCTCTCCAGTATCGTGAAGCCTCACATGGCCACCATAGAGGAAATGGCTAAGTTCCACACAGACGCCTACCTGGAGCACCTCCACAAGATCAGCCAGGATGGAGACAACGATGACCCCCAGTCAACCGACTATGGCCTGGGTAAGGACTGGAGGGAGGGGGGGGAGAGGGAATTTAAATGGAAGAGAGAGAGGTAGGAAAATGAATTTGAATGGAGAGAGAGGAAGATGGGAAAAGGAAAGAGGGAGAAAATAAAAAGGAGAAAGAAAGAGAGAGGGGTAGAGAGAAAGAGGATGGATGACTGTAAATCTTCATTGCTGAAATGTGTTGAGGTAGAAAGTGGGTAAGAGAGGGAGACAGATGTAGGCGAAGAGGAGAGGCAGAGAGATTGAGGTGGGCGAGAAGACCGAAGCAGAGAGAAGTTCTGGATGGTTAGAGGGAAAGGGAGATGGAAAGACGGAAGTGACCAATTTGTAAACTGAAAAATGTACCTGGCAAGATAAGGAAGAGACATTTTCCATAGAAATATGTCACCCTACCTGTTTTTAATGCTATTTCCTGTATAGAATCAGGTATTTAATGTAAAACCTGCTCATACAAAGGATCAAGTTTGTAATTCATCAAGTGCAGCAGAAGTCAAATTACAAGAGAGCATTTCGAAGCGTAGTTTCCAAGTTTGAGAAACAGGCAAACACCAAAAACTATAACCGAGGCATTCGTCCCACGGGTAACACTCACTGATTTATCTGCCACAGAAAAGCTTTGCTGGTGTTTATTTGGGTCCCTGGGGGTGACAGAGTCTTGGAGATGGAGGGATTGCTGTGGAGAGAGAGAGAGAGAGGAAAAACATCCTCAGTAACAATTTGCAGTGCATGTTTTGTGACAGCAGGTGGCACTATAATACTAAAATCAAAAAGATGTTGCCACTTATGGAGCATCGTTTTCATGTACTTCAAGGTCCAAAATCTACACCAAGGTGATTGATTTTATTTACATAAGGAATTTGCTCTTTGTAGACACAGTAGTCTCAGATTCAGTCATGCCTAATAGTAACCCGTGGTTGTTTTTTACTGTTGTTTTTTCATGTGTTGAATCGTTCTCCTGTCACACTTTCCCCTGACATTGTTCTGCAAAAAACATCCAACCAATTCTGGGAAAAGTCACGGTGAGGGAAAAGACATCTTGCTGACTTCCCAGACGCAGCAGGTTGCGTTTCCCTGTGGACCGTATGTATTGTCACATATAGCGGTCTGCCGGAGAGCGGCGTGTCCTCCGTATTGTTCACCGCTGCCTACTGACAGATTGACTGCAGTCCTCTTCCTGTTCAGGAGTTCATCTCTGGCCAGAAGAGACTGAACAGCAAAATAAGTGGTGCATGTGAAGACTGATCCTTATCTGTTGAATCACCTTCATTACTCAAGATCCCTCAAACACAGAGCAGCTGTAAAAGTGTTATGATGTTGTTACACACTATTCTTTAAATAAAACGACAGTGATTTGTTTCAGTTTTGTGCTATAACTCATAAGTAAGAGTAGGTGCAATTTTCTCAAATGGTGGACAAGTGAACGCAACATGTTTTTACTTTTCCGGCACTGATAAAAATAAATAACATTATGAGCATTATTTTTATTCCCTTTTAGTTTGAAATTGAATAGTTTCATTCCAAAATGAGATATCAACCAAATAATAATAATAAAAAAGACTCCTAGTCTTATTTAAGTATTGCTGGAAAGAAAGTAAAGCACATTATGAGTTACTGTTACAGCTAGGAGACGTCTGAAGACCGTCGCTCAGAAAAAGGTCTCTTTGAGGATAGAAGCATCCATGTTTTTAAAATACTAACAGAGGATTTGTAGGTACTGCATGTTGTTCGAAAGTGGATTCAATTACAGAACGGGTTTTAAATGCATTTCAATGGGTAACAAGAGAAGCAATGTCTTAGGATGTAAAGCATGTAGAGAAATGAGAAGCTCCACTGGGGTGATTTGGGGTTTTGGTGCCTTGCTCAAGGGCACCTCAGCGGTTGTTTGGTAAGGGAGAGCGTGCATCATTCACTTTCCCCAGCCGGTCTGCCATTTGAACCGGCAACCTCACGGTCACGAGCGCCCGTCTCTGACCTCCCCGTCTCGGCGTCGACCTCGCTGTCAAACCCAGAATGAATCGTGGTTTCATCGTAGCCGTGAGTCAACACGGCCCTCTGAAGAGGCTCCACGCCTGGCGCCATCATGGAGGTCATCTGGGGAACTGGGTGTGCACAAACAACGTCTAAATGTACGACCAGGCTAGAAAAACAGAGATGCCTGAAAAATACTGCTGTGGCGTGGGTCAGTTCAGTAAGGTTATGGGTAAACGTGAATAGAAAAAGTAGATTTGTTTCCAAATTTGTGTTGCTTTGACACAGAAAACGATCTTTAGCGCTGGTCAGTTAACCTGAACAAGCTGTTAGCTAGCTAACTAGCCAGCAGGCTAACTTAGTTAACATGGGACTACTAGCCACTGCTAACGCTAGCTTCTACTAGATACGTTAGCTAGTGTGCTAATCAGATGTGTTAGCAACAAGACAGTGATGGTTAGCTAGCTAACAAGCTACATGATCTAAACACTAAATCAATCAGATGGATCAGTGATGAAATGATCAATTCCCAGTGAGAAACAACACAGAAAAGACACGTTTCTGTTGAGACGGACACGTTGTATGTTTAGAAACGCGATCGACTTTTCTCAGCAACTGTCCTCCAAAGGACCTCCAATATGGCCGCCTCTGTATCAAGGTTGTTTTCTGACTCAGACCTGAATCAGCCTGTCAGCAGTCATTTTGTAATCTGGTGTATGAACGTGGTTTGTTGTTCCTGGGCGACCATCTTTCACCGAGGTTCATGTTCCTATCTTTAGCCTCGTCTCCGAGTTCGCCCTCCGTGTTTTCATTTCCTTGACTCCTTCCCTATCTCTCCATCTCCTCCCTCCCTTCGCCCTCGGCCGCCCTTCCTCTCTCCGCTGTGCCCTCGACTCATCTTTCTCTCCCTTCCTCCTTTTGTCTTCTCCACACCTCTGTCTGCTCCGTCCTCCCATCCTTCCTCCTGGTCGTGAAAAAGGAGGCGCTCCTCCCTTTTCCTGTCTCTCTCTCTCCTCATCCTCATGACATCTTTCCCTTCGCCGTCTCTCTCCATCTTTCCAGTTGCTCCATCTCTCTCTCTCTTTCTTTTATTTTCTCCTCTCTCCCTTTCTCATCTAATTCCTTCATCTTTCCTCTTTCTCTTTCCTCACCGCCCAGCAATTTTCTGCTTGTGCAAAAAAAAAAGAAATGCTGCTTGTGCAAGACAGGTTGCAGGTTCAAATCCCAGGTCAAGAGGTTTTGCAGACTTTGATTACTGCTGGCGTGGAGTCCAACAGTCAAGGGTGGCAGTACCTCGTTCTCGTTACTGTAATGGAGTCGTTTCTTCGTGTGCTTGTACTTTTTTCAGTATTTTTGCGGTCATTAAGTATGTTTGAAGTATGAAGTATGTTTTGGCTGAAGTACCTTGTACAGTTTAAATGGTATTGTAGGTTTTCCAAAAGCAACAGGGTGCCTGCAGGTCCTTCAGTTGTATTGTCTGAACTCGAGGCCTTAAATGGTCTGAGTGGAGTGAAGTGAAGCTTTTTCAGTCTTCAGTTTGGTGTTGGAGGTCTTTTATTTGATATATAGCCGGCTGAGCTGAATGCTAAAATATAGTAATAAACTTTAATAATAAACTTTATTTGTATAACACCTTTCATACAAAAACGTTGGCTTTATATTAAAATGAAAAATAAAAAATAATGAAAAGGAGAGAAAGGAAAATAAAAGTGTTATAAAAATAGAGACAGGAAAGAAAAAAACAAACTTGAAATTCAACATTGTGAACCAAACATTAAGAACTAGCAATGGTAATCCTACCCTGGGTAACAAAATGTCCTTATTCTCCCTGTCCCTCACCCCTGCCCTCCTCCCTCCCTCCCCCCCCCCACTCTAGGTTATGACTGTCCGGTGGTGGAGGGGATCTTTGACTATGCAGCGGCAGTAGGGGGCGCTACACTGACGGCCGCCCAGTGCCTGCTGGACCACAAGTGTGAGGTGGCCATCAACTGGGCGGGGGGGTGGCACCACGCCAAGAAGTGAGACGACACGCGCGCACACACACACACACACACACACACACACATTTGTGACGATGCTTCGGCTAATTGGACATGTTTTGACTCATCTCTTCTGACGGAGGAGACGGAGGAGGCTGACATTTTAACTTCTAATGTTAAAGATATAACATTACAAAATAAAAGCCTTCCTCTAGTTGACACCCAGACACTCCCAAGCCTTTATTCTGTTTTTCCAGTCATAATTGTGAGTTAAAAACCTCCATCATGTTTCAGTGTTCAACTTCTTCACCCTGATGAAAACCAAAGCTTACAGTTATGATGAGACAAATACAATAAAGGCCTTGGATCTCTCTTTTCTTTTAATGTCATTTTATTTTCTTATTCATTCTCTCTGAATCTGTAAATAAATCCACAACTGCTTATATTCTATTTTATTATTATTTCTACTTTTTTTATTGTTTATGTTTCTATTCTATTTGTGTGCTTATATTCTATTTTCTTTTTCCTTGCTGAATCTTATTACTTTTGCTGCTGCAACAACCTCATTTCTGCGTGGGGATCAATAAAGTTTCAGCTTTTGTATGTTTTTATTCATCTCTCTCTCTCTCTCTCTCTCTCTCTCTCTCTCTCTCTCTCTCTCTCTCTCTCTCTCTCTCTCTCTCTCTCCACCACCAAGGGACGAGGCGTCGGGTTTCTGTTATGTGAATGACGCTGTGTTGGGGATCCTCAAACTGAGGGAGAAATACGAGAGAGTCCTCTATGTGGACGTTGACCTGCACCACGGAGACGGTACACACACACACACACACACACACACACGCACACACACACAGATATACACACACACACACACACAATTCACTTGAAACCATCTCCTCAGGGAAGCTTTACAATAGAAAAGCACAATAAAAGCACCGTCATTCCAATCAGGACACATAACATGAACAATCTCAACAGTACAGACAAACATCAGTTGGTAGGCGGGGAGTCGATAGTTCGATATACAGATAAACAAAACACCGCTAAAATACAAAGTTCTCATGCAAGTGTAAAAGTGTAAAATGTAAAAAAGCTCTAAAATTATAACTTACGTAAGGTTAAATACTCCAGAGGTCCGTTATGGTTGAAGGACCTCGATGCATCGTCTCCGCTGAACGTACATGAAGGCAGAAACTTTTTGGTTGTTTTGCCTTGTTTTTGGACTCTGAGACTAAATCAGTTAGTTAACTTGACAACGGCAGCCAAAGATTAGGACACAAAACTGCTGAAAAAGTCTGAAAAAGTATTAAAATGTCTTAAATACAGTCATAAGAGGCTTTGTCCTTTTTCTTGTCCTGCCCATTTATAGTGTCTGAGCTGCATTCAGTCAGAAGTTGGATGGTTTCGTCTTTTGGTTTCTTTCATTTGGTTTTTACTTTTTTGTATTCAATTCCAAACCTGCAGAAACTGTCACATTTTTTCAGTGCGAAGGTTCGACAAGGTGTGATAGTGTCTGAATATCACTCCTGTGGATGGTTTCCTCCTCTCCAGGTGTGGAAGACGCCTTCAGCTTCACGTCCAAAGTCATGACCGTCTCCCTGCACAAGTTCTCTCCTGGATTCTTCCCAGGTCAGACAGTCGAGGTGTCCAGCATGCAGCACGTTATGATACGGTTACACTGTGTAAGTCTAAGAGTGTGTGTGTGTGTGTGTGTGTGTGTGTGTGTGTGCAGGTACGGGTGACCTGTGTGACACGGGGTTGGGTAAGGGCAGGTGGCACGCTGTCAACGTTCCACTGGAGGACGGCATCAAAGACGACAGATACTACCAGGTCTTCACCAGGTACACACACACACACACACACACACACACACACACACACACACACACAAAAACATAAAGACAAACACACACAACTATGTAGACTCACGTCCACTAAGAAAACTAAGAAAAACACTTTGAAGTAGAAGTAGAAGAAGAAGCTGACTGCAGGCTAGATGCTACTGTTACATGACTCTCTGATTGGTGGAGCTGCCCTCATGTCCCGCCCACCTCCTTGCGTGTGCAGTGTGATGCAGGAAGTGCGGGCGCTGTTCAACCCGGAGGCGGTGGTGATGCAGCTGGGCGCCGACACCATGGCGGGCGACCCCATGTGCTCCTTCAACATGACCCCGGTGGGCGTGGGCCAGTGTCTGCACCACGTGCTGCAGTGGCAGCTACCCACGCTGCTGCTGGGTGGAGGTAGGGGGCGGGGCCAGGGGGCGGGGCCTGTGGTTGGGTGTGTCTCTGTGTGTCGATGTGAGTCAAGGGCGTAACCATGGTCTGAAAGGTGACATCTCCTCTTTCATCTCCTCCTTCCTTCTCTACATGTTCTTACTTTCCTTTCCTTACTGTATATAAATGTTTCCTTCCTTCTGTTGTTGTTTCCTCTCCTCCTTCATGTCCTTATCTCCTTTCTATGCTTCCTTCTCTACATGTTCTTACTTTCCTTTCCTTACTGTATATAAACGTTTCCTTCCTTCTGTTCTTGTTTCCTCTCCTCCTTCATGTCCTTATCTCCTTTCTATACTTCCTTCTCTACATGTTCTTACTTTCCTTTCCTTACTGTATATAAATGTTTCCTTCCTTCTGTTCTTGTTTCCTCTCCTCCTTCAAGTCCTTATCTCCTTTCTATGCTTCCTTCTCTACATGTTCTTACTTTCCTTTCCTTACTGTATATAAACGTTTCCTTCCTTCTATTCTTGTTTCCTCTCCTCCTTCATGTCCTTATCTCCTTTCTATGCTTCCTTCTCTACATGTTCTTGCTTTCCTTTCCTTACTGTATATAAACGTTTCCTTCCTTCTGTTCTTGTTTCCTCTCCTCCTTCATGTCCTTATCTCCTTTCTATGCTTCCTTCTCTACATGTTCTTGCTTTCCTTTCCTTACTGTATATACACGTTTCCTTCCTTCTGTTCTTGTTTCCTCTACTCCTTCATGTCCTTATCTCCTTTCTATGCTTCCTTCTCTACATGTTCTTGCTTTCCTTTCCTTACTGTATATACACGTTTCCTTCCTTCTGTTCTTGTTTCCTCTACTCCTTCATGTCCTTATCTCCTTTCTATGCTTCCTTCTCTACATGTTCTTGCTTTCCTTTCCTTACTGTATATACACGTTTCCTTCCTTCTGTTCTTGTTTCCTCTACTCCTTCATGTCCTTATCTCCTTTCTATGCTTCCTTCTCTACATGTTCTTACTTTCCTTTCCTTACTGTATATAAACGTTTCCTTCCTTCTGTTCTTGTTTCCTCTCCTCCTTCATGTCCTTATCTCCTTTCTATGCTTCCTTCTCTACATGTCCTTACTTTCCTTTCCTTACTGTATATAAACGTTTCCTTCCTTCTGTTCTTGTTTCCTCTACTCCTTCATGTCCTTATCTCCTTTCTATGCTTCCTTCTCTACATGTCCTTACTTTCCTTTCCTTACTGTATATAAACGTTTCCTTCCTTCTGTTCTTGTTTCCTCTCCTCCTTCATGTCCTTATGTGTGTGTTTGTCTTTATGTTTTCGTGTGTGTGTGTGTGTGTGTGTGTGTGTGTGTGTGTGTGTGTGTGTGTGTGCTACGATATTGCTAATGAAAAGAAGATACCATGTGCTTTGTGTTTGTGTGTGTTTGCCTGTTGGCTTCGTTACACATTTAGACTAAATTGCAATCATTCACTCGCTTACATACAACCACACACACACACACACACACACACACACACACACACACACACACACACACCCTGCTCTGTTCCAGACCCCTCAGCCCTCCGCCAGATGATAGCTACTAATTATACGACACAATGAAGCCATTTTACTCAACTACAATCTCTCTCTCTCTCTCTCTCTCTCTCTCTCTCTCTCTCTCTCTCTCTCTCTCTCCTCTATCTTGATTTTACTCGACTCCAGTGCCTCCTCTTCTCGTTCCATCTCTCTTTTCTTTTTCTGTGTTTTTCTGCGTCGGTTTAGTTTTGCTCCATTTTGTTTGTTTTGTCGAATCAAAAGTCAAAGTTTCTCTCAGTATCCCCCTTTCCCTTATTCTTCCTCTTCCTCTCTTCATCCTCTTCCTCTTCCTCAGTTCATATATTTCTCCTGATCAAACAGATTTCCACACATCTCAGTGATGAATACCTTTTTGTATCACATACAAGTTAAGACCTTGATGGGTAAAATGTTGAGATACTGAATTGTATTATAGTGTGTATTATAGTGTGTATTGTAATGTGTATTATAGTGTGTATTATAGTGTGTATTATAGTGTGTGCAGGTATTTGGGGGCTGGTTGACGTTGCTCAGAGGCACTGCGGCAGGTTTGGGTGATTGAACCAGCAGCACTTGGGTTACCAACCTGCATGTTCACAGGATGTAACCACAAAACAAATTCTCTCTCTCTCTCTCTCTCTCTCTCTCTCTCTCTCTCTCTCTCTCTCTCTCTCTCTCTCTCCCTCTCCTCTCCCTCTCTCTCTCTCTCTCTCTCTCTCTCTCTCTCTCTCTCTCTCTCCCTCTCCCTCTCCCTCTCCCTCTCCCCCCCCCCCCCACAAGGAGGTTATAACCTGGCTAATACAGCTCGTTGTTGGACCTACCTGACAGGAGCACTGCTGGGAAAGACTCTCTCCTCTGAGATACCGGACCATGAGGTACACACACACACACACACACACATTTACATATTCCCACACACAAACACAACACAAACACACTCCCTGTGCTCACTCTCTGCTGAGTCACTCCATCTAATCAAAGATGGCCGCCTGGTCCTCAATAAAGGGGTTTGTTTCCAGGTGACTCAGAGTGAGTGTGTGTGTGTGTGTGTGTGTGTGTGTGTGTGTGTGTGTGTGTGTGAGAGAGAGTGTGTGTGTGAGAGTGTGTGTGAGGGGGGGTGTAGTGTTGACAATTCCTCTCTTCCTCATCTGACAGAGAAAGGCTTGTCTGTTCTCTCTCTCTCTCTCTCTCTCTCTCTCTCTCTCTCTCCTCTCTCTCTCTCTCTCTCAGTATGTTTTATATGAGTGATAGCATTATCAAAGGAAGGAAAGAGAGACAGAGACATTTGGGCGAGTGAAAACTAGTGATTGATTCAACTGAACATCCATCCATCTTTGTCTCTCAGCCTCACTAGTATTCTTCACTGTGGTGTTCCTCACTGTAGTGTTCCTCACTGTGGTGTTCTTCACTGTGGTGTTCTTCACTGTGGTGTTCTTCACTGTGGTGTTCCTCACTGTGGTGTTCTTCACTGTAGTGTTCTTCACTGTGGTGTTCCTCACTGTGGTGTTCTTCACTGTAGTGTTCCTCACTGTGGTGTTCTTCACTGTGGTGTTCTTCACTGTGGTGTTCTTCACTGTAGTGTTCTTCACTGTGGTGTTCCTCACTGTAGTGTTCTTCACTGTGGTGTTCCTCACTGTGGTGTTCTTCACTGTAGTGTTCTTCACTGTGGTGTTCCTCACTGTGGTGTTCTTCACTGTAGTGTTCCTCACTGTGGTGTTCTTCACTGTAGTGTTCTTCACTGTAGTGTTCTTCACTGTGGTGTTCTTCACTGTGGTGTTCCTCTCTGTGGTGTTCCTCACTGTGGTGTTCTTCACTGTGGTGTTCCTCACTGTAGTGTTCTTCACTGTAGTGTTCTTCACTGTGGTGTTCTTCACTGTGGTGTTCCTCTCTGTGGTGTTCCTCACTGTGGTGTTCTTCACTGTAGTGTTCCTCACTGTAGTGTTCTTCACTGTAGTGTTCTTCACTGTGGTGTTCTTCACTGTGGTGTTCCTCTCTGTGGTGTTCCTCACTGTGGTGTTCTTCACTGGTGTTCCTCACTGTAGTGTTCTTCACTGTAGTGTTCTTCACTGTGGTGTTCCTCACTGTGGTGTTCTTCACTGTAGTGTTCCTCACTGTAGTGTTCTTCACTGTAGTGTTCTTCACTGTGGTGTTCCTCACTGTGGTGTTCCTCACTGTGGTGTTCTTCACTGTAGTGTTCCTCACTGTGGTGTTCTTCACTGTGGTGTTCTTCACTGTGGTGTTCCTCACTGTGGTGTTCTTCACTGTAGTGTTCCTCACTGTAGTGTTCTTCACTGTAGTGTTCTTCACTGTGGTGTTCCTCACTGTGGTGTTCCTCACTGTGGTGTTCTTCACTGTAGTGTTCCTCACTGTGGTGTTCTTCACTGTAGTGTTCCTCACTGTGGTGTTCTTCACTGTGGTGTTCTTCACTGTGGTGTTCCTCACTGTGGTGTTCCTCACTGTGGTGTTCCTCACTGCTCTTCCCAGAGATCACCTGTCAATCAAACAGTGTGTCCAGTACTGTGACGTCTTTCTCCTTGGAGTTTGAGTTCCTGTAGGTGGCGCTCTTTTCTTTGTCTGTTCAGCCACGGTGGCTATCGCTGCTCATGCTAACTACCCAGTTCTTCTTCTGTTGAACCGTAAAACGCATCACTTCCTGTCTCCAGAGGGTTTCTCCCACTAACGTTGGTAAAAGTAAAGATACATGACCACTCATCTTCTCATTACGCTAACTAGTAAATCAAATCACACTAAATCAGTAGACCCATATGTCTCTCTCTCTCCTCTACATGCACTACAACACACAAGGTAGCCTTACAGCATGCACGCACACACACACACACACACACACACACACACACACACACTATTCATTTCATTTGACCAAGACAAGGTCCCAAAATCAGTTGCTGGAGAAAGAGACTCTTTGTGTGTGTGTGTGTGTGTGTGTGTGTGTGTGTGTGTGTGTGTGTGTGTGTGTGTGCTGACCGTGATGAAGGTACCTCTTGTTTCTCCTAGTCAGCCTCCAATGGCCCTAAATAGCCTTTGACCTCATTAAGAAGCTCTCACTGAAAACAAAGCAACTATCAGTGCAGGCAGCTGCCACAGATGATGAAGACAGTACACACACGCACAAACACACGCACACACACACACACACACACCAACCTTTCAGCCAAGGAGGACATGTGGCCCCTGAAATGAAAAAATGGAGGAGATCGAAATGTTGGCGCGTGATCGGTGGAAACAACAATCCTGACTTTTCCCGACTCCTTGTCCAATTTTCTAGGTAACGTAAGTGTATGTTTTGAGATACTAGACTGCTTCAATGCATCATAGACCCCTCGCACAGGCGTGTGTGTGTGTGTGTGTGCGTGCGTGTGTGTGTGTGTTCATTCGTTCCTCTGTCTGTGCCCGCTGTGCTCGATAAGAGGGGCATTTATCCATGATGACCAAGCAAAGCTGAAGTTCCAGTGACACGGGGAACAAACACTACCTTTGTACCCCTGTGTGTGTGTGTGTGTGTGTGTGTGTGTGTGTGTGTCCATCCACCCGCCTGCACTACTGTAGAAAAAGGCACATGAATACACACACACTTGAACATATGTTGGTAGAGCTAACGCGCTAACGTTTATTAGCAGCTAAATTACTTTCCATCAAACTACCAACAATCAGACACATAAAATCAGTTTCAGCTCATTTTGTTTCAGTCCAGTTGATGTTAAATACTCACGTTGGTGACTTTAAATTCAATCTGTACTGGAAAATAACAGTAAAAGTTCAATAAATTCACAAAAAAAATCCTCGTTTCCCTTCACAACGGAGCTTTGATTGACAGGTTGACAGCCAATCGACAGCGTGTCATTTGTAAACGGTGTCAGACGGACGCTAGCACATGAAAGCTAACATTACCTGTGCATGAAGAGTTGATTTGAGTTGATTGAAGGTATGGCGGCAGGTGTCAACGCGGTAAACCTGGCGAACCCCGTGGACTGCTGGGTAAAATTCAATACCCAAGATGCCTTTCTGCAGGTTGACACCCCAGCGACTATCTGCCACGTTTCACTGGCTCCTCAAAACTCACCAGCAAGCTCGCTGTCACGGCCACGGTGAGGAGGAGGAGGAGGAGGAGGGTGGTGTGTTTGCCGGGATCAGAGAAAGGTCGGAGAAGAAATTCAACCAATGATATTTGGTGCAATTAATACTAAGATGATCCTGAAACCGGTCAATGTTCAATCTTCTTGTTACCTAAGACGGTGAAGGTTTAAGACGTCCTCGCTATGAACCCTAACCCGTGATAAAAATAGCAGTCTAAAAAACACACATCAGTCAGAGGTGTCCCGCCACGTCAACAATAGCGCTGTAATATTCGCTGATTACCAGACAAAATATTATGCTGCCGATAACCCAAACAATGGCCGCTCACATCGGGACCATTATCCTCCAGTATCTTACACAAACAGTAGAAGTGCCTTTTGTGGTTTGAGTCGGGAGTCGGGCCGCGGGGTCGAAAGTCATCAACCCCCTCCCCCTTTGGTTTGCATTGACTGTTAGCGGTTAGCTGATCCCCATTGACCCCCCATTGTGTAATAACGACGGAGCTAATCTGTGTATGAATTGGACGGTAACAATATGGCGCTGGTTAAGAATAGCCGTAGAGGTCAGAGGTCAGTTAGGCTCTGTGATTGGATGGTGTTTTGGGTGTTTTTCACACAGATTGAGATCATGGTTGTTGTTTATTTTTTTGTTTTGTCGTCGTATATGAACACTGAGACTGTTTGGATGTTGAGTTCAGTTGTTTTTTTCTACAATGGTGGAAATTCAAACTGCGATATATGATGATACATGATTGGCAGCCCTGATGTATAATAGAGGAGCGTTGTGTCCATCTGCCCTCCTTCAATAATTCAACCTCCACTAACCCCGACCCCCTCCTCCTCCTCCTCCCCCTCCTCCTCCACCTCCTCCTCCTCTCTAATTCTGTTATTGCCTGTTTCCCAGCTGAGTTCCTCCCAGCGGTGTTGTTCCGATCAAAAACAAACCAGACGTCCAACTTCCTGGGGCTGCCCTGAGTCTCAGACCATGTACTCACAGTGTTGTTGGTTTGAGTCCAGGCCTTTTGTCACATACCTTCCTTTCCCCTCTCTCTCTCTCTCTCTCTCTCTCTCTCTCTCTCTCTCTCTCTCATATATCTTTCCTGTCACTCTGCGCTGGATGCTAGCCAATAAAAAACCTGGAATAACTTTTATATTTACAGTGACTGAAACGGTACAAACAAAGCCTCAGGGGCGTGACGTAACACCCTCTCTGGCGGCCATATTGGAGGTCCTCTTGGGACTTGGGCAACAGCGGCTAAACGTACAAATTGTCTCAACAGTGCTGAACAGTCATGGCTACTTTCTGACTGAACTGATCATTTCATCACTGATCCATGTGATTGATTTAGATCATGTAGCTTGTTAGCTAGCTAACCATAGCATCTGGTCAGCTAACCATCACTGTCTTGTTGTTCACACGTCCGATTAGCACGCTAGCTCTTGGATAGCACACAGTGGAGAAGCTAGGACCGATCGGGTCTTCTGCAGCAGCGAAGCAGCAGTTGCTTGGTAGGTTTTTGTCTTGACACCTCCATCCTGTCTCCACCTTATTGAGTTATCGAGCTGCAGCAGGTCGTTTCAGCCAGTCTGCTGCCAGCTGGGATCGATTGGTTGCTATGCCAACTCTTGTGGTAACCGGGGAGAAATTAGTGATCTTTTCCCGCCTTTCCAGTTTGTTACGCAACCAACTGACGACTGAAGCGTCTCTGCAGGGCGGGTCCCTCACGTGACTGGCGGCCGGTGTTGATTTCCCACCATGTGTTGAAATCAATAGAAGTAAATACGAATGTGTTTCTGTCGCAGACAGGAAGTGAGCACATCCCTGCTCCCAGATTGGCAGCGGGGGAAGTGTCCCGCCCCTCTACTTCCTACTTCCTCCTTTCCTGTCTGCAGCCACTTCCTGTCCTGCCCCTCATTGTCGTCAGGGATGTGTCGGCTCCCAGAACCACCAGGCTCAATCACCGGAAACGTGTGTGTGTGTGCATGTGTGTGTGTGCATGTGTGTGTGCGTGTGTGCGTGTGTGTGTGTGTGTGTGTGTGGGCCTTGGGGGAATTCTTGTTAATTCCCAATGTGTGTTGAAGTCGTTTTATTAATACATGATCAGAAACATCCTGGTAGTTTCGGTCCTGAGTGATAGTTGGAGCAGAAATAAGACCTGGGACGTTCAGATCAGATTGTCCTCATGGCTGCATGATGTCGCAGGACGAGTGTAAATAAATCCAAACCAATAACATCCAAACATAAAAAGCTTTTCACTGCGGCAGTATCGATATATTGATCTGTGATCGTCAAAACGCAGCGTCGGGAAATGAACAGTCGATGGCACACGGACGGATGGTACTTTCTGTTCAACTGCTTCCTGATCGTTTTTCTGTGTTCCTCTTTGATCAGGCGGGTCGACCAATCACTGAAGACCTTTTTAGGATGTTGATCGGCTGATTTGCGGTCGGTGGGCGATCGATCGGTGCAGCCCTAGTTTGATGGGATCAGAACTCACTTTGCTTGGTGTCTTCGTTTCTGTTTTCCTTTGAGCTGAAACGTTGACGGGTTCTTCACCGTACTTATTTCTTCTTCTCTTTCTTTTCATTTCCATTTCCTACTGAGCTGAAAGATGATCACTGGAATCACAGGAAAGAGACGGAGCAGAGAGAAGCCGGTATCAGGAACGGGAGCGAACTCACCGACACTTAACAACGTTGGGTTTTGATGTTACTTGTACTTACGAGTTACATTACAAAGTTACTTTTCATTGAAAGTAACTTTTACGTTACTATTTCAAGTGTGCTCTTATTTCTGTTTGACTCATTTATATCAAGCAGACTCAGATTGTGTTGTTTCAGATGCTGCAGGATTTTCACCTTCTTCTACTTTTTTTTTATTAAATCTGAGCAAAGCAGATGAAACGATGTGAAAGGAAAATAAAAGTAACGACATTCCAGTTTTAAAAAGTAACTAATAATAGATTACAAGAAATTACAAGTTACTACAAAAAGATAGTTTGAGTATTTTAATGTGTTTAATGGGTTACCCTGAACACCCTGAACACCCTGAACACCCTGAACACCCTTAACACCCTGATCACCCTGATCACCCTGAACACGCTGAACACCCTGATCACCCTGAACACGCTTAACACGCTTAACACCCTGAACACCCTTAACACCCTGATCACCCTGATCACCCTGAACACGCTTAACACCCTGAACACCCTGATCACCCTGAACACCCTGAACACGCTTAACACGCTTAACACGCTTAACACCCTGAACACCCTGAACACCCTGAACACCCTGATCACCCTGAACACGCTTAACACGCTTAACACGCTTAACACCCTGAACACCCTGAACACGCTTAACACCCTGAACACGCTTAACACGCTTAACACCCTGAACACGCTTAACACGCTGAACACCCTGAACACGCTTAACACCCTGAACACGCTTAACACCCTGAACACGCTTAACACCCTGAACACCCTGAACACGCTTAACACGCTTAACACCCTGAACACCCTGAACACCCTGAACACGCTTAACACGCTTAACACCCTGAACACCCTGAACACGCTGAACACCCTGAACACCCTGAACACGCTTAACACGCTTAACACCCTGAACACGCTGAACACCCTGAACACGCTGAACACCCTGAACACCCTGAACACGCTGAACACCCTGAACACGCTTAACACCCTGAACACGCTTAACACCCTGAACACCCTGAACACGCTTAACACGCTTAACACCCTGAACACCCTGAACACCCTGAACACGCTTAACACGCTTAACACCCTGAACACCCTGAACACGCTGAACACCCTGAACACCCTGAACACGCTTAACACGCTTAACACCCTGAACACCCTGAACACGCTTAACACCCTGAACACCCTGAACACGCTTAACACGCTGAACACCCTGAACACGCTTAACACCCTGAACACGCTTAACACCCTGAACACGCTTAACACCCTGAACACCCTGAACACGCTTAACACGCTTAACACCCTGAACACCCTGAACACCCTGAACACGCTTAACACGCTTAACACCCTGAACACCCTGAACACGCTGAACACCCTGAACACCCTGAACACGCTTAACACGCTTAACACCCTGAACACGCTGAACACCCTGAACACGCTTAACACGCTGAACACCCTGAACACCCTGAACACCCTGAACACCCTGAACACCCTGAACACGCTTAACACGCTGAACACCCTGAACACGCTTAACACCCTGAACACGCTTAACACCCTGAACACGCTTAACACCCTGAACACGCTGAACACCCTGAACACGCTTAACACGCTGAACACCCTGAACACCCTGAACACGCTTAACACCCTGAACACCCTGAACACCTGTTCCCCCTGCAGAAACGTCTGCAGCTTTTCTACTGCCTCAGAAAATAAAAAATAGTAGAGGGCACTAAAAAAAAAAAGTAAATTGAGAGATGAAACTATTCGAGATGGAGTGATGGGGGAGGGAGGGTGAGAGAGAGTCCAGGCGGAGAGAGGAGTGTACGTGCGCCGTGTGACTCGGCCATCGGAGCGCTGTAGAAAACATTCGCTAGCTAGCGGACGGCGTCTTGTTCTCCTCGTGGGGCTCGGCCTCCTTCATAGCTGCAGCTTCACGCATCGCTCAGATCCTGCTGGTCACTGTAAAAACAAACACACACACACACACACACACACACACACACACACACACACACACACTGTTTCTCACACAAACTGACACACACTCGTACACACAAAACTCATGATGCTGTGCACAGATGGGCGGGTGCACATGAACACACACACACACACTCATACACGTTTTCTCACACACACACACACACACACACATGTACATATCTCTTCTAAACACACTCACTCCAAGTCTGGATGGAAACATAAAATAAACTAGCTACTAATACTTTCTCTACTACTACTACTACTGCTATTACTACGATTACTTCTACTACTATTATTCCTATTACTCCTGATACTTTAATTAATAGTTCTACTACTTTTGATACCACTACCACTACGGCTATTACTACTACTAATACTGTTACTACTACTACTACTAAGACTGCTACCACTACTACTATTACTACAACTACTGATACTAGTAATAAATAACCTATTTATAGATCATGTTTCAAAACAAGTAGGCAATAAAAAGACACAGTCACACACATGCAAACATATTTACACTCATACAGAGGTCACACACACACACACACACACACACACACACACACACACCACACACACACCACACACACACACACACACACACACACACACACACACACACACACACACAGTGAGTAAGAGGGTCCTGTAGGTCCGTGGTGGTAGATGGGCAGACCTTGACCCGGTTCTCTCCCCGGTCTCCCGACCTCGTCTAGGTTACGTAGTGGTGCTGCTGCATCGGATCACACTCTCTCTCTCTCTCTCTCTCTCTCTCTCTCTCTCTCTCTCTCTCTTTCTCTCTCTCTCTCTCTCTCTCTCGCTCTCTCGGTTTATCTCTCCTTCCTTCTTCCTCTTGTTTTCCTTTTCTCTCCATCTCCCCTTGAGTCTCTCTTCCTCTCTCTCTGTGCCAGTCCCCATAACAACACCCTATAGGATCTCTCTCTCTCTCTCTCTCTCTCTCTCTCTCTCTCTCTCTCTCTCTCTCTCCCCCCCATGGTCATCCAAGCCAAACAAGCAGACAGCAGGAGAGTGTGTGTGTGTGTGTGTTACTGGACAGCAGGAGACAGAGCACTGAGTTCATGGGAACACACTGAGGGTGGGTGTTGTGTGTGAGAATGCAAGCTTGTGTGTCGAACAAATGTGTGTGTGTGTGTGTGTGTGTGCGTGTGTGTGTGTGTGATTGGCTATCCTCTCGTGTGTTAAGTAACCATCTCTCATGTTGAGTTCTTTTTGGGACCGGAGGTAAGACACAGAGACTCATCAGGGCTAATTTGAAACAGACACACACACACACACACACACACACACACACACACACACACACACGTACCTTACCTTCATCTACTTTTACTACACACAAGCTAGCATGCATTCACACACACACACACACACACACACACACACAGCTATTAAACAAAGAGTAGTCTTTGTCTTACAAGTAAACAAAAGTATACTCTCTCCTACTGCATTTTGGCTCTGTGTGTGTGTGTGTGTGTGTGTGTGTGTGTGTGTGTGTGTGTGTGTGTGTGTTCATCCTCTCATGACATTCCTCTAATCTAAAGCGTTCCAAAATACCCAGAGAAATCCCCGTCTTGAAACCGACGACTCCTATGAAACGGTCACGGCATCATGAGCATAGGAACTATTATGGGATGTTGGAGCAGTTCACTGACACGAGGCTCTCGCCAGCAAATACCAAGTACCACACGTCAGGTAATACTTCAGCTATGGAGTACTGCGTCGGAGTCGAACAGAAGTCTTCATATGTACAGTATTGAGACCCCCCCGCCCTTTATTGCCATGAATCTACACACAACATCCCATAATGACAAAAGACTGAGCTCACTTTGCAGCTTTTAGAACACAGCAGACTGAAGAAGTGAAGGAGTCTGGGTAATCCCCGAAGCCGCCGCGTGTTGTAGGAATACAGGTGTTTTCTTTTTAGCGCCCCGGCCGCCTCGACTCGCCTCAACTCGCCTCGCCTCGTTGTGTTCTGCTGAGTCGTCGCGGCCCGGGGCCTCGCAGCAGTCAGCGCTGGTGGACTGACGCACTCGTGGTCAGATCTGGTCTCTGTGTTTGTTTTGCTCTCATGGCGTTGAGGCACAGATCGGATTATTCTCTCAACATTTAGAACAACAAAACCCTGTAACTCCTGGGTGAACCGGTCTGGGGGGCTGCACCTGTCTTCTGGGTGGTTGTGGTCCAGGGGCCTGCAGGGGCCTGCCGGGTCTGCATGTTGGAGACCGTGTACTGGAGGTCTGACAGCTCTGAGGTCCTGGTCTGGGATCTGTTAGGGTTCTTCAACCAGACCAGACCCACCAGGACCAGGACCACATGCTGTGATGTCAGAGGCTCCAGGTGAAGCCAGCAGTGATCCGTTACAACTAGGGGACAAATACTACTACTAGTATTACTACTACGACTACCATGACTACTACTACTACTACCACTGGTATTACTACACTACCACTACCATGACTACGACTACTACTACTGCTACTACTATAACTACTACTATTACTACACTACTACTACTTCTACTATGACGACTACTACCACTACTACTACTAGTATTACTACACTATTACTACTTCTACTATGACTACTACTACTACTACTGCTACTACTACTACTATGACTACTACTACTTCTACTATAACTACTACTACTGCTGCTACTACTACTACTATGACTACTACTACTTCTACTATGATGACTACTACTACTAGTAGTAGTAGTATTACTACACTACTACTTGTACTACTACTACCATCACCCTAATCAATCAGTTTTTCAACCATTCCACCCGACCCCGTCCTCTAATCAGGCGGTCACACATCGGGGTCGTGACCCACAGCTTGGGAACCTCTGGTTAACACAAACAAAGAAGAAGGGAAAGGCAGACTCCGATGAAGCCGGGTAGACCGGTTGGAGACACGGTGGTCTCGGTGTAGTTCCCCTCCAGACCGACCCGTCGCCACGACAACAAAGACCAGACCGTTCTTAAAGCTGCGGCTTTCTAAAAAAACATCCCAGTTTATTGTGATGTGAAGGAAACAAGCCGGGGTCACTCAACACTCAACGCTCTGCTGGAGGGCAGATGGGCTGGCGAGACGCGACGCGGAACGAACAGGAAGTGTGTTTTAGATTTGAACTGTGTGTGTGTGTGTGAGAGATGAAAGTATTGGCTTTGAACTGACCTGAGACCTGATCGTAACCCGTAAATCAATACCTGATCAAACCACCGATGGCTGACCTGATCTCTGTCTGCTAGTTCTTCACAGAGTACGGACCAGACTACTCGCTGGAGATCAGCCCGAGCTGCCGGCCCGACCGCAACGACACCAAACACCTGGACCGGGTCATCAGCGCCATCAAAGGTGTGTGTGTGTGTGTGTGTGTGTGTGTGTGTGTGTGTGTGTGTGTGTGTGTGTGTGTTGAACCCCCGCTCACCTACAGCCCCTTTGTCTCGGCGTGTGTTTTCATGTGTGGTTTCATGTGTCTGTTTCTCTTTCTACATGTCTCTGTGTGGGATGAAAGTATAACTTGTTCTCTCTCTTTTTTTTCCCTGTCTCTTAACATCTCTTTGTGTGTGTGTGTGTGTGTGTGTGTGTGTGTGTGTGTGTGTGTACGTGAGTATTGACCCCTCGCTCACCCACAACCCCTTTATTCTGGGTATTGATGTGTGGCTTTTGCATCTGTGTCTCTTCCTATATGTTTCTTTATGTATGTGTATAGGCGTGTGTGTGTGTGTGTGTGTGTGTGCGTGTGTGTGTGTGTGTGTGTGTGTGTGTGTGTGTGTGTGTGTCCGTCCACGGCCATGTGGTTATGCCTAGCGCGGGCCTTTGGTCTCCGTGCTGACAGCCCACAGCACCCAGGAGGAATTCACCAGCAGGGTGAAACGTTGGGCGAAGAGTTGAGCGGGAGGAGGAGGACGAGAATAGATGTGTGTGTGTACAATGATTTTTCAAAATAATGTACCGTACGTGCAATTTGGGGGATTCGGTATCTCTGAAACAGCGAGGATCCCGTCTGGAGAAGTGTTGACCACGCAGAACAAAACCCTTCAAATGTCACAACAAGGCGAGGAACACGTTGAAGAGAAAATGGTGTAGAAGGGCTTTTATTTTGATATTTGATTTCATGGTGATGGGAGAGTGAGAGTGACAAGTCTGTAATAACACAAACAGGAAATCCTCCTTCGCTGTGTCAGTGTAATGGTGCGTTTGACACGGCAATTACTCTGTGTGTGTGTGTGTGTGTGTGTGTGTGTGTGTGTGTGACTGATTGACTGAAAGGCGCTACAGACACTGTGGTTCATAGGGAGGGGGAGGGAGGGGGGAGGGAGGGGGGAGATCCAGGCCAGGATCTGGTCACGTCACTGGTGTTTTATGTCAAAAGTTTCTTTATTTGTTCTTGAAAAAGTTCTGAATTATTCCTTTTGTTCGGCTCGGTTTTTAAATCCGAGGAAGACTTTGTTCCCTCCAAGCCACAAGAGTCGAAACTGGCCGGGTCCGGGCTCCCCGGTCTGGGCTCTCAGTCCTGTCTGGTCCGGGCTCTCAGTCCTGTCTGGTCTGGGCTCTCAGTCCTGTCTGGTCTGGGCTCCCCGTCCTGTCTTGTCTGGTCTGGGCTCTCAGTCCTGTCTGGTCTGGGCTCTCAGTCCTGTCTGGTCCGGGCTCTCAGTCCTGTCTGGTCCGGGCTCCCCGTCCTGTCTGGTCCGGGCTCTCAGTCCTGTCTGGTCTGGTCTGGGCTCTCCATCCTGTCTGGTCCGGGCTTTCCGTCCTGTCTGGTCCAGGCTCCCCGTCCTGTCTGGTCTGGGCTCCCCGTCCTGTCTTGTCTGGTCCAGGCTCTCAGTCCTGTCTGGTCTGGGCTCCCCGTCCTCTCTTGTCTGGTCCAGGCCCCCCGTCCTGTCTGGTCCAGGCTCTCAGTCCTGTCTGGTCTGGTCTGGGCTCCCCGTCCTGTCCGGTCTGGGCTCCCCGTCCTGTCTTGTCTGGTCCAGGCTCCCCGTCCTCTCTTGTCTGGTCCAGGCCCCCCGTCCTGTCTGGTCTGGGCTCTCAGTCCTGTCTGGTCTGGGCTCCCCGTCCTGTCTGGTCTGGGCTCCCCGTCCTGTCTTGTCTGGTCCAGGCTCTCAGTCCTGTCTGGTCTGGTCCAGGCTCTCAGTCCTGTCTGGTCCAGGCTCTCAGTCCTGTCTGGTCCAGGCTCCCCGTCCTGTCTTGTCTGGTCCAGGCTCTCAGTCCTGTCTGGTCCAGGCTCTCAGTCCTGTCTGGTCCAGGCTCCCCGTCCTGTTTGGTCTGGGCTCTCAGTCCTGTCTGGTCTGGGCTCTCAGTCCTGTCTGGTCTGGGCTCCCCGTCCTGTCTTGTCTGGTCTGGGCTCTCAGTCCTGTCTGGTCTGGGCTCTCAGTCCTGCCTGGTCTGGGCTCTCAGTCCTGTCTTGTCTGGTCTGGGCTCTCAGTCCTGTCTGGTCTGGGCTCTCAGTCCTGTCTGGTCTGGGCTCTCAGTCCTGTCTGGTCTGGGCTCCCCGTCCTGTCTTGTCTGGTCTGGGCTCTCAGTCCTGTCTGGTCTGGGCTCTCAGTCCTGCCTGGTCTGGGCTCTCAGTCCTGTCTGGTCTGGGCTCTCAGTCCTGTCTGGTCTGGGCTCTCAGTCCTGTCTGGTCCGGGCTCCCCGTCCTGTCTGGTCCGGGCTCTCAGTCCTGTCTGGTCCGGGCTTTCAGTCCTGTCTGGTCTGGTCTGGGCTCTCCATCCTGTCTGGTCCGGGCTTTCCGTCCTGTCTTGTCTGGTCCAGGCTCTCAGTCCTGTCTGGTCTGGGCTCCCCGTCCTCTCTTGTCTGGTCCGGGCCCCCCGTCCTGTCTGGTCCAGGCTCTCAGTCCTGTCTGGTCTGGTCTGGGCTCCCCGTCCTGTCCGGTCTGGGCTCCCCGTCCTGTCTTGTCTGGTCTGGGCTCCCCGTCCTCTCTTGTCTGGTCCAGGCCCCCCGTCCTGTCTGGTCTGGGCTCTCAGTCCTGTCTGGTCTGGGCTCCCCGTCCTGTCTTGTCTGGTCCAGGCTCTCAGTCCTGTCTGGTCCAGGCTCCCCGTCCTGTCTGGTCTGGGCTCCCCGTCCTGTCTTGTCTGGTCCAGGCTCTCAGTCCTGTCTGGTCTGGTCCAGGCTCTCAGTCCTGTCTGGTCCAGGCTCTCAGTCCTGTCTGGTCCAGGCTCCCCGTCCTGTCTTGTCTGGTCCAGGCTCTCAGTCCTGTCTGGTCCAGGCTCTCAGTCCTGTCTGGTCCAGGCTCCCCGTCCTGTTTGGTCTGGGCTCTCAGTCCTGTCTGGTCTGGGCTCTCAGTCCTGTCTGGTCTGGGCTCCCCGTCCTGTCTTGTCTGGTCTGGGCTCTCAGTCCTGTCTGGTCTGGGCTCTCAGTCCTGCCTGGTCTGGGCTCTCAGTCCTGCCTGGTCTGGGCTCTCAGTCCTGTCTTGTCTGGTCTGGGCTCTCAGTCCTGTCTGGTCTGGGCTCTCAGTCCTGCCTGGTCTGGGCTCTCAGTCCTGTCTGGTCTGGGCTCCCCGTCCTGTTTGGTCTGGGCTCTCAGTCCTGTCTGGTCTGGGCTCTCAGTCCTGTCTGGTCTGGGCTCCCCGTCCTGTCTTGTCTGGTCTGGGCTCTCAGTCCTGTCTGGTCTGGGCTCTCAGTCCTGCCTGGTCTGGGCTCTCAGTCCTGTCTTGTCTGGTCTGGGCTCTCAGTCCTGTCTGGTCTGGGCTCTCAGTCCTGTCTGGTCTGGGCTCCCCGTCCTGTCTTGTCTGGTCTGGGCTCTCAGTCCTGTCTGGTCTGGGCTCTCAGTCCTGCCTGGTCTGGGCTCTCAGTCCTGTCTGGTCTGGGCTCTCAGTCCTGTCTGGTCTGGGCTCTCAGTCCTGTCTGGTCCGGGCTCCCCGTCCTGTCTGGTCCGGGCTCCCCGTCCTGTCTGGTCCGGGCTCTCAGTCCTGTCTGGTCCGGGCTTTCAGTCCTGTCTGGTCTGGTCTGGGCTCTCCATCCTGTCTGGTCCGGGCTTTCCGTCCTGTCTTGTCTGGTCCAGGCTCTCAGTCCTGTCTGGTCTGGGCTCCCCGTCCTCTCTTGTCTGGTCCAGGCCCCCCGTCCTGTCTGGTCCAGGCTCTCAGTCCTGTCTGGTCTGGTCTGGGCTCCCCGTCCTGTCCGGTCTGGGCTCCCCGTCCTGTCTTGTCTGGTCTGGGCTCCCCGTCCTCTCTTGTCTGGTCCAGGCCCCCCGTCCTGTCTGGTCTGGGCTCTCAGTCCTGTCTGGTCTGGGCTCCCCGTCCTGTCTTGTCTGGTCCAGGCTCTCAGTCCTGTCTGGTCCAGGCTCCCCGTCCTGTCTGGTCTGGGCTCCCCGTCCTGTCTTGTCTGGTCCAGGCTCTCAGTCCTGTCTGGTCTGGTCCAGGCTCTCAGTCCTGTCTGGTCCAGGCTCTCAGTCCTGTCTGGTCCAGGCTCCCCGTCCTGTCTTGTCTGGTCCAGGCTCTCAGTCCTGTCTGGTCCAGGCTCTCAGTCCTGTCTGGTCCAGGCTCCCCGTCCTGTTTGGTCTGGGCTCTCAGTCCTGTCTGGTCTGGGCTCTCAGTCCTGTCTGGTCTGGGCTCCCCGTCCTGTCTTGTCTGGTCTGGGCTCTCAGTCCTGTCTGGTCTGGGCTCTCAGTCCTGCCTGGTCTGGGCTCTCAGTCCTGTCTTGTCTGGTCCGGGCTCTCAGTCCTGTCTGGTCTGGTCTGGGCTCCCCGTCCTGTCCGGTCTGGGCTCCCCGTCCTGTCTTGTCTGGTCTGGGCTCCCCGTCCTCTCTTGTCTGGTCCAGGCCCCCCGTCCTGTCTGGTCTGGGCTCTCAGTCCTGTCTGGTCTGGGCTCCCCGTCCTGTCTTGTCTGGTCCAGGCTCTCAGTCCTGTCTGGTCCAGGCTCCCCGTCCTGTCTGGTCTGGGCTCCCCGTCCTGTCTTGTCTGGTCCAGGCTCTCAGTCCTGTCTGGTCTGGTCCAGGCTCTCAGTCCTGTCTGGTCCAGGCTCTCAGTCCTGTCTGGTCCAGGCTCCCCGTCCTGTCTTGTCTGGTCCAGGCTCTCAGTCCTGTCTGGTCCAGGCTCTCAGTCCTGTCTGGTCCAGGCTCCCCGTCCTGTTTGGTCTGGGCTCTCAGTCCTGTCTGGTCTGGGCTCTCAGTCCTGTCTGGTCTGGGCTCCCCGTCCTGTCTTGTCTGGTCTGGGCTCTCAGTCCTGTCTGGTCTGGGCTCTCAGTCCTGCCTGGTCTGGGCTCTCAGTCCTGTCTTGTCTGGTCTGGGCTCTCAGTCCTGTCTGGTCTGGGCTCTCAGTCCTGCCTGGTCTGGGCTCTCAGTCCTGTCTGGTCTGGGCTCTCAGTCCTGTCTGGTCTGGGCTCTCAGTCCTGTCTGGTCTGGGCTCCCCGTCCTGTCTTGTCTGGTCTGGGCTCTCAGTCCTGTCTGGTCTGGGCTCTCAGTCCTGCCTGGTCTGGGCTCTCAGTCCTGTCTGGTCTGGGCTCTCAGTCCTGTCTGGTCTGGGCTCTCAGTCCTGTCTGGTCCGGGCTCCCCGTCCTGTCTG